>CM029367.1:11942895-12462086 GCA_017165825.1 Hepsetus odoe
CTAGATTCCCACTTATGTAAATGACTCCTGTGATAGTATTACATGATATATATATATATATATATATATATATATATATATATTATATATATATATCCATCCCCTGAATAATCCCCTGCAGTTTAAGGCAAGGCTGGACTGGTCGTCTGGTAGACTAGCCACTTTTGGGCTGACATAATTTTTTCTCTTGCTCAAATGGCCCATAAGACAGACTGGAAAACCCCAATTATCTCCCCCCCCCCATTATTGACACTGGAGTGGCCCAATCACACCTGTAAACTAGTTTTATTAAACAGTGTATCTGCAAATAGTCCCAGAAAAATGGATGAATCAAAATACAAAGGAGGTGCAATTAAGACCCTTTGAAATGGTTTGAAATGTCACATGTCACACATCTGCTGGTAAGACTTTTTCAGTGTCTGACGATAGACGGTCCTGGTTAAAAATGAGGCAAAGATGATGGAAAGATGAGTGGCTTAGAAATGGAGAAGACAGTGAGAAATGGAGGATGGAATGTTTTGGTTCAGTAAAATGTCCTAAAACAGGATAACGCTTAGCATCAAGCTGGACTTTCCTGAGGTCCAGGAACATGTGAAGAGCTCCCTGATTCAACTGAGCAAACTTTTATGAGTCCAGTTGTAGTTTGTTAGTTAGCTATTTAAAACACCATCGTTAGCTGTTTACACACTGTAAACAAACCAGCTAAACCAAATCGGTTACTGCACATTTCCCAGCAGCTGGCTGGCTTGCTTTCCCTATTGAGCAAAACTAATTTTTGATTTGGCTCTGATACAATTTTTTTATTAATAACATTTGTGTGTTAATCACCATGTTCATCCACATTAACTGTGAGCCATCTGGCTGTTTTATAGTTCATTTATTATAGCTATAGGGTGAACAGAACCATTTTTTGGGGGGAAAAAAAGCGTGTGTGTGTGTGTGGATGATTATGAACAACATATAGATATAAAATTGAGACATCTAGGCTCTACTGGTTAATCACCTGTATGGTTTTGTTATGTCAAGAAGCTTTTAATCAGGTAATCCCATAAGACTGGATGTGATAGCATCTTTAAGTTACAACTGATAATACCATTATGTTCACAGCTATAAGGTGATGTGCCATTTAATAAGATAAGAAAATTGTAATAATGACATAGCTTGCTCACATCAGTTTTCTGTGAAACTTCTTCTCTATACACGACACCAGAGGGAAAGTTGTTGCCTTTCATATGGCAACAATGATTTCATATTCACATGATGTGGACAGAAGACTGAACTAACTTAAACCCCCAAACCCTGCAGTCATGGATTGTTTTACAGTTGACAAAGCTGAAGTGAATTTGAGGATATGGTCTGCTGTTACCTGGTGTCAATGTCCGCTGCCTGAATTGTGTTGAAGAGCAGCTCAGCCACTCCAACCCCCTCTACGTTAATCAGATGGGGCTGGAACAGAGCCTCTGGTGCCTCAAACCGCTCACCTCCAACTTTTATCACTCTGCCATCAGGAAGCTAGAAAGGAAAAGTTAAAATTGTACTTGTGACCAAAATTCACAGCTTCTATAAGACTCAATATTTGTTCCAGCTATTCTAGTATGTTATGTGCAGTAAGCTGAGAATTGTTTAAGCAGAATTTTTCACCAAACTACTGCTCTTACATAACATTTTCTATTTCTCTCTCAAAGTCTGCATGTTATTTAACTTTGCCCAGGCCAACAACCTGCCTCAATGATCAAATTCACTTTTATGACTGGTCACTAGGAGCTGAGTGGTGGGTCTGAGTGCTATCCCAGAGTCTGGCCATGATGAGTAATGAGAAGATGGCGGGAGGGAGCGTGGGTGCATAAAGAGCCCATTGAAGGGTATCCAAAGGCAGAAACACCCAGTGGCCCAGCTGGGGAAGAACTGTGGCCATGCCGGAAATGATGTTACATGCTAGTTAGGTGCGTCCAACATCATACTGCCTCCTTGTTTTACTACACTACACTTTTTCTCCATTTTACATTTTCACCCCCTCATTCTCCTTTAACGGAAAGCAGGTTGGAAAGAAAAGCAAAACCGCTAGTGGAAATGTCTACCCCATATTTTACATAGTGAAAAGTAAGAAAGCAATGGTAGGTCAGTAACCTCCTCTTTTCTCAGACATCTCTGTATCCTTTCCTGCTCCTCTAGTGCATAAGCTGCTGGCCTTCATGGCAAGAAGCCAAATCAGGGAGCAGTAGAGCTAACTCTTTAAATAAAATTAAATATAATTTCATTTTCTTGCAAAAGACACCTTAATCCAGCTCGCACTTTCTTTACTCCACATAAGCCCTTTGACATAGAAGGTAATGATATAAACTCATTTTTCTACACCAAGGTTTCTGACACTTTGGATATTTGTGTGTTCTATAGTAACACTAACAGCCCTAAAGCATTTTAAATAACAATGTTCCAACCTACTTGTATTACTTAATAAAAGGAGTCCAAGCTAAAATACACATGCTTAAAGTTGTAGTTTATTAGTTTCCTTATATAACCTGTACCAACATGGGCAGTAAAGGTACACTTTGGAAGATTACTGTAGTCATTTTTTGGACTAACCGTGTAGGACTCCACAAGAACAGTGGTCTCCAGCGCAAGCTTCTGCTCCTGCTCAATATTGTAGCCCACGTAGCACAGCTTCTCCTTCATCATACGAACAGTTTCAAAATCTGCTGAATGGTTAAAGGCGTAGCCTCGCAGAAGCAGCAGCTACGGAGAGCAACAAAAGGGCAATGCTCCATTAACTTTCAAATTGTACTTGAACGCCAGCCTTAAATGACAGTTTAAAGTAAAGGCCTCTAACCTGATAAGCAAATTTTCAGGAATTACTTATAAAACAGTAATGTCATAACTATGAATTTTTAGGTTATCAATAGCATATAAAGCACAAAACAGCTAACTAGTGTACAGCCTAACAAACTGGTCAGAGAGAGCACCTTAATAAGATATCGGGTGATGTCTCTGCCTGCGATGTCCAGTCTGCGAGTGAGATGAGGAAGTGAGAAGCCTTCATATACGGGGCAAATATGCGTGACGCCATCACCTGAATCCACTACCACTCCTGTTAAGAGACCTGGGTATCGCAATACACAATGTCAGTGAAGGGTGAAGAAATTATTAAAGTGGATAAAAATGCATATAAATATATGTTTGCATTTTTTTTTTTTTTTTTTTATGTTGAAAGCCTGAGGACCCAGTAACATACCTTGGGCATACAATGTAAGCACAGCCTGAATGGCAATATAAACTCCTGAGAATTGGTATGTTTCAAACATAACCTAGGAAAAAAGCAAAACAATCATAGATAACCAAGCGTAATTATACAGTACAGTAATAGAATATGTTCTAAACTGACACAGGCTCTTAAGGGTGGTAAAAAATACAGAAACATTTCTATTCTAAAACAATGCTAAAAATATGGCATGTGACCACTTCAATGTATCTTGCAACTACTTAGGAATATGTCTCTCACTTCCCTTTTATAATCTTTTATATACAAGAAATTAACCAGTTGTCTTTTCCAATTACCTTTAGCCAACTGCTAAGCTTTTAAAAATTCTTTTTTCATCATATCAGAACAGTTACAAAAAAAAAACTAAACAAAAAAAAAACCAAAAACACATCTGTAGATTTTAGAACTCACTGTTCAGAATTCAAACCGTTCCCATGCAATACAATACACTCACCAGTGCTGTAGGTAAATGTGTTTGGTGCTAAGTGTGATTCAGAGTTTATCAGATCCTTATTTTAGAGAAGTTAAACAAATCCTATTTACACCTAAGCAAGCAGAGCAGATAAAAAAAAAAGAATACCTAACCAACTCTTGCAAAATGGTTTATTATTTGCACAAAGCTTCTGCCATGTCTTCTGCCGATCCAGCCAGTAAAAGGACTGATCTTACATTAATTTGACATGCAATATGACCATTTTCATCTCAAGTTACTTTCTGCTTTAAGCTTTTTCACATTTTCTACAGGTATTTTTTTCACGCTTTGTGTACATTTTGTTGCAAATGACTTCAGAAGTTCAGACCTCTAAGTTCAGCCCTGAGGTGCCCTTGAGCAAGGTAGCATCCCCATCATTGTTCCCAGGGCTCTTTCAATGGCTGCCCCCTGCTACATGTGTGCGTATGGGGAAAATGCAGAAGTTGAATTTAGTTGTGTCTCACTGTGTGCTGTGCCGTGTTTCACAATAACAAGAATAGTCACTTTCATCTACTTCACTAGATGTTAAATTGGGTGAGTTATCCAGTGTAGATTCTGTTCAATTTTGTCTGTTTCCTATTTAACAGCAACAGGATTAGAGCAGCTACATTTTCTTTCAGACAAAAGGCACAAGGGATCTGTCCTCCAAACTGCTCTTAGGATGATCATTTGAGCAGTCAGTAATATACTATGTCCAGCACACAGCAGCGGCTCTGAATGAATGCTGACAAGTTGGCAGCAAAGTGTAAAGCAAATTTGCACACTTTCATTAATTTGACCATAGCAGCCTTATCAAAATTTGTGAAGACAATTAACTGTTAATTTTTACAGACTTCGGAGTGAGAGTTAAAAATGGGTTTGGCAACATGGTCACGGGTGGTGCTGGAATCTATCCCATCAATACAGTGCGAAAGAGAAGAAATAGGAGCAAACCCACGGAGATTTGGGGAGAACAAGCAAACTCAGCATCGAAAGGACCCTTACCACCCGGTCTGGGAATCAAACACAGGACCTCCTCACTGTGAGGCATCAGTGTTACCAACTGTGTCGTGTGCCACCCAATAATAAAGAATATTATATTACATAAAACCATTTTTATTAAAAATAAAAACTGCTGTCGGTGCAAACATGTCTTTCCAATAGGCTAAAACCTATAGCCATATATAACCACAACCATTTTTTGCCTACTATTGTCTGTCCCTGCTAAAGAAATTATGCTTTATAACTCCTAGGTATGAGCATTACATGAACACATGTAAGTTTTAAAGCAAGCTTCTTAAAATTAATTCTCTCCAGTTCTCTGTAGGTTCCTTTTTCCATGTGGCAATTGTTGATTTAAAAACATATAAGCAATATTGCATTCAGTTAGAAGCAGATCTGTAAAAGGCTGTTTACACCAGCCCTAGTTATAACAATGTCATATATGTTATGCCCCTACATGAGAATAAAATAAGTACACACCTCAATGATCTTCTCACGATTCTTGGTGGGGTTCATTGGGGGCTCTGTGAGGAGAATCTTGCAGTTGCGAGAGTCAATGTTGAGCTTCTCTGGGCCAAAGGTATAGTCCCACAGGTGCTTCATGTCATCCCAGTTTCGTACAATGCCATTCTCCATGGGGTAATTGACCTCCAGCATTGACCGCAGTTCACTTGCCTCATCTCCTACCATCAAGTCCTAAAATGTCACACATCAAAGGTTAGCTTTGAGTTTGACCAGTGCTGAACATAGAAAATCTTTCAAAAGAGCACTACAATAACACATCAGAATCAATGATATCCATGTGACAGCACAAAGCTGCCACTATGGAGATAAAATACAGCATGTCCAAAAAAGATGCAATGCACAACACTGGGGATTCTGCATCACAAACCTGCCAGTATCCTCAACCAACTGCATTCTACAGAGGCTCCACTTTGGCTCAGAGTGAACACAAGCAAGGTGCACACAGTCACTGAGTTGAGATGAATGGACAGATGGGAGAAGACACTTCCTCAGAGCCATTTACCATTATTAGCAATACAGCATGCACAGAACACAAACGCCCCATGCACTAAGCTATGTTAGTCACTTACACACACCCTTGTCTTTCTCGTACACACACAAACACACTCCTATGTGGTGTCTACTCCTACAACCCGTGTGAGGTTTTGTTGTAGCCTTAACCGAAACAATTATCTAATTCCTAAGATGATGCTCAAACTCAGTAACCACCTTTCTTGCTTATGAGAAAGCTATTTGTGCCTAATGCTACATAAATGCTCAGGTTTTGAAATGTTTTATGTCTGACATTTTCACATCTGTAGGTTATTTAAAGTTTTAAAGTATAAAATGATCAACAAATGTGTAATATGTGGTACCGACTTACAAGACACCTGATATACAGAGTACAGCTTAAAGCCTTAGTTGTAAATGTAATGCTTTATTTTGCGCTCTCCCTGTCTCTCTAAATCTTCCCAGTAATAAGCCACCTCACTCTTTCCCAGGTGTCTCTCATTTGCCATATATCATGGAAACTGAGGAAGTGGACTGGAAACTACAAGATCTTATGCTATGGACAGATTCATTGTTAAATGACTAGACATATATTGAAGAGCTTAAGAAATAGAAATAGCTTAGAAATCCTAAGAAATATTTTTTAAGTTTATCCTGTTAGAGGGCCCTGTAGCATGTATTGTATTAGTCAAAGCAATATGTGCAAAGCAATCATTCAAGATATGTCTGACATACTGTTAATCCAATCAAATCTCTAAATATATGCATCATATAGGTATGATGATCCATCTCTTGTAGTGCAAGAAAACCAGTTTGAGTTTCATATTTAGCAGTAACATTTGGCCTGGGTTGCGTCTTGATTGTAGCACTACACCATGGCAAAAACCACAGATAAAATAAAATTGTAAAAAATGCTGTGAACATGACATTTGGCCACAGCAAGTCTAAATAAGTTTTAATTCTAGAAAGACTAGATCTGCTTAGAGAATAACTAAACTGTTGAAATGGTTTGTCTCTGGAATATGGTTGGGTTCAAGAGATCCAATCGCTTTCAAAATCTAATTTCACTTTCAGATTTAATTTCTTCAAACTTCTTGAAAAAGAAGACGCTCCCATAGTGAGAGGTGTTAGCTTTAACTGAGACATCCTTTGCTTACTTTGAATGGACATGTAAGATCCAATAATAAACGCTACACTTGCTTATGATTACCAAAGAGCACATATGTATATTTTAATTTCCAAGTTGTTTTTTAAGCTTTTTCAGCTATGATTTGCTAAAAAAAAAGAAAAAAAAAGAAAAAAAAGATAGACATCCCTTAAGAAGGAGGGATTGCTTCATGGACGTGGCTTATAGATCCTGAGCTGAACTGGGAAAAACTGTACTCTAAACATAAACATGTAGCATAAACTACCACTTCAGATGTAATTCAAAGTAGATGTTTTTAAATTATATTATCATCCTTTCGCTAAAACTACACTCAATAGTCCATAATAGTCCATACTCACACTCCCATAGGGCACTGTGTACTAATGCACTCTTCTTAAAGAGTAAGTGAGCACAGTCACTGAGCGTGCTTTGGTACTGAAAGAGCAGCAGTGAAAGAGCGCCATGTGTTTTTAATAATACCCTGCTTAAAATTCATTTGTCTGACTTACTTCCTGGGTACTGCCCGGTACTATCTGAGCTACACCACCTTCATCTGCTCTGGAAAAGAGGCCTTTTCTGTTACTGAGCATAAAAAAATATCATACTTTTTACTGTGGAGTTATGTCATAACAAATCAAGAACAATACTAATAATGTTAACAGATGTGCATGGTTACTGCATTAAGCTCTTATGTCAGTCATTGTGAACACATTTTTGTATCACTGATTTGAGAAAATGGTTTCAGCACATCAGACTGGACAAGCTCTCACTCAACAGCAAGATAAAACAACAAGAAAACAACAAATAAACAAGGTGAGATTCAGCTGAGCAAAATGCAGTAATTTAAACAGCCCCTTCCATTATCTGGCCAACTTCTGCTAAACCTATTTCAGAACAGAAAAGAGGAACTTTGACTATGACGCTTAGTGTGACTTTGAAGCACTGCCATGCTCTGTGAAAGGCATTTTGCAACTTTGCTGCTTTCAACCTGCAGCCATAGTTTTACAGAAGATTTCCTTTTGTTAATAAGCAGAAGAAAAACAATTCCAAAATGGGTAAGGCTTAATGCTTAAAAAAGTGAGAGAATCAAGTGGGAAAATAAAACAATGTTAGAAAGACTCACTGCATGGTCACCAAGACAGAAAAATAAATAAAATCAAGGAAAAAAGAAGCAAAGCGAAAATAACAAGAGTGAGATGAACTATACTAAAAGACAAAAAAAATTGAAGAAAACCACTAAGGAGCTGAGTTTTCTTTTTTGTATATAGAGCATGGTGCATTCTAGTTTCTTGACAGGCAGTTGGTGCAATTGCTCACGCCATTCTGCACTTACCATTTTTTTGTTATTCTACATCAACATGTGAAAAACGCAGGAGAGAGAAAGTGTAAAAAAAAAGGATCAAGAAAAAGGTCAAAGGACTGACAGTAGAAGTAATCTGACCATGAAACATGAACAGAAATTTGTACAAAGCAGCTGGATGAGCAGATTTAATCTCTAAATCAAACACACTAATGTAACTCCTGCAGAAAACAAGATATATATTGATAAAACAAACAATTCATAACATCTTTTATGCTTTTAATAATGCTCATCGGATCCTCTATTAAATTAAGCTCAGTTTTCTCAAAACTATGCAGTATTTAAATCATCTTAATTGATGGAGTGTTTAAATTGATGCTCATTCTACCATTAACTATAATTTTTTTCTGGGAAATTCTGCCCTTGAGCCATTCCGTAGGTTTCGAGATACCAGTGATGACTGGAAAATAAAATTCAGCACATTAAGAGAATGGGGGTAGAATGTCTGGTGTGTTGTGTGGAACATCTGGAACTCACCTTAATCTCAATGTTGCCAACTTTAGCTGTGGAGCGAATGATAGGCCTGCCCACAAGGGCAGGGAAGATGTGCTCTGGAAAGTTGGAACCTGCATAGCCACACTTCACAAACTATGTGTGAAGAAAGAGACAGGGAGGATGTGGGAGGGAAAGAAAAGAATAGAAAAATTCAGCACATATGTCTTTAGATAAGTAAACTGCGTGGTAAGAGAATTGCATTAAGCATGTAAGATCTAACATAGGAGACAATTTTTCTTAAATAAATTCACCTTTTCTGAAACATTAGACAAAGGAAAATATAATTTTACCTGTATGTCTTTCTAGAAACACCGAAAAAAAACAACATTATTTTGTAAAACATAAAAAAACATAAGAATCGTTGTACTTGTGACAAAATTAATAGGACATGAACTTGACAATCAGCACACTTAGATGAGAAGCACTTTATAACAGGCATTTGTGGACTGACAAAAATATTGATACAGCCAAAGCATCCTTCTCAGAATCCACTCACACACAAAGATACTGTGTGTTTGCTTTGAGCAGAAAGCTGAATATCTATTCGTTTATTAAACATAATGTGTCTTTGATAGTTTAAAAGCTAAAAGTTTCTGGGATAGGAACTACTTTTCTTTCTGTCCTCTGTTATTCATGCGAAATGAAGCAAATGTCCTACAATGGCAGACTATTCAAAATGATTTCACACCTCTTAAATCAGTTTATCTAAGGAGTTCAACTAATGTAAGGGCTTTAAAGTATCATTGCAGTTCAAATGAACTTGGAATTAATTTAAAATTCTCCTCTCTAGATGCACGAGTACCTGCCTTTGTATTAACACATGTTGGATCTTAAATATGAAGCGGTTATTTAGTCCATCCCGACTTTCTGAACTGCAGCAGAAGCTCCTGGACACATTAATAAGACCTGTTAATGAGCCTTCCTAAGCGTCTTGATCCTGAGGCCCAAGCAATGGTGAAAAACAACCTTACATGGTCATTTGAGTTGGGTCATATCTAGTCTACAGCTCACTGTGGCCGGTCTCACTTCCTCCTGATTCATCGGCTGATAACTGCCTCACACTACTTCCTCTCGAGAACAGAGCAGTGCGTTTTACAAAGAGCAACAATTATAGAGAAAACAAAAAACCTGCAAAGTGTTGTGCACTGATTTCTAACTGCAACGTATTTGCATGATCACACCGCCCGGCTGGTATCGGATGGGGATCTGCTGACACTGAAACGGTCCATCAGAGCACCTCTGATCAGCTGTCTGATGTGCAGCCACGACATGAAGCACTTTCCTGTGCAGTGACTGAAATCACAAAGTCAGTAAAGCAGGACGCACATCAGCTCAGGGCGGTGACACACCTGCTCACTGTGAGCAGCAGTTCTGGTAGCCGGGGAGGCTAAGGAAGTAACGGGATGGACAGACAAATAACGTGGATCCAAATGACTTTTGCAGCCTAAATGTGTCAAGCTGCATCATTTTGCAGACGAGCGGTTTCCTGCCTCCGCCGTGAGCAACAGCGCGCACTAAAATCGCTGATGTAGTCACTTTTAGACCTCTTTATCTGACTGACTCCCCGAGCCTGAGCTAACTGAGAGTCGATACTCTCAGTCACACAGCCAGAGACCGGACCAGCAGACTTATTTCCCAACTCGGACACCTTTTCCACCTTTAAAAGACAGCCTTAGTGAAAAAAGTGCATGTTTTCAGGCCCAGTTTAACGTTCACTCGCTAACAGAGTGGAGGAAGTTGACTAAAGCCCGACAGCGGAGTGAGCAAAACGGTCTAAACGCACAAAATGACAGGCATGGGGGAGGAAACGGCAAGGCTTCACGACTCAACCACATCCACAACTCGTAGTCTAGGACGTGCAAGAAGGTGTATTGGGTTTTTATGGCGCACAGCGGCCACATCTGCCCTCAGTCTAGCCGCTTAGCTTAGCAGCGCTTTGACAGCGGGCTGACTAGCGGGCTAACTTCCTGTCAGCGCCCGGCGATTTTAGCACCGCTTCACACCGAGCGAGAGGAAAGACGGGAATCTGGAGGGGATTGAAGGATGGTACACCTACCCCGGTTCCGTTATCACACACCACCACTTTCCTTCCTTGGCTGTCCATGTTCCCAGAGCCAGCAACCGACAGAACTCTCTCTCTCTCACTCCCTCTCTCACTCTCTCTCTCTCTCTCTCTCTCTCTCCCCACACAGCTCCACCCAGCCTGACAGCGGCCTTCCACTTCCTGCCGAGGAGAGTAGAGACGAACAGCGAGCCTGCAGCCTCAATGATCAATATTATTATTATTATTATTATTATTATTATTATTATTATTATTAGCAGTAGTAGTAGTAGTATTGCGGTTAAATTTAATAATAATATATTTTACTATTATGTTATCCGTGAGGGCAGATGATGCATCATAAAATAAGACTTTTATAACAACAAAAACAATAATAATAAGAATAAGAAGTAGAAGGCCTTTAGAAAGATTTGGATTCTTCTTAATCCATGATGTTTTCAAAAACAAAAAAACAAAAATTGAAGTTTACTGCGTGTCCACTTTTCTCTAAAGTCTAGTCATTTGTGCTTGGTGTTCTGTGACAAGAATCATGTAGTAAGTTTTGCTCAAAGTTTGATTAAACTTTTCTTTGATGCATCCTTGATGCGTCTGTTGGTCCAGGAGAATGAACAGATTGTGTTTTCTTTGAGGCGATTTATGTAAATAATGAAGTTGTGCATCCAGCGCCTATTTGCAAACAATTCAGATGACAGTAGTGCTTGAAAGTTCAAATTTTCAGCAATTCTGTGCAAATATGACCTAACATGTCAATAGATTTTCATACAAGTCCTACAGGTAAACAAAGAGAACACGATCATTTTTTTTATTGTGGAATAATATTATACTTGGTTGCTTGTTTATTGAAAAAATGATCCAATTTGACATAAATGTGAACGACACATGTAGGAGAACGGAAGCCAGTAGTAGATGTGAGGAAACCCACAAACATCCCAGAGCTCAACACTCAGCAAAAGAGATCAACATTTCTCCAAGCTGATGTTCAGGACTGATCACAATCTTCCAGAAGTCGCAGTTTTTTCCTCCAGCGGTTCCCGCCAGGTACTGAAAACTCAGGCTCATATACATTTAATATTGGATCATTTTCTGTAATTAATAAATGAGAAAGTATAATAATTTAGTACCATTGAACTTCAGCTGATGTCTTACCACATTTTTGCATTATTATTAAGGTTTCTCAAAAATGTATTTTTTGTGTTTTTTGTTGTACTACTCAGTTCCAACTTCTCAGTAGTCAGACAAATGACAAATTGTAACAATGTGTATTGTGTGAAAATGGCTTGAGCGATGGTATTGAAATAGAATTGGAAAAGGCTTCTTTTATGTGTGTGTGTGTGTGTGTGTGTGTGTGTGTGTGTGTGTGTGTGTGTGTGTGTGTGTGTCCTGCCTCTCTGCAGTTTATTTAGGATACTCTGAAAATCTAAAATGCATCCTATACATGAATCTTCTATAGTTAAGACCTCTTGCTAGTCAAATAATCACACACAAGTCAAGTGAAAGAAGTGAAATTTCTTACAACATTTAGCACCAGTCTGCAGAACCGGTGAAGTTCTTCTCTTTGGGAACCTTTGAGCATAAATATACAAAAATATTGTCATTTAAATTGGAGGTTAAGAACACATAATAACTTCATTCATGATTTACTGCTTGTTCTGAAATACCACTGTCCTCCGTGTTTCACAGTCTACCAGTCTTCTCTGCAAAAAGGCTGAGGTGGCTGTAGGTTTTCATTCCAACCAGCCCGGAGCAGCTCATAGAGCAAATCTAAAACTCAGACTAACTAAATAAACAATCAGGCATGTTTCTGCTTGTCTGAACAGAAAAACTGCCGCCTTGATCTTGGTGAATATTACTGGAGATGCCTGTTTTGCAGTTTCTCTGCTTCCAGCACACCTGATGCACCAACGGAGATGGAGTTGGTGTGTAAGAGCAGGGAGAACACCTTCATACTTCACTGTAACACTGCAGGTGACGCATGCACCAGAAATTAAAAAAAAGAAGAAGCACTGCAATACAGGTAGCCTCCACTTACTAATCCAGTCACGCTTAATTAAAGTTGCTGACTCGGTAGTATCAGATTTCATCCAACCATAATTCTAGATTTGCTGCCTTTAGCTAAGTTCAAACTACATGTTTGTAATTAGCCTCCAAAACATAAAGCAATCCAGATGAACACCCTGTACTGAATTTTCATTTCAATATTAATAATTTTTTCCCATTTAATCATGTTCAAAATTAAAACCTTAAAATTTTAAGGTTTATTTCTCCTTTTCCTCCTGTTTCATGGATTGTTGTTCTTGTTGTTGTTGTTTTATTTTTTTCTTATAAAATCATTTTAGGAGTTTGTTATTGTACCGGGTTTACTCGTGTGTAGAATAAAGAAAGTAGGAAAGAAGGCTCGTCCAACTAGCATGTGAAACAGTCTGGCAGCTTAGCCAATAGACCATATATTTTATTTCATGTATATTTATCTGAACAATAAGTGTATATTGAATAAATATGTGCAGTCTTGAACAAATGTAGTGTGTTTAGTGCGTTTGGTAAATAGTTGAACTGAATGTTTGGTAGAGAAAGAGTCACCTTCATGAGTGGCGCTCCGTTTGCTAAGGATTTTTGAATGAAAAATGGCTGATTAATGCCACAATAATGAGTGAATTTAGTTTTTTTTAAATGCAGATGTAGTCTTGTGGTTTTTTTTTTTATCTAAGTGGAAAATGCTGCAGATTTTAAGACAAAACATCATGCATTGGGAGCCTCAGTGAACTCGATGGAAGGGGGCGGAACTTTTCTTTCATCTCCCGTTTCCAGTCGGACTGTAATTGTAGTAATTTTGTGTTAAATTTAAAATGGCAACTGTTTTATCGCCGAGACATTGTGACAGCAATCCTGCGACGCCTGGAGCTCAGTCTTTAAAGGTGTGTGCACAAACACTCGTGTTTAATATTTCACTGGAAATGTTTTTCCGGGAAAGGGCTGACAACAGGGGTTCTTGCGAGCGCGCGCTGCTTTGTTTGTATGTGTTGTTGGAGCTATGCTAAGCTAACTAGCACCCGATCTAAGGTTATGCAGTGAGTTAACGTCCAGGAGTGCGGCGAACGCTTAAGTGGGATTAAATTGTTTACATGGTGGAAATATGACTAAATTTGTCAGTGTTGTCAAAACAATATCACTTTGACGTGTGAGAATCCAAGCAACCTGGATGACAGAGTTAACTGTTAAATCATATAAAGTTTGAAGATATTTTTCGTTGTGCTGATGAATTACAATCACAGTATTCATTTCTGAGTGTATTGTGATTTCCTCAGTAATTAGAATATTGACAAACCTAATGTCTAATTGCAAATAAATCAGAATTTGTCATGTTTAACTGGGTTTAGTGCACAAAAGTATTGATCAGTAACATTTTTGTCATTGTTGTGACACTACTGGGTCTGTCTGTCTCCCTCATTCAGACTTCATTCAGATGTCAGAAGAAAAAAAAACATGACATCTGTATTTGTGTTTTTTGCATGCAAGGCTTGCTTGTCCGGTCTGATCCCCCAGAAGACCTGCTGCAAAAGAAATTGCTTTAAAAAGTTAATGCTGACTAAAATAGGAAGGTGTCAGAAAACACAGGGCATAACAGCTTGCTGTGCAGCACCAGACTGGTTAGAGTGCCCATTCTGGCTCCTGACCATCATCAAAAGTGCCTAAAACTGCTATGTGAGTATGGATCAATGAAAGAAAGGCCTGATCTGATAAATCTACTTTTTTTTGACAGCTGGGTGCCTGTGCATCTTTTGCCTGGAGCAGTGGTGCACTGTGGGTAAAAAGCTGGCTGAAGCAGCGTTGGTAATGTTTGGTGGGAAATATTGGGTCCTGGATGACACGTACCGCATAAACGTTGTTAAAGACCAAATATGCTACTTAAAAGAAACGTTATTCCCTAATGGCAGTGGTGTTTTTCAGCAGGATAATTCATCCTGCCATTATTGGGATACCTTAAAGAATTCAAAGGTTGGCTTCCACATTGTCTCAGTCTGAATCTACTGAAGCATCTTTTGGAAGTGTTGGCCAAGCTTAAAGGTTTTGTCACTGTAATCTATGAGAATAATAATGTGGTACACGTTCAATGCTCCTGTGGAGTCTATGCCTTGAAGGGTTTTAGCTGTCTTTGCTGCATGAGGTGAACCTAAGTATAATTATGGAGGTGGTGTTAATGTTATCACTGGTTGAAGTATCAATTTCTGAAATGATACTTATATTATAAATGTATAATAGTTAAACTATTGGCAAGTTGCTACCATGTTTCTTTGCAATAATGTGCAAAGCTATTAGGTGCTCAGTCACAGGTTTGATTGTGTGTAAAAGGATGACATTGAAGAAAATTCCAGTGATGGAAGTCAAGCGCCAAAGAGGCGACGAATGGGTTCAGGAGACAGTTCCAGGAGCTGCGACACAACCACTCCTGAACTTGGGTAAAATATTTTACTACAATTATTTAAATATAGCTTTTCTCAATGTGGCTAATGGATTATACAATAGGTATCTCAATCTTTTAACCTATTGCTAACGCTGATATGAACGTAACACTGATATGTCTTGTTTCAGACCAACATACTTCCCAGCTGAAAATCTGACAGAGTACAAATGGCCGCCAGATGATACGGGAGAGTACTACATGTTACAAGAGCAAGTCAGCGAGTATTTAGGAGTTACTTCATTCAAGCGGAAATATCCTGGTACTTGCAATATCACTGATGATTGCACACAATACCCTTTTTTATGTGATAGAGTATTTGTTGTTTTAGGCTGTTTGCATTATGTCTTACAGGTTATGCAACTAAACTCCTAGTTATATTATTATTATTATTAATATTATTATTATATTATTTTTTCCCTTAGACTTGGAAAGAAGAGACCTTTCCCATAAGGAGAAACTTTACCTGAGGGAACAAAATGTGATCACAGAGACACAGTGTACTTTAGGTGAGTTTTAATTTGCCAAAACCTTTGGGTTATTTTTTCCAATCTTAAGTTTGTGTTTTTTTTGTGTTAGAAGTGCAAAGAGAACCTTTTGTGTAGCAGCATTTGCTCACCTATACTTTAGTGCTCCCTTTGTTTTCCATCAGGACTCACTGCTTTGCGTAGTGATGAGGTCATTGATTTGATGATTAAGGAATACCCAGCTAAACATGCAGAGTATTCGGTTATCCTTCAAGAGCGGGAACGGCAAAGAATCACTAAAGAATATTCAGTAAGCACTCTCAGTGCAGTAAGTAACAGATTTTCTTTATGCCTCTGGATATCAGAATTATTTTAATCGTGTACATCACAGTGCACTTTTTTCAAGGGTATACAGTTTGACAAAATGTGCAATTAAGAAAGAAGCTGACAACTTGTTTAGATTTAAAAGTCAAAATTAACAAAGAACATCTGTTATTTGGTGCGGTCTTTATTTTCTTGTTACCTTTTTAATTATGGTTTTCACCAGTGATCATAAATTGTGTAACTGATGATACATTTTTATTCTTTTCTTTAGCATATGCAGCAGCAAAATCCTCAGAAGGTTGAAGCCAGCAAAGTGCCAGAGTACATCAAGAAAGCTGCTAAAAAAGCAGCTGAGTTTAACAGTAATTTCAACCGAGAGCGCATGGAGGAAAGAAGAGCCTATTTTGATCTGCAGACACATGTAAGACTATCAGTAGTAGGATAAAGTACTTTTGTTACTTTTTGTTTTCTCTTCTTTTAGACATACAAACACAACAGATTTTGATCTTTTGACTTTTTACTCCCATGTTCTGGGTGATAATGCAATTTGGTATCCAATTAAATATCTAAAAATACTTCTTTGATAATATTTTAGCTCTGAGATAAGGACCTCTGTAAGTTGTTCTAATTGTTTTATAATAAATCTATAGTATTTTGTGGCTCACACACAAAACCTTTTTTCCCTCCAGATAATTCAGGTACCTCAAGGGAAATACAAAGTCCTCCCACCAGAAAGAACCAAGACAGGGCCTTATCCAGTTGCGCTGATCCCAGGCCAGTTCCAGGAATACTACAAAAGGTGGGCTTGCCTTTATGGGAACTACTCTAGGGCCTATCTGAACAGGGATTTCAGTGAAAAGCAAAAAACCTCTCATTTCTGCATATTTTTAAATATTTAATCTTTGAGGTCAAACATATTTTGCGGTTGTGATTTCATTAATGTTGAGATATAGTCAAATACTTTTAATATCTGTCTTATATAATAGAAATTGATTAAAGCCACTTATTTCTACTTGCAGCTATAAGTAATTGATAAATTTGCAATGGAATGATTACATGAAACTTTAAGAAAGAAAGTGTTGGTGATGTTTCAAAGTTTAATATATAATATGCACTGTGATATTTTTATTTATCTATTTATTTATGGGTGTTTTATCATAGCTTTACAATAACTTTTAAAATGTGCAAATTATCATGCATTTAGTTTTTTGCATACTGAAAGTCTTGTTGAACAGGGTTCATTTATGCTCTTATTGTTACAAACAAGGTTGATCAGTGCTTGAATGAAATCCATGAACATATCCATATGAAGTGTATAAGTGTGGCCAAAGAGCACAGGCTCATATAAATAAAATTGTGGCTATTTTACCTTAGTCTTCTATTAATACCAGGTAGTTCAGTCAAACTGCCATCAGTTAAATTAGTTTTTTAGTTTTTAATGCAGTATTTAAGACCAAAGATCTAATGAGTAGTTCTTGAAAAATTCTCAGTAAAAATATTATTTCAAACACAACTACCATAAAGAACTATTTTGGATGATGGGGACTGATGGGGTCCTAGGAGAGCTGGTTAATGCAGGCCAGTGATTATTTATTTATTTATTCATTCATTCATTCATTCGCTGTTTGTGCTTGCAGGTACTCCCCAAATGAGCTACGCTATCTTCCCTTGAATACAGCCTTGTACGAGCCTCCACTGGACCCTGAGCTTCCTGCCCTGGACAGTGACGGAGACTCGGATGACGCAGAGGAAGGCAAAGGAGAAGATGGAAAAAAAAACAAAGCTTCTTCTGTAAGATTTAAAGTAACGTCAGTATAATTCCTCCCTGTGAGCTGATTTTGTAGCATTGAAATTAGATTTTCCTGCTGAAAAATTATGCTTTTCTCTGCAGGACAGTTCTTCTGGAAACACTTCAGATGGAGACAGCCAAGACAGTGGGGTCCAATCCAAAGGCAAAATTAAAGACCGAGCAGGCACCCAGAGCAAAGACGCCACTCCTCGCCCTCTCCAACACAAATCTGTCCCTGGGTACAAGGTAGAAGAAAAAAGCCCCTGATATGTTTTTTTTTCTTCCCCTTTCCCCCTATTTTGCCCTCTCAGTTTTTCAGCACTTTCACCAGAGAAACCTTCTTTTCATCTCGCCTGATCCTACTCCTCCACAAGCAACACACACATTATGAGCACACAGTAGTAGAAGTTACAGCTCTCTGCTGGGACTGCACTCATCAGTGGAACTTTTTCCTTTTTTCATTGTGGTTCAGTGCCACACGGCCCTTTTGAGGGATCACATTTTCAGCAGTTTTGGAGCAATAACTTTTTTTTGCGTGGCACTGCCATTTCTTTAAGGCTTTATTGCTGAGTTGCACACTTTCTTATTTACCCTTTCCATATGAACATTACTCAGATTTAAACAAAAAAAACAAACAAAAAAAAACCTCTTGACTGCCGGCCTGTCATTTAAGCGTCAAGGTGTGCAGATATGTTCGGCTGCTAATTTGTAGATTTAAAATGCAAAACTATTAAACGTTCTGAAATGGAATAGGTTCTAGCTCTTGATAGAGAATTCCACCCAACAATAACATTTGCAATATTTGAAATTACAAAATATTTAAAAGGAGGATTACTCTTATTTTTCAGACGTATTGCACAATACCATGAGGCTGGTTTCACATATTGTGGGGCAGAACTTCTTTCTTGGAAGAAGTAGTTAAAAACATGTTGTTTCCAAGTTCTGGTTGCAAACAATTAATGATAGAATTATTTTTGGGTGGAATTCAGTGCAATAACTTGTTCTAGCATGCATTTGTTATCAAACTATAGTTTGATATAATATGCCAGTGATTTTGAACTATTTGAGCAATTGGGCAGTAAATGCTTGATATGTTTTGGTTGCCCACAGATTTATTCTTTTGTTATTTTATTTGTCAAAGCACTTTGATGGATCAACATAAGGTATACCTTCACTAACATAGTCTAGAAGTACACTATTTTTTAAAGTAGAACACAACACTATTTTGTTACAGCAAAAAGAACAACAAAGCGTTCTTTCACATATCGCAGTGATTTTATTCTGCTAAATTACTAAAAGACTAATATTAACCTTTGGAGTAAGTATACATGGTCTTTATTTCCAAAGTTTTTTTTAGAAAACTACTTTGCTTCGAATCCAGATGGATCTGTTTCGCACTATGTATTAGTGCCCCTTAAGTCCACTGGTTTATTGCACCATATCTACCTCTAAGAAGAAGTTAGTTTAAAGAACTATACTTGAAAGATGTGTTCTTATTAGAAATCACCTTTCCCCTAGGATATAATAAACATCTGTGTTGTTTTGGTTTTTTTGTTTATTATTTTTTTTCACCTCAACTAAAGTTCTAAAGAAATGTTACAAAATTAACATTTCGTTTTCTTAGAACGGGATCTGGGTATTTGAAATGCAATACTTTAATAGAATTATTTAAACCTTTGAATATCAAAAAGTATTAAGTGAACCAATGAGCTTGCTTAAAATCTACACTAGTGATTTTTTCCATGCATGTAATTAGCGTCAACACTTCTTAATGAACCTGTTTTCCATTGCAGTCTGTATATATTCACACTTACAGCATCCCAAAGTGATTTCAAGTTTATAACTGAAAAGAAAGTAGCCAAAAACATTCACGAATGAAAATCAAAGCAACAGTATCTATCCCATCAGTTTTTGTTCTCATCCACAAATATAAATAAGAGTTTATTTTATCTTAAAAAGGATTAATCCTGTCATTCATTCATCATTTAGCTGAGGAAAAAGCTTAATTTGAACATAAGACAACTGATATTTTGAGATTATGTAGTTGTTCCTTGATGTCAGTAGATTAGAGAATGAATGTTTGAGTTTGTGCATTTATTTGCAAATTAAGTTATTTTATTACATTGAAGCATAGGTTACACTGTTTTTATTCTTTAAAATGCAGAGGGTACAGCTTCTGTTGATCCCTTTCCTGTACAGGATGTTGTGTTTTTATCCCTTTTACAGTTTATTGTCTTATTAAATGAGTTGTTATGGTGTAACTACAGTGTTCTTTACATATCTACTGTTTCCCCTTCCAAAAGGAAATTTTTAATAGTATTAATTCAGTTAAAACCCTTGTTGGTGTGACAAAATGAAGGCATATATCATCTCTTTGTTTGAACTGTAAGCTTTACTAACATCATAATTTGTCTGATCCGGATGCTTGCTACCCACTTTTCCTTTTGCTGTTTGTTCCACAATACAGTCACTGCACTTTCAAGCAGTTTTATATTAGGACCTTTTGACATGTTAGTATTTAGAACAAGTATCACAGTTAAGCATTTGAATAAAAAGGTTTTAAAGAAATTAGGTTGCAGGATATTTTTTTTAATGGTGTGATTATTAAAGGAAGTATTTAGCCTGTTTTCTTATCCACTGCTCCAAACAGCTATTTTGAATTGTGTTTGGTTTTCTCCTACATGAGATGTTTTGCACAACTTTGGAAAAGCATTGCTTAAAGGGATGATTAAGTGGCTGAATAACAGAACGACAAGTTTAGACTGCTGGGGCAAACTTGAAAACTTGCATCTCGGTATTTTCTCAATGGATTGTCCCTGAATCCAGGTTCAAATACCACATTATTGTGAAACATTTAGGATTTACAGTCTTAATTTCTAATCTGTAGTTGTGGTTGTGAATGCAAAATACATTACTCTTAAAAATTACATTACTAAAAAGTACTTTTTCTTTTTTTTGTTTGTTTGTTTGTTTTTTTGTTTATGTTTTCTGACATTGAGAAAAGTGAATTCCTATAAACTCCTGCTGATAATTTTGACTTAAATGCTCCATATCATATTGTTTATTTATTTATTTTTTTTATTTTTTGGGTGATTCTTTATGGTTACTTCCGGTACTTTTTTGCTTCCTTTTGAACTATTGAATTTATGTCAACTGCCAGTACTATCAGTTTCACAGGAGTTTTGTGGGTTTAATAGGGCCTTTAGTTGCCATGGCTTTTATAGCATTGCTTTGCCCTTGCAGCCTAAGGTCATTCCCCATGCTATATGTGGCATATGCCAGAAGGGTAAGGAGTCCAACAAGAAAGGAAAACCAGAGGGACTCATCCACTGCTCCCAGTGCCAAAACAGTGGTAAGTAAGTCTCCAAAATTGTTTTTTTTTTTTTTAAACTGGAGTGTCTAATTTCATGTTGCCCAGTAGGGGGCATCTTTAATGTAAATGGACACCAGAGGAGAGTAGCTTGGTTTTTCTAATGGTCGACTGAAGGTGGTCTTGGAATATTTTTGGCCACTGATTTCACTGTTTAATGTTAATGTCCCTGAGGTCCTTTTGCCAAAATGACAACTTAGATTTTTAGTGGATGTGAACTTTCATAAGTGACCCATTATTGACCCAGGTTGATCAGTTCCAGTAGATCTCTCAATAGTGAGATAAAGTTGTATGCAAGTGCTGAGAAATGAAAAAGGTTTACACCCTCTATAAAGAACCTGCCATTACTTTTACACTCCACAATTTCTGATTTATTATATTTTTGCTCCAATTAGTTGTGCATGTATGTAGAAGTATATTTTCTGTAGGGAATAAATTACTTCCCTTGGAAAATCGACTAAATGTGTCATTTAAACTGGGGTGTCCAGACTGAAGCCCACATCTAAATAAGTTCAAATGAAATAACTTGATTTAAAATCTTTGGACTTGCCTACATCACTGCTTTACTAGCTATGATTATAAAAACTCTTGCAAGATACACATTTTCTATAAAAACACAAGGCATATATTTAAAATAATTCATCAAAAGTCATGATTTTTCTGATGAATTGTGGGGGCTCATTCTTAATTATAGCTCTTTCGAGTGCTGCAACATTGTTGAAAGAGGCACGTGTGTGTTCAGGTCACCCGTCCTGCTTGGATATGAGTGCCGAGCTGGTGATGCTGATAAAGACCTACCCGTGGCAGTGCATGGAGTGCAAAACGTGCACCGTGTGTGAGCAGCCCCACCATGAAGAGGAGATGATGTTTTGTGACAAGTGTGACCGTGGCTTCCACACATTCTGCGTGGGCATGGACTCTATTCCATTGGGTAAGCCTCTTTCGCACTTAGATACCAGGGTCTTCTATCATTTTGTCCTCTAGAGAGCGTTGCTGTAGAGGTTTTGTCTGTTTTTCTAAGCTAGTTTGTGCTTTGCTGTTTTGTTACAGGGTGCTGGGTTTGTGATTGCTGCAACAAGGATTCTTCCTCACCTAAAAAAAAAGGCACAGCAAAAACACCTCAGAAATCCAAATGAGTCCGAAGTGTCAATGAGCGGTGGTGTTTGCATTCAGGATTTTTGATAACGATTCACATTTTTAATCGTTTTTATTGACGTAGCATCTAGATGTGCAGTCAGCCAATGAAGTTGTTTTTTCTCTGCTGATTGTCCTGTACAGCTAAACTACACTTGATGTTTTTTTTTTTTTTACTGTTATTTTGTAAAATAAAGTGCAAAAGGCCATCTCTAAGTTTTCCTTTGCGTTGCATTAAATAGTTAACCTTTGCTCTAAAGGACCACTGTGTTGCCAAAACCTGCTCTATTCCCCTGCTGGTTATTAGGCATGAAGCGTTTTCATCAAGCAGTAGAACAGATGCTATGTGGGGGGCCAGAAGAAAAAGGAAGGTAACAAAAGTCTGCTTTTTGTCATCACCTGATAGCCATGCGTGCACTTTGGTGGGCACACTAGAGTCCCCCTTTGAAACCCTATGTATGGGTCCACCTTTTCTTATGCGTCCAATTCTGCAGGTGGTGTTTGTCTCGGCCAAGTCTGCAGACGTCCATTCACACAGCTGTCAGTCTGTGTTGTGTAACTTGAGAGATATCGAATGTTTACTGTCGATAGTGCACCTTTAGGGGGAAAAAATGTTTCCTAACCCTAGGATACCTGTAGAATCTCCAGGGGTACAAACATTCTTATTAGATGGTCTTTTTTTTAAATGTTTCTTATTACATTTTTACATTTTTCCTTTCATGTTTTGAATAACGGATTTGCTGAATTACCACTAGGTGGCGGACATGCACCTATCAGACTCGTAAAAATGCTTTTCTAAACAGCATTACATCATTTTTTGAAGACTTGCAGACTTAACATATTAATGTAATGCCCTGTAGAGATGGTTATTTTGTGTTTTGTTTTTTTTCTCCTATAAATGATAACATGTCTATAATGTGAGCTGATATAAGCCGTTTCCATGTGGGATTAATTTAGTGTTTTGAAAAGGTTACAGAAGTAACCCATAATTTTACATCAGTAAAAGTAAATCAGTGTAGAGAGTGAAATTGCTGAAGTGTCAGGTGAAAAACCTATTCACGTTACTTCACGTAACTGCAGTGAAACTTCATTTATCAAGAATACATAAGCCTTAGAGTTGAGGTTCCTTGATTTGTATCCTTTGATACAAAATAAAATGATCAACCCTTAAAAATCATATGCAGATACAGAGATAAGAGGGAAATAAATAGTAACAATGGTTACATTTTATTCGTTTTCATTTTATTTTATCTGTCAGTTAACAGGCATATAGGATTTAAAGGCCGGAGTCCAGACAAATGTGCACGAGGTGTGGAGCTGGATTGTCGATCAATAATTCAAAAGTCAACCTCATGCAAAATGAAAACGCATTACATGGTTGAAATAAAAGTTGAGTATTCATGTTGAGTGGAGGATTGTATAACAGTCAACACTCTCCCATACCCACCCCCTTCAAAAAGTTCTGTTTTCATTCTGTTAAAACTGGCAGCAAACAGCAGTTAAGCAATGATGGAGCTCATACATATTTGAGCAGCTCGCTTTAAAGCTCAGGCACCTGCCTCACACCTGTTGCTGGAGCACAATGACAATTCCCTTGTCTCTTCACTAACAACATATAATGGATCTTGCTCCGGTGGGCCGTAACGCATTTCATCGCTATACCCTTTTTCTTAAAAGGACGTATAATAAGTTTGAACCCTGCTCCCCCCCATAAGAAAAGCTGCCACTGTCCCAGAAAAATGCTGTCTTATTAAAAAAAAAAAAAAAAGAAAGTTATACAGCACTGTACAAAAGTTTTAGGCAGGTGTGAAAAAAAATGCTGTAAACAAAGAATGCTTTCAAAAATGTAAATAATGGTTGTTTATTTTTATCAATTTACAAAATGCAAAGTGAGCGAACAAAAGAAAAATTAAATCAAATCAATATTTGGTGTTACTACCTTTTGCCTTCAAACCAGCATCAGTTCTTCTAGGTACACTTGCACAAAGTCAGGGATTGTGTAGGATTATAGTCGGTGTATGATCAACCAGTTTTACCAAACAGGTGCTGATAATCATCAATGTCACACGGAGGTTAAAACACAGTCATGTTTGGAACAACCTACCAGCCGAGCTCCTTCAAAAACTGTGTGCAAGTGTACCTAGAAGAATTGATGCTGTTTTGAAGGCAAAGGGTGGTCACACCAAATATTGATTTGGTTTAGATTTCTCTTTTGTTCATTCACTGCATTTTGTTGATTGATGAAAATAAATGATTAACACTTCCATTTTTGAAAGCATTCTTTGTTTACAGCATTTTTCCACACCTGCCTAAAACCTTTACACAGTACTGTATATTACATTTCAGTTCCTTTACTTGCAGTTTATATTATTCCTCATGTGATGGCAAATCCTTGCATACGCAGGTAAATACTGCTGGAAAACAGAATCTGACAGCACTACTGTTTCTGCTTTTGTTGGCTGCACTCTCTCTGTGGTGGGTTCTGTTGTATTGTTTGTCTTGTGTTTTGAAGGTTACTTTTTCCTTCCTGGAATACACTGTGTTCTGCACTGTATAGGTGAATACATGTATTACATTTGTTATTTTAAATGAACATGTAAATCAATAATAATAATAATCCTTTCTTTATAATCCCACGAATGGGAAATTCGCTCTCTGCATTTCACCCATACAGCAGTGGGCTGCTATTGAAAGCGCCCAGGGAGCAGTGATGGGGACGGCACCTTGCTCAAGGGTACCTCAGGGCAACCTACTGGGAAGGGATTCAAACTCCCGATCCTCCTATCATGTGGCTGACACCCTAACCACTAGGCCACCGCTGCCCCACTAGGCCACCACTGATCTTACCAGTACCAATGTTTTAAAGCACACAATCCAGCCAATCACAACAGCCACTCCGGGGCATAAGCCCTAGGTGTGGCTGACTATATTTTATACCTGTCAAACTGTCTTTGGCATTCGATTAAATTAAGAAAATGGGATGTACAGTGACGGGTTACAAACTGCCCAAAGACAAAAGGTTCTAGGTAAAGGGGTTTCAACCACTTAGCATTAAACATCACAAGTAAACTCCCCGCCTGATCATCTGGAATCACCTGCGCCTGTTTCTGCACTGCTTCATGACTTTGTTAGACGGCTTTGTTCTGCTTGAAGGTTTCATATGCAGGTCACTGTGTGGCTCAACAAATAAAACCGATCCTCTGAAACTGGTCAGGTACAGGGACTGAGCTAAAAGTGAAAGCCCAAAACCTTGTCCTTCAGGAAGCCTGGAGAAATTTCTCCAACAAGATCTGGCTCTTTGAAAGAAATGCTCAAGACCTGTGCAGTGCTGTGTGTGGTGGTTTTACAAAAAAGCAATTTTAGGTTATTTAAAGATTGTTCTTTGGAGCTGCTCTTTAAGAGATTACAAAAGATGTGCAGTACTGTGCAAAAATGTGCAAAAGCATTTGAGCATTAAGCATTTACTCGGTAAACACTGAAGTTAATAAACAAATATATAAAAATACAAATATATACAGTCGGTACTATTTTAAGGATTTCAAATTCATGTTTAAGCTCAGCATAATTTATTGCTCTTTTTCGAAACTTGGTTTGATTGAATGCTTCGGGAGTTTAAATAAGGTGTGCTGCTTATGGAAATAGAAAACTTGGTGAATCAAGGAGAAATTCGGAACTAAATCCTTGACCCTAAATCCAGCTCATAAGAAATCAACCACTTAAAAACTAGATTTTGTTATTTTATATATTTCTTTTGTATTTATTCTGATGTGTTATTGGAAATAGAAAAAAAAAACAAGGTAAATAATTTTGAATAAATTGCCTAAGACTTATGCACAGCACTGTATGAGCAAGTATTACATTGTGCTGTTGATTACCTTTTACAAATAAATCAATATTATTACTCTTCTTTTGCTGCCCGACTTTGTCCTCCTACAGATAACTTTAGCTGAAGGACAGTCCTGATATGAGAGTCTGCTAATCAGCATGCTCAGCCCAAGCCAACAGCTGGTTTCAGTTGTTCTATGGCTGCACACACTCACTGGGCCATGTGATTGCTGGAGCTCCACAGCTACAGTGTGGTCCAAAGCAACAACCTGCAGATGCTTTACTTCATCAGCAGAGGACTTTGTGCAGACCCTAATTCCAAAATGACTAGGTGTGCCCAAACTGTGACTTTGCTAGCCAACCAAATGTAGGGGCCCTGGGTGGAGTCCAACAGACAGCATGGCTATTTTTTATTCCTAACAATCCAGAGACCCAAATGAGCATATCATAGACCCTTCGAGAGGCTATTTAGATGTTCCTTGTAGTTCTTGGTTTTGCCCTCAGCCTCATGGGTCTACTACATAAGTTACAGCACCCCCATGAGTGAAGACAACATATGGACAATGCCCTGGCTTCCTGTTTCGAGGCAATGATGTTCTGGCAGCGTGGACTCCTGGGAAGAGGAGCACTACCTTTGACCTCTGAGAGAACTCATTTACTCTGGCCCACAGTGAAAAGATGATGGGATCTGCAGCAAGAGGTGCAGCCAGCCAGCTGTCTCTGGTAACACGCTGCAGTACTCTGGGACACCTATGAGTGAAAGCTCTCTCTTTTGTGCACCGCAACAACAGCTTGACAGCCATGTCCATTAGTCACTGAGGACACGAATGGTTCCCATCGTTTAAAGCTTTAAGATCTGAAGGACACTCAATATGTTCTACACGCATTTTGTAGCCCATTAGTTCACATTTTTGGCAAAAAACTTTGGTCTAAAAGATATCCTCACTTGTTTGGTGGCTGATTGCTGTTTTTCTCTGGTTTTCTAGAATGGTTATGTGATCAGATCTGGGAGTACTACCAACCTCAGCAAACTTCTTTTTAAAAGAAATCTTTATCCATCCATCCATTATCTGCCGCTTGTCCCAAATGGGGTCGCGGGGGAGCGCACACAGGGCGAGGACAGGGGACACACCCTGGACAGGTCGCCAGCCCATCGCAGGGAGAGAAATCTTTATATTTTTACCAATTTAAACTGCATATAGATCACAGAAGAAGAGACTAAAATGACAAAGTCTTACCAATCAGTTATTTTACTAACAATATAATTTAAAATATAAGCTAATGACAGAGGAAACTGTACACTGGCAATGGCTGCCCACATTATTTAGAGCCCTCTGGGCCTAGTTGCCTAATGATGTGGAAAAAAACCAAGAGCAATAGTAGGACTGCAGGGGAAAGGAGCCCAGACATTACACACCTAATGTGAACTCTATCAGATCCAAAAGACTTTTAGAGGACTCTAAAGGAAAGACCAGTGAAATCATGATCAGCCTGAAATCTGCTTAGGCCCTATATCTTCACTTCTCTCCCTCAGGAAGCCAGAGAAGCCAATAAAGACAGAAATAAGAAATAATTAACAAAATCACTAATGAAACAAAACTTTCTGTCTTTTTCGGTCTTTCTGTGTTGCTGTTCAGCCACTCCAATCAGCATTGTGTACTAGGGACAATAAAAGTACATCAATGTAAATTAAAATAAGAATAATCATTAATCATAAAACAAAAAACTAAATAAAAACAAGCTAAGAATATCAATAAAACAAATCCACTAGAGGCAAGGAAACAAAGAGCCTCACCGTAAAGAAGGGGAAGAGCAAGAATTGTAAAGCGCCATGTTTTGACATGTCAGAAGGTTAAACAAAAATAGCAACTTCAATTAGATCAATAAAGTATCTATCTGTCCGTCTGTCTGTCCGTCCGTTTGCCCGTCCTTCCATCCATCCATCTATCTATCTATCTATCTGTCAAAATACCATTTCTGGTAAGGAATAAATTAGGACACGCCCACCTTTTTTTCCAATTAAAACGGCTCAAATCACACACAGGTGTAGCACATCCGATCCACATGATTAGAACATCCTTACTCAGCATTTTGAAGGAGGTTTGCCAATTTAACCCCAGACATTTATTTTGTTGCACTCCTGACTGTTGAGGTGAGAGTGAACACCATGGTGAGATGAAAAGAGCTGTCTGAGGCCTTCAGAAAGAAGAATGCTTCAGCTTATAGCTTTAAAAAGATCTCAAAAGGATTTGCAGTCAGCCATTCCACTGTCCGGAAGATAGTCTACAAATGGAGGACTTTCAAAACTGTCAACATTCCCAGGTCTGGCCCTCCAAGCAAGTTTACCCTGAAAGCAGACTGCAAGATGGTAAAAGAAATCTCTAAAAACCCTAAAATATCATCACAAGGCCTACAGCAGGCACATGCTACTGTTGATGTGGAAGTGCAGGCCTCTACAATCAGAAAGACACTGCACTTTAACTTGCATGGGAGTGTGCAAGGAGGAAATCTTTATTCTCTAAAAGAAACATCAAGGCCAGACTGAAGTTTGCCAGAGAGAACATAGACAAAGACCAGGACTTCTGGAATAATGTTCTTTGGACAGATATGAGTCTAACACAATTACTTGGAAACCAGAACAGAGGACATGTCGGGCATAAACCAAATACAGCATTCCAAGAAAAGAACCTCATACCAACTGTGAAGCATGGAGGTGGAAGTGTCATGTTTTAGAGATGCTTTGTTGCAGCAGGACCTGGCCAGCTCACCATCATAGAATCCACCATGAATTCTACTGTGTATCAGAGGGTGCTTGAAGAACATGTGAGACCATCTGTAAGAACATTAAAGCATGAAGTGAAACTTGTCCCTGCAACATGACAATGACCCAAAATATACCAGTAAATCCACTAAGGACAGACTGAAAACTAAGAAATGGAGAGTCCTGTAGTGGCCGAGTCAAAGACCAGGTCTTAATCCCATTGCCATGCTGTTGGGTGACTTGAAATGGGTTGTACATACAATAAATCCTTCAAACATCTCACAGCTTCAACAATTCTACAATGAGGAGAGGTGTAAACTTGACTCAGATCAATATCAGAGACTGGTAGAAGCTACAAAAAGTGTCTCACTGCGGTTATATTAGGCAAATTAGCTAGCTATTAGGGGGCAGGGTGTACCAACCTTTTCCTCAGTTAGAATACACATTTTTGTTGGTATCTTTGGTGTAATTAATAAATCAAGGATAATTTGTGTTGTTTAAATGCAATTAAATCCTTTTATTTTCCAAAGATAAATAGTAACAAGATTAGACATCAGTATGTGAACATTTCTTAATAAAAAACTGAATATTTAATGGAGTGTCCTAATTTTTTCCCATGACTGTATGTAGGACCTTTATACCCATCATTCACTGGGGTGATGGTATAAACTCTCTCTGGTGCTCTCTGTACCTACAGAGCTTGAAAAACCTTAAATCTTAGGGTGACCCCTAGTACTAACTGGCCATCATGAACTCCGTGTATTGCCACTCTTTCAAACGACCAGTAGCCGCTAGCAACTGTTCACAGTTATCATATAAAGTAACCTTAGGTCTCGCCAATTTCTTTGACAACCACGCCTTTATGTCAGCTGGTATGAGATCCTGGACCTGACCTAGAAGAAATTTCATCAGAAGCCTAGGCTCCTGTCCAAACATCTAAACGGAGGGAACTCACTTGTACTTGAGCTGTGATATCATGACAGTGAAAGGTTAGACTGTCCTTTGCCTTCAGGGTGGTACGGGGTAGTGTAAGAATTCACTACGCAACGAAGGAAAATAAATTGATAAAGCAAAGAACTCTCAAAGCCCCAAAACTGATCTGAGTGAATATGGCTTGTATTTAAAATCAAGGTGACTATTTGTGAAACACAGCACAGCACTCAATGAACCACAACAAACTGGAGTATCTGCATTAAACCCATACACACCGTGCAGCAGGGGACAGATATGTTAAACACCCTGGGAGCAGTGATGGGGACAATACTTGCTCAAGGGTACTTCAGGGCAACCTAATGGTCTGGAAATGGAACCTGCAAACCTCCAGTTAAGGGGCCTATTCCCAAGGTACTCTAGGCCTTTGACTGCTGAACACTCTAGAACTTTTAAATACAAACTGCTTGGTTCTTTTTACTGTGATTGGACCGATGTTGATGATTTGGGGTTGATACTTAATCTCAAAATCAAAAGTTGGGCCTCCAGCAGAGTTCAGTGGCACACAATTAAGCAGAATGGAGGAAACAATACAAATTCTTATGGACACATAGATATGCTCCCAGAAGTTCTCAGTCATGGAAGTTCTCAGACATTTTAGTGACAAGAATTTCAGATTTATAGAATGATAGCTGTTTTACTCAGTAGACGATGGCACAAAATCATTATGGCTGACCGCCACATAAAAAATGAAAGGGCATTAAAGGGCTGTATAGACCCATACTGAGGATGATACTAATTTTGACTTTAGGGTCTTAAATTTCATACTCATATTGATGATTTCATACTAAACGCATTACCTGTCCTAAATCTTTCTTTGATTTTCTACCTGCATGCCCTGCCACAAACATATGCAAAGAGTTGGCCAATTGGCAAACCCTTCCATAAAGCACCTATAAAGCTGGCAGAATCATACAGCTGTTCCAACCAATTAATTAGATACTGACATTTGGCTACAAATATCATCCACTGTTTCCTGGCCCAGGATATGGGTTGCCACTGTTCCATTTGAGTGGATTGGTCAAATGCAAGAAAGCATTTTGGTGTGGTGTTGTGTTTTGTGTTCATGATGACAAAACAGTCACTTTAACTTCTAATTTTGCTTTCCAGCTCTTCTTTAGGAGTCAACCAAGAACAATTTCCAGTTGCGGAAGGTGTTGGGAAAAGAAAACATTATGTCTTAAGCAGAGACTGTCCTCAGCTGGTCTGCAAACATGGTTTGCATCAAGCACTGAAAGGTACTCAGGCCAGGCATAACCCTATGGGCATCTGGTTCATTTCAGACAGGCCAAATACTAATGGGCATTTTAGACTTGTCCTAATCTGAAACAGGAGCGGCTATATCCTCTGGCCAGATATAAAGAAGAAAAAAACAGTGCAATATGAGGTAGAGGGAAAGCATCCTGTCTCATTTAAAGCAAGAATAATGAGAGAGAGCATGGATAAGTGCTACTCTTCCTGGGCTCAAAGAAACTGAGCCTCCTAGGTCATCTTAAAGATGGTGATCAAGAGGGTTATTTTAATATTACTGTCCTTAACAGGGTAACACCTAATGTATGGGATTGCAAACTGTTGAATACAAATTACTGTATAGAGATTCTCTGACATAGTGTCTAATATGCATTCCTTTAGCTGGCAGCAGCCCCATTTGAACAATGTTTAAGAAGTTTGCTGGGCTTCAGTTTTTCAGCTGGTAGGAGGTACAAGTTGGCCTGGCTAGGTGAGGATGGACAAATGAAAGAACTTACTAAGAAGGAAGCCATTCCCCATTACACACCAACAGCAAGTTTTACCACAGCACCTGTGATAAACTAAACAACCATTGTGTGGAGGCTAAGCATGCAATGGAGATATCTGTTAGGATGTAACTTAGATGCCATTTGGTTGAGCTTGTTCTGCTGCTTCTTCAAGAGTTCCTTTAAAACCTTTCATTTATCTTCTGGGGAGTAAATTTTTTTTAGTGACTATTTGTCATTGTGAAACACAGCATACAGTGAACATCAACCTCTGCTTTTAACCCATACACACCATGCAGCAGGGGACAGATATTTAAAGTGCCTGGGGAGCATTGATGGGGATGGTCTGAAAGAACAAGAAATGTTATTTCACCCTAAAATTTGTTCATCTAATTTACAACCAGGTTGACACCATGGCTCAGTGGTCCAGGTCCTTTCTGTGTGTGGAGTTTGCATGTTCTCCCTGGGTCTGTGTGGGTTTTCTCCTGGTAAAATAATACAATAATACAATAATACAATACAAAGAAAAACAAAATGCTAATTTTAAACCCAATATAGAAAATGAAAGTAAAGTAGTGATCAGGCTCAAAATAGAACCTCAATCCATATGGGCCAAAAATCGGCCATCAACACTTAACCATGAGAAACGTGTCATAAAGAAACAGGGCAAGTCATCTAGCCATGCCAGTCTATGACCTACACCACGAAAACAGAGAATGAAGTCCCAAGTGAGCCAGTTACACTTAAAAATGGCCACAGAACAACACCAACACAAAGCCAGGTTCCCAGGATATACACAGTGAAATTGGAGAAAACCTATTCTATCACCTACTGTGACACTACAGCACAACCACAAGTGTATTTCTTAATGCTGGTCCTAAGCCCAGATAAATGGGGAGGGTTACATCAGGCAGGGTATCCAATGTAAAACTTTTGCCAAATCAGTATGTGGACAACAAATCAGATTTACAAATCAGATTTACAAATCAGATCGGTCCAGGCCTGTTTTAACAACAACCGCCACCAGTACTGTTAGCCTACAGGGTGCAGGTGAAAATTGAGCTACTGTTGACCAAAGCTGAAGAAGAGGAAGAAGGCATGTCCAAAGGCAAGAGGAGAGAAGGAAGTGGAGGAGAGTAGGGCACAGAGGGTGGGAACTTTTAAATATTTGTGTGTGACTGGTAGGGATAGGAATTAGCGATATGATAGAGAGGAGAAAGATATTTTGTGTGTGTAAGAGACTATCTGGAAGGGTAGTAAGACTAGATGTATTGGAGGTGGATTTAAATAGTTTTTCTCTGGTGTGGAGGAAAGGAAGAATGGGGTAGGTGTTGTTCTGAAGAAAGAGTATGTCAAGAGTGTTTTGGAGGTGAAGAGAGTATCACATAGGGTGATGCAATTGAAGCTGGAAGTTGAAGGCATGATAAACAAAGCTGTTAGTGCTTATGCCCTACAAGTTGGGCAAGCACACAGGTGGATTATATCCTTTGCAGGACAGTCAGGCTGAAGGAAACTGGAGACTGCAAAGTAGTGACAGGGGGAAGTGTAGCTAAATGGATAGTGCATAGGATAGTGGTCTGTAGGATGAACTTGAAGGTAAAAAATAGGAGGAAAGTGAGGTTAGAGTCGAGGATCACTGCAAGATGGAATTCAGGCAAGAGTTAAGATGGGCAGTGGGAACAGTGAAGAGTTACTAGATTGCTGGGCAACTACTGCAATCGTGGTAAGAGAGACAGCTAGAAAGACAACTTGTGGCATCTGAAAATAAGAAGAAATATAAGGAAACCTGGTGGTGGAACCCAGAGGTTCAGGAGTATATACAGAATAAGAGGCAGGTGAAGAAGAAGTGGGATAGTCAGAGAGATGAAGAAAGTAGACAGGAGTACAGGACAGGAGGCGCAGGGTGATGCTTGTTGATGATAACGTGATCTGTAGTAAGAGTAGGGAGCAGTGAGGGAGGCCCTGGAGAGGGTAGAGAAATAGGCCTAGTGAGCAGAGGAATGAGGAGTGAGTGTGAAGGAAAGGAAGGGAAGTGGCGTGGTTAGGATGCAGGGAGTAGAGGTGACAAAGGTGGAGGAATTTAAACACTTGGGATCTTCATTTCAGAGTAAGGGCAAGTGTGGAAGAGGTGAAGAAGGGAGTTCAGGCAGGTTAGAATAGGTGACGACGGATAGCAGGAGTGATCTGTGACAGACTTTACAGGACAGTAGTTAAACCAGCTGTGCTATACGGGTTGGAGACCAAGGCACTCTAAAAGAGTTAGAGGTGGCAGAGTTAAAGATGCTGAGATTTTGTTGGGTGTGAGAAGGGTGGACAGGAGAAGAAATTTGTATATTACAGGAACAGCTCAGGTTGGACATTTTGTAGACAAAGTACATGTACAGAGGAGAAACAAGAATTATATTTGGAGAAGGATGTTGAGGGTGGAACTGCCAGGCAAGAGGAAACGTGGAAGGCCAGTGAAGTGGATTGTGGATGTTGTGAGAGAGGACATGTAGGCAGTTGGTTTGAAGGAGGACAATTACATGAAGAAATGGAGATGGCTGGTCCGCTGTGGAAGGAGACTGTAACACTACTACTGTCCATAGATTGTTCACAAAGTTTTGATGGGATTTTATGATTTAAAGCTTCATCTTCCTTACAACCTCTGCTGCTGGCATGACAGCTGTGGATCTAACATCACTTCCCAAAAGTGGCACTGGTGGTGTAATTCTAGGAGACATTATTTACAGATTCAGACCAACCTTCCTGTTGCCTATACTGTGCATGCAATCAAACTCATTCTGAGACCATGTTGAATGCTTACTTTGCACTGGCTTTAAAATATCTCAGAAACCACCTGTTGATGATTTCCCATGCAATGCCCATTCAAAATGAAATGTTGATCAAATAAACCCAAGGTCATGGATGTGATACATCATAACTCTGTCAAAAACGTAAAGTTTAAATGTAATATGTGGAGCTGTTATCAGGTATCAGAGAATAAGCTTTTTCCAGAACAGTATGTCCCTCCTCCTTTTCCCCATTCCATATACTTGTCAAGAAAAATATCAAAATGGAAGTATGCAAATGTTGCAAGTTAGCAATATATTTTAATCTTTAAATGTAACATTTAGTTACAGGCAGCATAGAAAATAATAACAAAAAAAAATGGAAATGGAAATGGAAAATGAAAACTGAAGAGTAATGCTTGAGCATTTAGATTTGTGTGATGGCTTTAAATAGTGTTGTAACCCTTGGTTTCTATCACAACTGTTTACTTATCTACAATGCAACACCACATTATAATTATGTCATATGATGTGTTTTTAACATTTCAGTGTTTAAACTATGTATAGTTTATATATATATATATAGTTGAATTCAAATAGTATATAGTATATATATATATATATATATATATATATATATATATATATATATATATATATGTATATATATATGTATATATATATATATATATATATACTGTGCAAAAGTTTTAGGCAGGTGTGAAAAAATGCTGTAAACAAAGAATGCTTTCAAAAATATAAATAATGATTGTCTATTTTTATCAATTTACAAAATGCAAAGTGAGCGAACAAAAGAAAAATCTAAATCAAATCAATATTTGGTGTTACTACCTTTTGCCTTCAAACCAGCATCAGTTCTTCTAAAATTTTCACTTGCACAAAGTCAGGGATTGTGTAGGATTATAGTACGGTGTATGATCAGCCAGTTTTACCAAACAGGTACTGATAATCATCAATGTCATACGGAGGTTAAAACACAGTCATGTTTGGAACAACCTACCAACCGAGCTCCTTCAAAAACTGTGTGCAAGTGTACCTAGAAGAGCTGATGCTGTTTTGAAAAAGGCAAAGGGTGGTCACACCAAATATTGATTTGGTTTAGATTTCTCTTTTGTTCATTCACTGCATTTTGTTGATTGATGAAAATAAATGATTAACACTTCCATTTTTGAAAGCATTCTTTGTTTACAGCATTTTTCCACACCTGCCTAAAACCTTTACACAGTACTGTATATTACATTTCAGTTCCTTTACTTGCAGTTTATATTATTCCTCATGTGATGGCAAATCCTTGCATACGCAGGTAAATACTGCTGGAAAACAGAATCTGACAGCACTACTGTTTCTGCTGTTGTTGGCTGCACTCTCTCTGTGGTGGGTTCTGTTGTATTGTTTGTCTTGTGTTTTGAAGGTTACTTTTTCCTTCCTGGAATACACTGTGTTCTGCACTGTATAGGTGAATACATGTATTACATTTGTTATTTTAAATGAACATGTAAATCAACTACTTGATCTTACCAGTACCAATGTTTTTAATGTGTTTTAAAGCACACAATCCAGCCAATCACAACAGCCACTCCGGGGCATAAGCCCTAGGTGTGGCTGACTATATTTTATACCTGTCAAACTGTCTTTGGCATTCGATTAAATTAAGAAAATGGGATGTACAGTGACGGGTTACAAACTGCCCAAAGACAAAAGGTTCTAGGTAAAGGGGTTTCAACCACTTAGCATTAAACATCACAAGTAAACTCCCCGCCTGATCATCTGGAATCACCTGCGCCTGTTTCTGCACTGCTTCATGACTTTGTTAGACGGCTTTGTTCTGCTTGAAGGTTTCATATGCAGGTCACTGTGTGGCTCAACAAATAAAACCGATCCTCTGAAACTGGTCAGGTACAGGGACTGAGCTAAAAGTGAAAGCCCAAAACCTTGTCCTTCAGGAAGCCTGGAGAAATTTCTCCAACAAGATCTGGCTCTTTGAAAGAAATGCTCAAGACCTGTGCAGTGCTGTGTGTGGTGGTTTTACAAAAAAGCAATTTTAGGTTATTTAAAGATTGTTCTTTGGAGCTGCTCTTTAAGAGATTACAAAAGATGTGCAGTACTGTGCAAAAATGTGCAAAAGCATTTGAGCATTAAGCATTTACTCGGTAAACACTGAAGTTAATAAACAAATATATAAAAATACAAATATATACAGTCGGTACTATTTTAAGGATTTCAAATTCATGTTTAATCTCAGCATAATTTATTGCTCTTTTTCGAAACTTGGTTTGATTGAATGCTTCGGGAGTTTAAATAAGGTGTGCTGCTTATGGAAATAGAAAACTTGGTGAATCAAGGAGAAATTCGGAACTAAATCCTTGACCCTAAATCCAGCTCATAAGAAATCAACCACTTAAAAACTAGATTTTGTTATTTTATATATTTCTTTTGTATTTATTCTGATGTGTTATTGGAAATAGAAAAAAAAAACAAGGTAAATAATTTTGAATAAATTGCCTAAGACTTATGCACAGCACTGTATGAGCAAGTATTACATTGTGCTGTTGATTACCTTTTACAAATAAATCAATATTATTACTCTTCTTTTGCTGCCCGACTTTGTCCTCCTACAGATAACTTTAGCTGAAGGACAGTCCTGATATGAGAGTCTGCTAATCAGCATGCTCAGCCCAAGCCAACAGCTGGTTTCAGTTGTTCTATGGCTGCACACACTCACTGGGCCATGTGATTGCTGGAGCTCCACAGCTACAGTGTGGTCCAAAGCAACAACCTGCAGATGCTTTACTTCATCAGCAGAGGACTTTGTGCAGACCCTAATTCCAAAATGACTAGGTGTGCCCAAACTGTGACTTTGCTAGCCAACCAAATGTAGGGGCCCTGGGTGGAGTCCAACAGACAGCATGGCTATTTTTTATTCCTAACAATCCAGAGACCCAAATGAGCATATCATAGACCCTTCGAGAGGCTATTTAGATGTTCCTTGTAGTTCTTGGTTTTGCCCTCAGCCTCATGGGTCTACTACATAAGTTACAGCACCCCCATGAGTGAAGACAACATATGGACAATGCCCTGGCTTCCTGTTTCGAGGCAATGATGTTCTGGCAGCGTGGACTCCTGGGAAGAGGAGCACTACCTTTGACCTCTGAGAGAACTCATTTACTCTGGCCCACAGTGAAAAGATGATGGGATCTGCAGCAAGAGGTGCAGCCAGCCAGCTGTCTCTGGTAACACGCTGCAGTACTCTGGGACACCTATGAGTGAAAGCTCTCTCTTTTGTGCACCGCAACAACAGCTTGACAGCCATGTCCATTAGTCACTGAGGACACGAATGGTTCCCATCGTTTAAAGCTTTAAGATCTGAAGGACACTCAATATGTTCTACACGCATTTTGTAGCCCATTAGTTCACATTTTTGGCAAAAAACTTTGGTCTAAAAGATATCCTCACTTGTTTGGTGGCTGATTGCTGTTTTTCTCTGGTTTTCTAGAATGGTTATGTGATCAGATCTGGGAGTACTACCAACCTCAGCAAACTTCTTTTTAAAAGAAATCTTTATCCATCCATCCATTATCTGCCGCTTGTCCCAAATGGGGTCGCGGGGGAGCGCACACAGGGCGAGGACAGGGGACACACCCTGGACAGGTCGCCAGCCCATCGCAGGGAGAGAAATCTTTATATTTTTACCAATTTAAACTGCATATAGATCACAGAAGAAGAGACTAAAATGACAAAGTCTTACCAATCAGTTATTTTACTAACAATATAATTTTAAATATAAGCTAATGACAGAGGAAACTGTACACTGGCAATGGCTGCCCACATTATTTAGAGCCCTCTGGGCCTAGTTGCCTAATGATGTGGAAAAAAACCAAGAGCAATAGTAGGACTGCAGGGGAAAGGAGCCCAGACATTACACACCTAATGTGAACTCTATCAGATCCAAAAGACTTTTAGAGGACTCTAAAGGAAAGACCAGTGAAATCATGATCAGCCTGAAATCTGCTTAGGCCCTATATCTTCTGTCCATCAAGACAGAAATAGTAATAAAGACAGAAATAAGAAATAATTAACAAAATCACTAATGAAACAAAACTTTCTGTCTTTTTCGGTCTTTCTGTGTTGCTGTTCAGCCACTCCAATCAGCATTGTGTACTAGGGACAATAAAAGTACATCAATGTAAATTAAAATAAGAATAATCATTAATCATAAAACAAAAAACTAAATAAAAACAAGCTAAGAATATCAATAAAACAAATCCACTAGAGGCAAGGAAACAAAGAGCCTCACCGTAAAGAAGGGGAAGAGCAAGAATTGTAAAGCGCCATGTTTTGACATGTCAGAAGGTAAACAAGAAATAGCAACTTCAATTAGATCAATAAAGTATCTATCTGTCCGTCTGTCTGTCCGTCCGTTTGCCCGTCCTTCCATCCATCCATCTATCTATCTATCTATCTATCAAAATACCATTTCTGGTAAGGAATAAATTAGGACACGCCCACCTTTTTTTCCAATTAAAACGGCTCAAATCACACACAGGTGTAGCACATCCGATCCACATGATTAGAACATCCTTACTCAGCATTTTGAAGGAGGTTTGCCAATTTAACCCCAGACATTTATTTTGTTGCACTCCTGACTGTTGAGGTGAGAGTGAACACCATGGTGAGATGAAAAGAGCTGTCTGAGGCCTTCAGAAAGAAGAATGCTTCAGCTTATAGCTTTAAAAAGATCTCAAAAGGATTTGCAGTCAGCCATTCCACTGTCCGGAAGATAGTCTACAAATGGAGGACTTTCAAAACTGTCAACATTCCCAGGTCTGGCCCTCCAAGCAAGTTTACCCTGAAAGCAGACTGCAAGATGGTAAAAGAAATCTCTAAAAACCCTAAAATATCATCACAAGGCCTACAGCAGGCACATGCTACTGTTGATGTGGAAGTGCAGGCCTCTACAATCAGAAAGACACTGCACTTTAACTTGCATGGGAGTGTGCAAGGAGGAAATCTTTATTCTCTAAAAGAAACATCAAGGCCAGACTGAAGTTTGCCAGAGAGAACATAGACAAAGACCAGGACTTCTGGAATAATGTTCTTTGGACAGATGAGTCTAACACAGAATTACTTGGAAACCAGAACAGAGGACATGTCGGGCATAAACCAAATACAGCATTCCAAGAAAAGAACCTCATACCAACTGTGAAGCATGGAGGTGGAAGTGTCATGGTTTAGAGATGCTTTGTTGCAGCAGGACCTGGCCAGCTCACCATCATAGAATCCACCATGAATCCTACTGTGTATCAGAGGGTGCTTGAAGAACATGTGAGACCATCTGTAAGAACATTAAAGCATGAAGTGAAACTTGTCCCTGCAACATGACAATGACCCAAAATATACCAGTAAATCCACTAAGGACAGACTGAAAACTAAGAAATGGAGAGTCCTGTAGTGGCCGAGTCAAAGACCAGGTCTTAATCCCATTGCCATGCTGTTGGGTGACTTGAAATGGGTTGTACATACAATAAATCCTTCAAACATCTCACAGCTTCAACAATTCTACAATGAGGAGAGGTGTAAACTTGACTCAGATCAATATCAGAGACTGGTAGAAGCTACAAAAAGTGTCTCACTGCGGTTATATTAGGCAAATTAGCTAGCTATTAGGGGGCAGGGTGTACCAACCTTTTCCTCAGTTAGAATACACATTTTTGTTGGTATCTTTGGTGTAATTAATAAATCAAGGATAATTTGTGTTGTTTAAATGCAATTAAATCCTTTTATTTTCCAAAGATAAATAGTAACAAGATTAGACATCAGTATGTGAACATTTCTTAATAAAAAACTGAATATTTAATGGAGTGTCCTAATTTTTTCCCATGACTGTATGTAGGACCTTTATACCCATCATTCACTGGGGTGATGGTATAAACTCTCTCTGGTGCTCTCTGTACCTACAGAGCTTGAAAAACCTTAAATCTTAGGGTGACCCCTAGTACTAACTGGCCATCATGAACTCCGTGTATTGCCACTCTTTCAAACGACCAGTAGCCGCTAGCAACTGTTCACAGTTATCATATAAAGTAACCTTAGGTCTCGCCAATTTCTTTGCCAACCACGCCTTTATGTCAACTGGTATGAGATCCTGGACCTGACCTAGAAGAAATTTCATCAGAAGCCTAGGCTCCTGTCCAAACATCTAAACGGAGGGAACTCACTTGTACTTGAGCTGTGATATCATGACAGTGAAAGGTTAGACTGTCCTTTGCCTTCAGGGTGGTACGGGGTAGTGTAAGAATTCACTACGCAACGAAGGAAAATAAATTGATAAAGCAAAGAACTCTCAAAGCCCCAAAACTGATCTGAGTGAATATGGCTTGTATTTAAAATCAAGGTGACTATTTGTGAAACACAGCACAGCACTCAATGAACCACAACAAACTGGAGTATCTGCATTAAACCCATACACACCGTGCAGCAGGGGACAGATATGTTAAACACCCTGGGAGCAGTGATGGGGACAATGCCTTGCTCAAGGGTACTTCAGGGCAACCTAATGGTCTGGAAATGGAACCTGCAAACCTCCAGTTAAGGGGCCTATTCCCAAGGTACTCTAGGCCTTTGACTGCTGAACACTCTAGAACTTTTAAATACAAACTGCTTGGTTCTTTTTACTGTGATTGGACCGATGTTGATGATTTGGGGTTGATACTTAATCTCAAAATCAAAAGTTGGGCAGCCCAGCAGAGTTCAGTGGCCCACAATTAAGCAGAATGGAGGAAACAATACAAATTCTTATGGACACATAGATATGCTCCCAGAAGTTCTCAGTCATGGAAGTTCTCAGACATTTTAGTGACAAGAATTTCAGATTTATAGAATGATAGCTGTTTTACTCAGTAGACGATGGCACAAAATCATTATGGCTGACCGCCACATAAAAAATGAAAGGGCATTAAAGGGCTGTATAGACCCATACTGAGGATGATACTAATTTTGACTTTAGGGTCTTAAATTTCATACTCATATTGATGATTTCATACCAAACGCATTACCTGTCCTAAATCTTTCTTTGATTTTCTACCTGCATGCCCTGCCACAAACATATGCAAAGAGTTGGCCAATTGGCAAACCCTTCCACAAAGCACCTATAAAGCTGGCAGAATCATACAGCTGTTCCAACCAATTAATTAGATACTGACATTTGGCTACAAATATCATCCACTGTTTCCTGGCCCAGGATATGGGTTGCCACTGTTCCATTTGAGTGGATTGGTCAAATGCAAGAAAGCATTTTGGTGTGGTGTTGTGTTTTGTGTTCATGATGACAAAACAGTCACTTTAACTTCCAATTTTGCTTTCCAGCTCTTCTTTAGGAGTCAACCAAGAACAATTTCCAGTTGCGGAAGGTGTTGGGAAAAGAAAACATTATGTCTTAAGCAGAGACTGTCCTCAGCTGGTCTGCAAACATGGTTTGCATCAAGCACTGAAAGGTACTCAGGCCAGGCATAACCCTATGGGCATCTGGTTCATTTCAGACAGGCCAAATACTAATGGGCATTTTAGACTTGTCCTAATCTGAAACAGGAGCGGCTATATCCTCTGGCCAGATATAAAGAAGAAAAAAACAGTGCAATATGAGGTAGAGGGAAAGCATCCTGTCTCATTTAAAGCAAGAATAATGAGAGAGAGCATGGATAAGTGCTACTCTTCCTGGGCTTAAAGAAACTGACCCTCCTAGGTCATCTTAAAGATGGTGATCAAGGGGGTTATTTTAATATTACTGTCCTTAACAGGGTAACACCTAATGTATGGGATTGCAAACTGTTGAATACAAATTACTGTATAGAGATTCTCTGACATAGTGTCTAATATGCATTCCTTTAGCTGGCAGCAGCCCCATTTGAACAATGTTTAAGAAGTTTGCTGGGCTTCAGTTTTTCAGCTGGTAGGAGGTACAAGTTGGCCTGGCTAGGTATGAGGATGGACAAGTGAAAGAACTTACTAAGAAGGAAGCCATTCCCCATTACACACCAACAGCAAGTTTTACCACAGCACCTGTGATAAACTAAACAACCATTGTGTGGAGGCTAAGCATGCAATGGAGATATCTGTTAGGATGTAACTTAGATGCCATTTGGTTGAGCTTGTTCTGCTGCTTCTTCAAGAGTTCCTTTAAAACCTTTCATTTATCTTCTGGGGAGTAAATTTTTTTTAGTGACTATTTGTCATTGTGAAACACAGCATACAGTGAACATCAACCTCTGCTTTTAACCCATACACACCATGCAGCAGGGGACAGCTATTTAAAGTGCCTGGGGAGCATTGATGGGGATGGTCTGAAAGAACAAGAAATGTTATTTCACCCTAAAATTTGTTCATCTAATTTACAACCAGGTTGACACCATGGCTCAGTGGTCCAGGTCCTTTCTGTGTGTGGAGTTTGCATGTTCTCCCTGGGTCTGTGTGGGTTTTCTCCTGGTAAAATAATACAATAATACAATAATACAATACAAAGAAAAACAAAATGCTAATTTTAAACCCAATATAGAAAATGAAAGTAAAGTAGTGATCAGGCTCAAAATAGAACCTCAATCCATATGGGCCAAAAATCAGCCATCAACACTTAACCATGAGAAACGTGTCATAAAGAAACAGGGCAAGTCATCTAGCCATGCCAGTCTATGACCTACACCACGAAAACAGAGAATGAAGTCCCAAGTGAGCCAGTTACACTTAAAAATGGCCACAGAACAACACCAACACAAAGCCAGGTTCCCAGGATATACACAGTGAAATTGGAGAAAACCTATTCTATCACCTACTGTGACACTACAGCACAACCACAAGTGTATTTCTTAATGCTGGTCCCAAGCCCAGATAAATGGGGAGGGTTACATCAGGCAGGGTATCCAATGTAAAACTTTTGCCAAATCAGTATGTGGACAACAAATCAGATTTACAAATCAGATTTACAAATCAGATCGGTCCAGGCCTGTTTTAACAACAACCGCCACCAGTACTGTTAGCCTACAGGGTGCAGGTGAAAATTGGGCTACTGTTGACCAAAGCTGAAGAAGAGGAAGAAGGCATGTCCAAAGGCAAGAGGAGAGAAGGAAGTGGAGGAGAGTAGAACTGGGGGTAGGAACTTTTAAATGTTGGCAGCATGACTGGTAAAGGGATAGAATTAGCCGATATGATAGAGAGGAGAAAGATATTTTGTGTGTGTAAGAGACTATCTGGAAGGGTAGTAAGACTAGATGTATTGGAGGTGGATTTAAATAGTTTTTCTCTGGTGTGGAGGAAAGGAAGAATGGGGTAGGTGTTGTTCTGAAGAAAGAGTATGTCAAGAGTGTTTTGGAGGTGAAGAGAGTATCACATAGGGTGATGCAATTGAAGCTGGAAGTTGAAGGCATGATAAACAAAGCTGTTAGTGCTTATGCCCTACAAGTTGGGCAAGCACACAGGTGGATTATATCCTTTGCAGGACAGTCAGGCTGAAGGAAACTGGAGACTGCAAAGTAGTGACAGGGGGAAGTGTAGCTAAATGGATAGTGCATAGGATAGTGGTCTGTAGGATGAACTTGAAGGTAAAAAATAGGAGGAAAGTGAGGTTAGAGTCGAGGATCACTGCAAGATGGAATTCAGGCAAGAGTTAAGATGGGCAGTGGGAACAGTGAAGAGTTACTAGATTGCTGGGCAACTACTGCAATCGTGGTAAGAGAGACAGCTAGAAAGACAACTTGTGGCATCTGAAAATAAGAAGAAATATAAGGAAACCTGGTGGTGGAACCCAGAGGTTCAGGAGTATATACAGAATAAGAGGCAGGTGAAGAAGAAGTGGGATAGTCAGAGAGATGAAGAAAGTAGACAGGAGTACAAGGACAGGAGGCGCAGGGTGATGCTTGCTGATGATAACGTGATCTGTAGTAAGAGTAGGGAGCAGCGTGAGGAGACCCTGGAGAGGTAGAGATAGGCCCTAGTGAGCAGAGGAATGAAAGTGAGTGTGAAGGAAAGGAAGGGAAGTGGCGTGGTTAGGATGCAGGGAGTAGAGGTGACAAAGGTGGAGGAATTTAAACACTTGGGATCAACTGTTCAGAGTAACAGCAAGTGTGGAAGAGAGGTGAAGAAGAGAGTTCAGGCAGGTTAGAATAGGTGACGACGGATAGCAGGAGTGATCTGTGACAGACTTTACAGGACAGTAGTTAAACCAGCTGTGCTATACGGGTTGGAGACCAAGGCACTCTAAAAGAGTTAGAGGTGGCAGAGTTAAAGATGCTGAGATTTTGTTGGGTGTGAGAAGGGTGGACAGGAGAAGAAATTTGTATATTACAGGAACAGCTCAGGTTGGACATTTTGTAGACAAAGTACATGTACAGAGGAGAAACAAGAATTATATTTGGAGAAGGATGTTGAGGGTGGAACTGCCAGGCAAGAGGAAACGTGGAAGGCCAGTGAAGTGGATTGTGGATGTTGTGAGAGAGGACATGTAGGCAGTTGGTTTGAAGGAGGACAATTACATGAAGAAATGGAGATGGCTGGTCCGCTGTGGAAGGAGACTGTAACACTACTACTGTCCATAGATTGTTCACAAAGTTTTGATGGGATTTTATGATTTAAAGCTTCATCTTCCTTACAACCTCTGCTACGGCATGACAGCTGTGGATCTGACATCACTTCCCAAAAGTGGCACTGGTGGTGTAATTCTAGGAGACATTATTTACAGATTCAGACCAACCTTCCTGTTGCCTATACTGTGCATGCAATCAAACTCATTCTGAGACCATGTTGAATGCTTACTTTGCACTGGCTTTAAAATATCTCAGAAACCACCTGTTGATGATTTCCCATGCAATGCCCATTCAAAATGAAATGTTGATCAAATAAACCCAAGGTCATGGATGTGATACATCATAACTCTGTCAAAAACGTAAAGTTTAAATGTAATATGTGGAGCTGTTATCAGGTATCAGAGAATAAGCTTTTTCCAGAACAGTATGTCCCTCCTCCTTTTCCCCATTCCATATACTTGTCAAGAAAAATATCAAAATGGAAGTATGCAAATGTTGCAAGTTAGCAATATATTTTAATCTTTAAATGTAACATTTAGTTACAGGCAGCATAGAAAATAATAACAAAAAAAAATGGAAATGGAAATGGAAAATGAAAACTGAAGAGTAATGCTTGAGCATTTAGATTTGTGTGATGGCTTTAAATAGTGTTGTAACCCTTGGTTTCTATCACAACTGTTTACTTATCTACAATGCAACACCACATTATAGTATATATAGTCATATGATGTGTTTTTAACATTTCAGTGTTTAAACTATGTATAGTTTATATATATATATATAGTTGAATTCAAATAGTATATAGTATATATATATATATATATATATATATATTATATATATATATATATATATATATGTATATATATATGTATATATATATATATATATATATACTGTGCAAAAGTTTTAGGCAGGTGTGAAAAAATGCTGTAAACAAAGAATGCTTTCAAAAATATAAATAATGATTGTCTATTTTTATCAATTTACAAAATGCAAAGTGAGCGAACAAAAGAAAAATCTAAATCAAATCAATATTTGGTGTTACTACCTTTTGCCTTCAAACCAGCATCAGTTCTTCTAAAATTTTCACTTGCACAAAGTCAGGGATTGTGTAGGATTATAGTACGGTGTATGATCAGCCAGTTTTACCAAACAGGTACTGATAATCATCAATGTCATACGGAGGTTAAAACACAGTCATGTTTGGAACAACCTACCAACCGAGCTCCTTCAAAAACTGTGTGCAAGTGTACCTAGAAGAGCTGATGCTGTTTTGAAAAACAAGGAAACTCGATCACACCAAATATTGATTTGATTTAAATTTCTCTTTTGTTCATTCACTACATTTTGTTGATTGATGAAAATAAATGATTAACACTTCCATTTTTGAAAGCATTCTTTTTGTTTACTTCGTACACCTCCCACCTAAAACTGCCCCTGTTTCACCTTATATTACATTTCAGTTCCTTTACTTGCAGTTTATATTATTCCTCATGTGATGGCAAATCCTTGCATGCGCAGGTAAATACTGCTGGAAAACAGAATCTGACAGCACTACTGTTTCTGCTTTTGTTGGCTGCACTCTCTCTGTGGTGGGTTCTGTTGTATTGTTTGTCTTGTGTTTTGAAGGTTACTTTTTCCTTCCTGGAATACACTGTGTTCTGCACTGTATAGGTGAATACATGTATTACATTTGTTATTTTAAATGAACATGTAAATCAACTACTTGATCTTACCAGTACCAATGTTTTTAATTGTTTTAAAGCACACAATCCAGCCAATCACAACAGCCACTCCGGGGCATAAGCCCTAGGTGTGGCTGACTATATTTTATACCTGTCAAACTGTCTTTGGCATTCGATTAAATTAAGAAAATGGGATGTACAGTGACGGGTTACAAACTGCCCAAAGACAAAAGGTTCTAGGTAAAGGGGTTTCAACCACTTAGCATTAAACATCACAAGTAAACTCCCCGCCTGATCATCTGGAATCACCTGCGCCTGTTTCTGCACTGCTCCATGACTTTGTTAGACGGCTTTGTTCTGCTTGAAGGTTTCATATGCAGGTCACTGTGTGGCTCAACAAATTTAAACCGATCCTCTGAAACTGGTCAGGTACAGGGACTGTATATATATATAATTTGTTAGCTCCCTTTATCTTTTTATATCAATTTTTAACACCCCAGGATAACTTGTGCACAGGTTTTTTTGAGTGTTAGATCATTTACTCATTAGACAATTTAGGCAACTGTGATCACAATATTTCATCTGATGCTGTAAAATTTGGATTAGTAATCGTGTAGTCCTTCAAAAGTTGTCAGTTTCTGACCAAAGGCCACAAAGGCCACAGGATAATTTTTGTTTACTGGACTATTCTGAGCCCAGCAGGGAGATTAATAAAACACCAGCTCTATAACACACATACACACACACACACATGCACACACACACACACACAAACACACACATACACACATGCACGCGCGCGCGCGCACACACACACAGGTTAGCTAAGGTGTATTTATCTAGTCATCTACTTGTAATACCTCTATTTGACACTTGTGAAGGCTGATTCAGCATGCCTTTATTTAATGCTTGATGTTATGAAATGTGATCCTGCAATTAAATTCTGCTGACAAGATTATCTGTAACTACTGTAATATTCCAGGTGAAATTGGAAAATTGCAATAATAAGCTACTTCAGTGCATTAAAATGAGATTCATGATTATTTCATGCTTGGAAAAGTATATAACTGCTTACAGATTTAATTATGTGACATGATAGGCACAAAAGAAGCTGAAATACTATTAAGCAGCTAATAGCTACTGATGTGAATATGAGTATTTAGATCATTTGGCTTTAGGTGAACTACATAGAACAGCTGCAACTAGGAGAAAGGTAAAAAAAATATTTCCAATCAGCCCATTATTGCATTTCCATTACAATATTAATTTCTTAGTAATGTTAAAATATTTCTTTATAATATAAAGAATAAAATATAATTTATATTATCACATAATTTTACTTAAAAATATTCTAGACCTAAACTGAAGCAAAGATGCAAAAACTACTTAAAAATATAATGTAATATTTTGCTTCAGGTTTGCCTCAATAAACTGTGAAGTGAAAATTCCAGTGAAATGAAATGATCATCTGTACATCTCTGAAGTAAACGTACAGTAGTGATTTATCATCCCAAATTGCCATTTTCCTCAAGGTAATTAAACAAAAGCAGAATTTACTTTATTTGAACAGTTTTAAAGAATCTTTCTCTTTGCTTTCTTTAGTTAAAAGTTGCAGTTTTTTTTAAATCCTTGCCTAGTATTTGACCTTTTTATGAACCACTTGATACACACTTTATATGTTCTCTAATGATAAATACCAGTGTATTTAGTAAGACTTTAGTTAGACTTAGTTTTATTGTTAGGCAAGATTGTTTATACCATTGTGGCTGTCTATATTGTGTGCTTTACTTTTTAACTTCATTTTTGGACTTATTAAGTTTTCATTAAATCTGCTAAAAAAATTCTCTATGGACTTTGTAGGACAAGTGATGAGGATGGACAGGATAAAGAACGAGTGACGAAGTCACGAAGAGTGTATTGGAGGCAGGGGCAGCGGTGGCCTAGCGGTTAGGGCATTGGCCCTATGATCGGAGGATCGGGGGTTCAAACCCCTTCCCAATGGGTTGCCCTGAGGTGCCCTTGAGCAAGGTGCCGTCCCCGTCCCGCTCCTCCCTGCGATGGGCTGGCGACCTGTCCAGGGTGCGTCCCCCGTCCTCGCCCTGTGTGCGCTGGGTTGGACACCGGCACTCCCCCGCGACCCCGTTTGGGACAAGCGGCAGATAATGGATGGATGGATGGATGTATTGGAGGCACAGCTCAGGTTGAACAATTTGGAGACAAAGTCAGAGAAAAGGAGAGAAAAGGATGGAGGTGTCAGGCAAGAAGATAAAAGGAAGACCAAAAAGGAAGCTTCTGGATGTATTGAGAGATGAAATGCAGGTGGTCAGTGAGAAAGATGCAGAAGACCAGAAGAAACTGTGGGAACCCCTAACAACAGCAATCAAAAAGAAGAGAAGAAAAAGTAGAAAAAAATTGAGAACCTTTCTGTTTAATAATTGATTATGCAAGATTTGCACCAGTTATAGCATTCTGAATTTAGGGCAGAAAGTTTCCTCTGATGCATCTTGTGGCAGGACTGATGCTTTAAACTGGTAAATGTTTTAAATGTTTTAATGTCTTTTAATGTCTTTGTCTTTCTGCTTAACCTCCCATACAAGCGAGTTGTTTGCACAATTATCACAGTTGTTGACAGGTTCACCCTCACTCCTCTCTTAACCATTGAATTCAGTGGCTACTTCAAAGTGATTATTGACCTCATCACAGCTTACCATACACATGGATATTATATTGTAGCTTCTTTTTCAATCCTGTGCATGTCCGTAGTATTCCTTATAATTGTCTTTATAATGGTACTTAAAATAAGGGGTGAACATCTTTAATGGTAACAGAAAACACCAATTGTTTGTAACTTGTGCCCCGTTAGTATATTATCTTTCTTAAAAATATTTTTTTACTTAACGCCTCTTCAGGACATTGGCTCAATACAAATCCAAACAGCATTTCTGTCAGTAATTTGTCAGAATATTTTTTAACACAATACCAATGTCACTTCAAATGAATTCATTTTCATGGTTAGCCTTCTGAAATAAAATATAACACAGCCCAAAATATCAGAGTTATTTGTAGTCCGGACAGACCAGACTTGGATTGAAAATGACATATATCCAAATACGTTAAATAGTTTTGTATTTTGTTTGATACTTTTACATTTTTAAACTAAACTAAACTAAAAAACAACCGAGTTCCTATACTTTACACCTGAGGTAGCCTTTTTTTGCCAAATCCACACCTGAATAGACTGAAGCCATGACTCCAATTAACCCTCTTTTAAGAGTTAATTATACTGCAGTTTCACATAATTATACCATCAGTGATATTGTTAGTTTTGTCCATTTGTTTAAAATTTACAAAATGTATATGCAAAATGAGATTTATTTTGTGATATTATTGATTTAAGTAAGTAAAATCTGGTTCACTAGCTAATGTGCAAACTTACAAGGGCCTCTGAGACCCTTATCAACACATATGTTTATAAAGCTTTATAAATAAATGTATTGTTGGTCATGTCCTGCTATAAATATGTCCATCCAGTTCAGATATCTTTCTCTTGTTATCTTGTCCAATAGATGAGTAGTCCTGATGGCAATTGCCAAACACTGTACTGCTATACAGCAGGCATGCTACATGAAGCTGAGGGCTTACCAATTTACTGCAAAAAGCCTCTTAATCTCTATATGAATTAGACTGTTCAGATTTAGTAGCTGTCCACACAGACCCCTTTCCTCTTGGCTTTTTATGCAGTTTATTTAACTCAATTCTTCCCCCTTACCCATTCCTATGAAACAAGCGCCCATTGGCAGAGCAGTCACTTTAAACCTCCAATTATCCAATTTTCTGAAGAAAGAGCAATCCATCTTCTTCTGTCTCAGTTGGCAGACATAGCTTATACATGTCAGACATAGTCTTGATAAATCGTGCCATGGGTTTCAAAAGATATCATGCTTTGGAGAAAAACAGACTAAAAGTAATATGATTATTTAGAGGCATCTGAAAACCTTGAGAAAACCCAGCTAAGGATTTTGTCATTACAGCACCTTTCATGATATGTATGCCTTGGAAAATGCAACTCCATACTGATTTACTTGCAATTACATCTTTATCATTTAATCCAGCCTAGATGACCACAGCTTGGCTCAGTTTCATGTTTTCCCTGCTTTTACTCACTATGTTGTTCATTAGCCAGTTGGCAAGAAATCTGTGTGTGGTGTGAAGAAAACGAAGCAAGAATAAGGTGGGAAAGATGAAGTACAAAGTATTTCATGTCTTCTAAAATGTTTTCATAGATGAGAAAGAAAACGAAATATAATCTTTTATGCCAGGTTATAAGAACTGATTACAAAATTACTTCACACGCACACTCTCACATGCCATCAAATCTTCCATCGGGATTTTCTTAAGGCTTGCAGTCATTAAATTTAAATTAATAATTTTATATCTATACACCATCGTAAGAGAAATAAAAACAATAAAACTTTTACAATAAATGTTTTATTACTTATGCTTAATATTCTTTCCATCTAAACTGGCTTAAACAAGTTCATGGTGAACATAGGAATACGGGCCATCTAATCTCCAGCAGATTAGAAGAGTTGGCCAAAAGCGACAGACTCCCAGGCCACTGCGGGGATTGTAAAGGACCATAGACAAGAGTTGGAGACCCACTGGGAAGAGAGAAAACATTCGCTGGCCCTGTCTGACATCAGGGGTCAAAGGGTCAACCTCAGCCACTGTAGGCAGCTTAGAAGAGTGGGTGTCCCTGCTCCCCCCAGCGCCATCATTTTGAAGGCCAGGCAGCTGGCAGGTGTCAGGAGTTACAAAGGGCCATCTGTGCACAGAGAACTGTCCCCACCATTCCCTCGCTTGCTACTTCATTAAACTTTCCACTTTATAAACCCACTGAGCTGGCTCTCTCACACTGACCAGGGTGTGGGACGTACTCCAACACTCCTTTCCCCAGCGGGCCCCACTTTGCCAGCTATGCACATTTCTTTTTTGTACTTCTGCCCCGTATTTTCAACTTGGATAATGGAAAGAAAACGTGTTAATTGGGATAGTTTGTCGTCTTTTTTGTTCGGCATGGCCCTTTTTATCTCCTGCTTCTACAAAGGTTTTTTCCAAACTCTTTTTTATGGTTGCCAACATTTTGAAGTCCTTTCAAAACGGCAGAAAACAGTTGTTTAGTAAACCAATCCCTAGTCTGAAACCTGTTCATGTTATTTAAGCACTCCAAACCTTGCACAAGACATTTCAAAATCAGCATGTAAACAACATGTAAACCTTTTGCTGCTAAATTCACAATTGTCACCATTGGTACAAATCTGTTTCCTTTTTTTTCATAATATTTTGAAAAATGCTGTAGATTAGATTGTTGCAACATTCATGCTGACAAATGGAAAATGTTTATGTTGTACTTTTTTATTGCTCGATGCCAGCTTAATTATTTAGGGTACACTTATCTGCCATGGCATTAAAAAGCTGCCTAAAAATCTGCCTAAAAACTCTGATCACCTTTCTATCAGCCAACAGCAATGCATACTGCAATAGCTCGCTGTGGGATCTGACCATATAGATCTTTTTTCCCCATACACATTAGTGAGCCATGAGTGTTCATGACCCTGTCACCACTTTACTAGTTCACCAATTTAGCTAGGCATTAACCACTACATAACAGAAATACCCACAAGATCAGCTGTTTTTCCCAAAGCGCTAATGCAGTCGACAATAATCACCCTCTCCCTTGCAACCTAATATGACACCATCACAGGTGCCGTTGTAATAATCATGTGGTCATTATACTTAATCACTTCCCTTGTCAGTGGTTTTAATGTTATGAATGATTGCTGAATCTCCCTGTATGCTGTTTGTTAAAACAATTTTATCTGCAGAAGTATGTGTTATATGATATATTTATAGATGACCATGCAGACTCAAGCTTCACTCAAGTTAAAGTTGCCTCTCATAAATTTAGGGCAGACAACTGAAACAAAAGCCATGCTACTTGATTGACCTTATAAACTACAATAGAAACTTTAATCATAAAATCACTTGGTCACAGTCTGCAAAGCTTAAAAAAATTATGAATAGATAGAATACAGAGGTGGAAACAGTTGGGTTTTGTGAAAAAGCTGTTGTTTCTTCAGGGTTTCCTATTGGGCATTGAAACAGTTAAGTTGGTAACTCTTGTATGGAAAGGGTGGGCTCAGGAAATGGGAAGGAAATGGCCAGAGTAAGGAAAAGCTCATTCTTTGCACTGTCAAATAGGAAATGGGCACAGATTCCAAGGAAACTCTCTAGTTCCTGACTAATAATTTAGACAGGCCCTCCTGCGATGGAATAATTGTCCTGTCTGCTGTTTGATACATATGTCACTTAAAAAAGAAAGTCTTCATGCACTTTTTAATTCATCAGAACTTGTAAAGCAGCTCGCTCTGATAATGAGATGTTAGCAAGAGATAAGAGTTTTAGATGCAAGAGTCTCTCAGTAAACCACTAATGCTTAGAGTGCAGTTGTTATAACTAATGAACCCTTACTTTTCTTAACAATGAGATTTTTCTACTAAGAAGTCAGGATTTAGGTTGTGACCTAAATAAATATAGACATACTTTCTTTGGTACTACGTAGAGATTTCTCTACTTATTTGTTTACCCACCCTCTGGAGAGACTTTATTTTATTTCTGGTAGGTCTAAGCAGCAACACAACATATCACAATAGTATTGAATCAAGTTTAAATCAAGCTCATTTGTTAAGCTAGTGAGCTAATTGGCATTAAGATGTTTCATAAATGTCATACTGGGTACAACTTTACATCTTCATATAGAAACAAAAGCTCTGCCTCTGATTTCAGTTTGTTTCATTTGTAGTCTTTGAGGGAATTACAGGAAAAATATATATGTATCAAGGACGAATATACAAGTATTCTTTAATTGTATGCCATTCATATATATGTTTCAATCTTGCAGTGCCACAAGAAAACATTTACTTAATTTTGTTTTCTTTTTTATATTTTTCATGCAATTGTGGGCTCAGGAAATGGGAAGGAAATGACCAGAGTAAGGAAAAGCTCATTTTTTGCCTCAAGTTTAATTACTGCCAGAACAGGGCATTTGAATTTAACAGACCATTTCCAGCAATGTAAAGTAGGCTTAAACATATATTCTGTTATCTAAGAAAGCAAGTTTTTCAAATATATAAATCTAAAAGAGGTTAAAACACAATTTTAAAAGCTCGGAGACTCTACTGAACCACAGTGAGAGCCATTATTTTGAAATGGAGAGAATCTGGTACAGTGCTGAATCTACCATGAGGTGTCCAGCACCATCTGCCTCCCTACTCAGGACAAGCAACTAAGAAATTGAGAGTGAGACATGTTTAAATGTAGGGGCAGGTTGGTGGTGCAGTGGGTAGCACTGTCACCTCATGGTAAGAAGGTCCTGGGTTCCTTTCTTTGAGTTATTCCCCAGTTTTCTCCCACAGTTCAAAGACTAACACATCAGGTGGACTGGAGATTCTAAATTGCATCTCTAGTTGTATCTTTGTGAGAGTTTGTGTCCCTACCCTGTGATGGACTTGTGACCTATGCAGGGTGTTTATTCTGACTTTTACACTGCATGCATTGGGATGGGCTCCAGCACCACCGTACTTATGGTCAGTAGTTATGAGAATGAGTTGGTGAGTAAATAAGAGTAATGTATAGTTAAATCCCAAATTGTGGGAAGTCTCTAAATGCAACACCCTATAACTCAGTTTGAACAAATCATTTCTGACAATGTTGGTGGATGCATTTTAAAGCTACCTCACTGAAAGATGAAATAGTTATAAATATGCTGCTTAATGTCTGCATGTCTGAGACATTACAAAGATAACACTTTAGCCATAAACATACTCTTCAAATCATGGCATAGAGAAACATGCAGGGTGTCGCAAAACTTAATATTCTGCAATGAAAGTATATTTTATACCTTTTAAACATTATTTTTAGCATTACATTATTACATTTGAATTCAATACAATTGTGCCAGTATTTCATTCATCCTGTTTTAATGATCAAGTTTTGGATGCAAACAATAGGATGAAATGCTTGAAACCTCTCAACAGAAAAGAATTCAAATGGATTTATTTTCTGTGGTATGGTAAATTGCTAAGTAAGTGCTCCCATTGGTTAGGCTTTGAGGCATTTAATTACAGGCCATGCATGTCAAATTAACTACCAACATAATAAGTGTAATCAAACGGTTACATTTTGATTTCCACTGGGTCGAGCCTGAAAGGGATAATCAGTTAATGGTACCCTTAATAGTATATACTAAATTCAAACCAGTATACGTTCCTCAGTTATTACAGAAGTAAGTTCTTTCGTTATGCAAGTGTGCAATATAAATCCACCCAAAGACATCCCATCTTTATGTTTGGTCTGTGACTTGTTGTTCCTCTCCAAATCTGCAAAATTTTTATTAATCAAAGGAGTTTTTATTGACAGTCTGACAGACCAATCACATTAGTAAGGATACAATAAAATATAAGTACAGATAGACAAGAACATACTCCTTTATAAGTGCATTATAGTGTAGCTGACTGCTCTTCATGAACACAACTATTTAACACTCACACTAATTTTTATGTTAATGATAAATGAAATAATTCTTTGTAAATGTTACACCCCCATAATGTGTTGTGTTTTTAAAAATAAAAATGTAAATGTTTTTAAAAATTGACATTTTTGGCTGGTTAGCTTCATTGCTTAAGACTAGATGAAGAAGAGTTGCTGTAGCATAAACGACTAAAAAGGTTTATGCTAAGATAGAAAGGTGCTAGAACAATGTGCCAACAATTGCCAACAATTCATCACAGCTTGCAAATGGGGCTGCATTGCTGCAAACCAGTCAGAGTACCCATAGTGACCCCAGTCCACTGCAAAAAATTGCCTTGATTGATTTGACTGACCTTGATTGATGGACTAGTGATTCTCAGAACTGGACCTTTGAGCAACAGAAGAAAAGCCTTGTCTAGTGAATCACGCTTCCTTTTACGTTATGTGGGCAGTCAGGTATGTTTGCTGCACTTACCTGGGGAAGAGGTGTCACTGGGACGAACAATGGGAAAAAGGCACGCCGGCAGAAGCAGTGTAAACTCTGAGCAATGTTCTGCTGGGGAATCTATTGTCCTGACATTCATGTGAATGTTACTTTAACACACATCACCTACTTAAACATTGTTCCAAATACAACCCCTAATTGTAATAGTATTCCCGAATGCCAGGAGTCTTTTTCAGCAGGTCAGGTTTCTGGAGGTCTTACCTCCAAACTTACAGAAATAAAAGGACACAGCACATTTTTATATATCTGGTGGATCCTCTGTGTCAGTCATTCAAAGCAGCTTTGGGGGATTGAGGAAAACCTCCGAAATATTAGGCAGCTGCTTATACTTTTTCACCTTTTATGGCTGACAAGTCTATATGGCTTCCAATGAATACCACATGAGACATTCTACTAGATTTTGCTGCTGTAGGAATAAAACATCATAGATCATCAATCCCAAAAAAATAACTTTACATGAGAATGGCAATATTTTTTTTAACTGCCAATGTAAATTGATATGAAAATATTGTTGTATGAAAATATTGTTATATTCATTTTGTAATTTTAACACAACAGAAACATCTTATTCATTACACAAGACCATTTGATTATTTATCATTTGTGCTACTTATTTTACATTTTTCCCCCAAAATTCCCAGTCCTCTGGTTGGAGCATTTCTTTTTAAGGTGGATAACTCTGAGCCTCTCTCCTCACTCATCACTAGGTTTTAACAACGTAGGAGCAGTTTTCAGACTTCCTGGCATCAAGCTAACTATTAAGATTAATTTAAACCGCCTCTGCTTGTTAACACTGCCAACCACAGACAATATTGCTTTGTACTGTACTTACCTAGCTTGCCAGCCCTGTTAACGACAGGAAAATGGGCTTGTAGTTCACAACAAAAGTATCAGTGTTTAGTGTTTGGAGCGAGTTACTGAAAGTGAATGCCAAACTGAAAGAAACTTTTAGTCATGAACGTTTAAAGCACTCAACCATGGCTTCAACAGAATTTACATTAAATGTGCTTCGTTATAGGTTACAATTTGGCAAGTTAACATATTTAAATAACCTAAGCTAGTAACTTCAAGGGGGGAATAGGCCCCAGGATCTTAAGTTCATGGGTTTGAGCCCCAATACAGAAGGTTGCCCTGAGGTATCCTTGAGCAAGGTACCATCCCCATCACTGCTCCCCAGCCACTGGACATAGCTGTCCTTTGCTACATGGTTTGTATGGGTTAAATTCAGTGGTTGGATCTCGTTGTGAACATTCAAGGAACCTCCACCATGCTTCACTGTTGCCTGCGGACACTCATTATTGTACCGCTCTCCAGCCCTTTGACAAATAAACTGCCTTCTGCAACAGCTAAATATGTTTTTTTTATTAGCAAAAATTAGCAAAAATATTATATTTGACTCATCAGTCCAGAGCACCTGCGGCCATTTTTCTGCACCCCAGTTCCTATGTTTTCGTGCATGCTTGAGTTGCTAGGCCTTGTTTCCATGTCGGAGGTATGGCTTTTTGGCTGCAACTCTTCCATGAAGACCACTTCTGGCCAGACTTCTCCGGACAGTAGATGGGTCAACCTGGGTCTCACTGGTTTCTGCCAGTTCTGAGCTGATGGCACTGCTGGGCATCTTCCGGTTTCGAAGGGTAATAAGCATGATGTGTCTTTCATCTGCTGCACTAAGTTTCCTTGGCCGACCACTGTGTCTACAATCCTCAACGTTGCCCGTTTCTTTGTGCGTCTTCAAAAGAGCTTGAACAGCACATCTTGAAACCCCAGTCTGCTTTAAAATCTTTGTCTGGGAGAGACCTTGCTGATGCAGTATAACTACCTTGTGTCTTGTTGCTGTGCTCCATCTTGCCATGACATGAAACTCTTCCACAACCTCACCTTGGTAGCAGAGTTTGGCTGTTCCTCACCCAGGTTTAAACCTCCTACACAGCTGTTTCTGTTTCAGTTAATGACTGTGTTTCAACCTACGTGTGACATTGATGATCATCAGCACCTGTTTGGTAAAATTGGTTGATCATACACCGACTATAATCCTACAGAATCCCTGACTTTGTGCAAGTGTACCTAGAAGAACTGATGCTGGTTTGAAGGCAAAATGTAGTAACACCAAATATTGATTCGATTTAGATTTTTCTTTTGTTCGCTCACTTTGCATTTTGTAAATTCATAAAAATAAATAATCATTATTTATATTTTTGAAAGCATTCTTTGTCTCCAGCATTTTTTCACACCTGCCTAAAACTTTTGCACAGTACTATATATTTAGATGTGTGCTATTTTGGATGGAAACCCAAAGAAGCAAAGATTAGCCCAAGGTCTAGCTCTAACAGTTGCGGTCTATGTCCTAATAAATTAAAATATTGTTTCTACTCATTCACATTAACACATTTATTTATTTTTACATTTGACCATATCCCTTTCTCAAATAGGCAAGGAACATTTTAACTGAATTTTTTTAAACCTAAAGTAAACCAGCAAATGCAACATCAAGGATTAATGGCCCTTGAAAATAAAGTCAGTTTAAACTGGAACATTTAACTGCATGTGAAAACATGTTAGCAGTCATGAGATTTATCAGTTTTTTTTCCTATTGTTGTTCAACCTGAATCTCTTACTGCTCAACTTCTCACCTAAAACCAGAAGAGAAAAGAAAAATGCCTGAGACACTTGAACTGATTTTTTTTTTTCATTGCTGATCTTCTTTTTTTTCCACAGCTGACACCTCTGGCACTGCTCACATGGCTGGAGTCGTTCCTGCTGTGATATAAAGTTGGATATGCCAGCTGTATGGTACAGTATCAACAAAAAAGAAAAGAATTGCCCAGTTAGCTTTTAGGTTCCAGGATACCCCTTCACTACTTCAGGCAATGTACAGCTTCTGTGCAATCTTTCTTTCAGGCCTAAAGCTCTGAGCAGAGAAAGAATGTGATGTCACTGAAGAAAATAACAATCAATCAGCATACGGGAGTGAAAAAGTAAATACTCTCTACATTGTGTCACATTCAATCGGACACTTTATGGCTGTGGCTCTGTTTACTTTAGCATTTCTTTTTCCCCTTCCCTGTGCAGTAGATAGAGGGCGGATACTGGCAAGGGCTTCCTCTAGGTCTTGATGCACTTCCTCAGTAAAACTTTTGTCCAGACCTCATCAGTGTGAACAATATCAGAGGCATTCCACTGGAACAAGTCCATACACACGCACACACACACACACTCAACTTCTAACATGCATGCTTACAGTTTATTAGGTTTTTTTGAGGGTTTTTTTTTCCAGTTTTACTTTTTCTTCAACTCATTAACCTCTCTGATAACCAAAGCGAAGTGTGTGAATTAATGTTGTGGCTCACCTTTTAGGGTAGGCTGCCAACAAAAAATGTGCATAGCTGAAATAGTGAGAAGACAAGTGGAAAATCAAAGCCTCCCAAAAAAGACATGGGACCCTGCTTAAAGCCAGCACTGACAATGCTGCAAGCCGAGTGGAAAGAGACGCAAAATCGATGACGCCTGCTGCAGTGTGAGCTGCCATGCGTGTAGAGTGGAAAGAATAAGGCCGAGTGTGTCTGACGTGTGCTGAAAAAGCATGTGGGAGACGTTTAGTGAATAGAGTCCTCTGCCAGCCCAGTGCTGTGCATAGGAGGAAATGTGAGTCAGAGTGACCGGTGTTACTGATTCTAGTCAACAAATGAGTCCATGTAATCCGTCTGCCTTTGTTCCGTTCACTTGGCCGAGCGCTCTCATTAGCCCCCCGTGAATGGTCAACCTGTCAGCAGGTCGGCTCTCCAACCGACTGACCTCTGACTCTGGCTCATTCTTGGACAAATTAAATCTCATAAATGACAAACCCGGGCATGCAGCACTCCCTCCGCAGCACACTTGCTCCAGCCCTGGTGCCCATTAGGAAGGCAGGCAGGCAGGCAGGCAGGCAGAAAGCCCTTTCAGTGGCACTTGTTAGACCTGGGTGTGCTTTAATGTTCATCCCTCTTGACAGCAAGTAGGGGTCCCAATGAACAAATGCCTGTGTCAGGGAACGTGGCCGCCTGATCTGCTCTGACACTGTTGCTTTGTAACAGGTCTTAGAGCAAGAGCGCTGTGTTTGTTTTTGGCCCCGTGGAGAATGTCACTGCAGAGAGATTGATTAATGCCTAAAAGCCCTCTCAGCTATCAGAGAGAGCTGCTTTGCTGCTTCTGCTTAGCTTTCGTTTTCACACCATGAGGTTCCAGTATCAATGTCAGTTCACTTTTAACCATTTCCCCCCCATTAGACCTCATGTCAGGTCAGAGTCATGGAAGAAAATACAAATCATGTCTTAGAATGTTTAACAATTCTACTGCAAGTATTCTTTTAATCCAGATCTATCACTTTGTTTTTACTTCATTCTGGGACTCAGGGGAGGAAGCAGGCAGAGTTTCCTGCTGGAGCAATATTGGTAGTCTGCAAGCCCTCTTCAGCTTTGCCATCTTAATCAGCAACTCTCTGTTATTCTACCTAAGGAGGAAGTATTGTTTGCCTTAAGTGTTGTTCCATCATCCGGCTTGACCCAGAATGGTTTGCCTGAATATGTTTCAAACTCAAGAAGTGGTTTAAAAGGAGATTAGAGAAAATACATTTCCTAAGCATGAAAAACTGAAGTGTTTACTATTTAACAAATGAACCCCATTTATAAAAATGAAAGCTGCACTCAGAATTTAAGACATTAGCACACTTTTTTTCTGTGAAAAAGGAGAGGTATGCTTACAGTGCTTACACTGAACAAATGTATTCAGTGAAGTCAGAGTTATGTTCAGTTTTTCATTTTATCATCAGCTTTTCTATTATCGCTCCCATTTTTCTTTCATTTTTTCTTTCTGCCATGGCACATTTTTTATTTTTTGAGAAGAAACATGGGATATTTAGCAGAAAACACTTCAAGCTCTTGGCACAGATGCATTCAGTCAAGTCAGTTTTGTCATCAGCTTTTCAATCACTTACCCCATTTTTCTGGTGCTGTTGTCAAAGCATTTTTTTTGCTTTTGCTGGGCATTATTCATGTTGCGAAATGCCAGCAACAGCAATTTAGGAGAGCAAAAGCCAATATTCACATACTCCATCTCAGGGGCATCACTAGGAATTTATAGATATTGAAGTCTTTACTCGGGAGGGTGTGAGTTTGTGCTCCCCAAGGAGAACTGTTTTAAAAAACAATCCCAAAATGTTCAGCATAAATTTTTACAATAGCAATACTCAAGCCTTAAATGTGCAACAAGCTGCCATGGTCTTAGTGACAGCACAAATATTTACTTTGAACAATAAATGTTTGGTTTATTCGGATCACTGTTGTTAAAAAGATTAACTTATCCAAAATGGTAACTTAACAGGAGAAGGCAAATATATATATATATATATATATATATATATATATATATATATAATTTTATATTTTTTGCAATTGTTGACTGATAGATAGATAGATAGATAGATAGAAAGAAAGATTGATAGACAGTTTATCAATGTTTGAAGTAATGCAGTGTTTTCTTGCTTATAGTTAGTAGCAGATTCACAGGAGTTGTGAGGAAAGTGATTAAACATTGTGCTTTTCCATCTGTCAGGAAGTAATTTCACCACTTCAGCTTTCAAAATGATGTGCACATCCAAAAGGAGCACTTGTAGTTCATTTTTTATTGATATCCCTGAATATTTCTTTCAGAATTCTACATCTCAATCCTGACTGCAACAGAACAGAGGCGACTGACATCAGAAGCGTGTGTGGATTTCTGNATAATAACTATATATATATATATATATATATATATATATATATATATATACATATATATTTTATTTTTATTTTTTTTACCTGTGATGTAAGATGATATTAAAAATTTTTTGTTCATGAAAGTTTTACTCTGCAAAACTCTGGACTGCTAGGCTGCTGCTGACCCTTAAAATTAACATGCCAGTAAATGCATTTGAGTGGAAGAAAGTAAAGTTTGACAGCAAGTCAAGTATGACTATGATTATGAAAGTAATAAAGTGCACTGCAAGATTTCTTTTTAGTTTTAACACATTGCACACAAGAACAGTTTAGAATCCCTAAAATAACAGTAATAATTCTGTTTCCTCCTAGTTAATCTTCATAGTAATGTATAAAGATTCTTTGATGTATTTAAAAACAGCTATCAGATCAGTCTAATCAAAACAATGAAGGTTAGATTTGTCAGACATTATCTTCGCATAACTTTAAAAAAACTTTTGTTGGCTAATGAGGGTTTAAATTACAATGATGTAGTGGATACCATATGGTTTTTGATGAATCTAAGAATAACACATACATTAATTCCTATGCTAATGTGTTATCTTTTCCTGAAACCTGGCTTTCATATCTCTTAAGAAGCTCAGTCAACCAGTCATTGAGCATGAGTTCAGTAATGAACATTGGACGTTTACAGACTATACAGGCTATACAGAGGGACAGAATTGGGATATTTGCAGCAGGCCGATAAAGGATAATAATGGAAACATACTCACAAGCTCACAATTTGTTGAGCAGATGGAAAGAATACTTGGAGTGACTGTTAAATGAGGAGAATGAGAGAGAGGTGGGAGGACAAGTGGGAGGTGGAAGGATATGAGCACTACTGTTTGTCCTGAGGGTGTTGATGGAGAAGTATAGAGAAGGGCAGAATGATTTGCATTGCACCTTTGTGGACTTTGTGAAAAGCATATGATAGGGAGCTGAGAGAGAAGTTGTAGTTTTGTAAATAGAAGTCAGGAGTGGGACAGAAATATGTCAGAATGGTACAGGATATGAAGACATTTGTGACAGTGGTGAGGTCTACAGTTGGAGTGATGTATGCCAGATGTAAAGTAGAGGTGTCACTACATCAAGAATGTGCACATTTTTGTGCACTGTGCACAAATTGCCTTTTGTGTAGCCTTGAACAGCCCTTCATCAGTGATCCATTTCTGATCACACCATTGGATATTTTTGGTCAATTTTCCATTCTCAATGCAGCACACACAAGTTGAGCTCATACAAACCAACCATACCAACACATATTAGAATCTAATTATTATGTATGTATTATTATATAAAGAGAATGTAACCAAATTATATAAAATTATATCAAGTCTGCAATAATCCTATGGTGGCCCCTAACCGTAAACAGACTTCTGAGTTGACTTTTTGGTGGCAGCAGTGGTCTAGTGGTTAGGGATTTGCCCCGGATCAGAAGATTGTGGGTTCGATTCCCTTACTAGTAGGTCTCCCTGAGATACCCTTGAGCTGTCCTCGTCACTGATCCCCGGGCTGCCCCTTGCTGCACGCGTGTCTATGGGTGAAATGTAGAGGTTGAATTTCATTGTGTTGTGCTGTGCTGCATTTCACAATGACAAGGGTAGTCACTTTTTTCACATAAATGAACAGCAACAGATGGATTACAGTGTAACAGTATACCTATGAAGTGCAAATATATGGTAAGTGCACCTAATAAAATGGCCTGCTAGTATGATATGTAGTGATTTTGTTATTTTAACTATGCCCTGCGTTTGTTTTCAAAAGATTCAGGTTATCTCGACTTTACACTGACAGATTAAAGTCTCTCAGCAACAGAAAGATTATAATCTTGCTGGAAAGTTGAGCCTACAAAATGTTCTTGCTATATAATGTGAAAACAAACTCTCCCTGATATGGAGGGGAAATTGTGCAAAACAAAATTGCTCTTAAAAATATCTTCATGCTTCCTGTGTATTTTTTGCCTCAGTGTGAAACAGATTTTTTCAGAGCTTGGAGAAAACCTACCATGGTGGTTGAAAGTTATCAAGCCCCTTGAAATTTGTTTTATATCTGAATTTAATCAAAACAACATTAGATTTTATGTCATTAAAATATAAGCCCAATGAAGAAAAAGGTTGGACAATACGATAGGTGCCAAAAAACACTTACATTCTTACATTCTTTCTCCATTTTATTGTATTGCAGACTGCAAACACTTTTCTTACTTGCCATTTCCATCATAAAAACTACTTTTAAATATTGTGAGAAGGAATGACAACATTGCAAACTGGTAGACGCACCAAGCACCACTGAACCAATTAACTAGGCATCAGATTTATGGTTTAATGATCATAAATTATAGTTTATTCATTTATTTACTTTAGTTGCTGTTGTTCATGGCAAACATGGATCATTTAAAGTAAATCATGTTCCATTTATCTCTGTCACAACTTTTAAGCATTATCGAGAGGAATTAAACCACATAAGACTGTAACAAAATATAACTATTATAAAATGGTTCCAGACATTTCCTGGATGTTTTCATTTTGTTTACATCTGATACAGTCAGAAATAAATAATAATAATGGCTTTAAGCATTCTTTTGCTCCATGTTAATATTTTCTGAGAGACTAATCTTCAAGGTTGTTTATAGTAGATTGCAGCATAATGAGTTACTGAGCTTACACCCTATCCACATCTGATAAAACGGTTTTGAAATTACCATTTGGAATTGCAAGACCATGTTCTTCTGCACGAATAGTGCTCCTGATTTCAATCAGTCCCATAGCATCCTAGAACTTTGTAAGATGGAGAACTGAACAGACCTCAAACAACATTGTCCTAACATGACAAGCAATAAATGATATAAAAGGCAAACTACACCGGAAGGTGTCATTCTGACAAACAATGCTAGGTTCCATTTTTTTAAGGTGCATTATTATTGGCAGTATCACTTTTGTCCATTTCTATTTCATTGCAGTTAAACTATGTTCTTTACCCTGTTACATATTCTTCTTTTTCCATCACTTTTTTTCCATGAGCAGCTTAAGGACATGTCTGAGCCTTTGCTGTTTTGTGGTGAGTTGACTGATGTGACATGTAGCACATGATATCTTCTCTTAAATTATGTGGTTTTGGTGGTGGAATTGCTTTAATGCCACTACCCACTTAGATCTGGGATGAAATCTCTCCAGGCTACATGCTGATCACAGCTTTAACATAGATTCACTTTAAGATATGCTGTAAATTATTTAATAGGTGCAGCAGTTGTTTCTAGTAAATATTAGGCTGAAGAAAATTAAATAATATATGAGAAACAATTATAAAGATGGCATTGTTTATATCTGTTTGATTGTGTCTAGTCTGAGTTTTGTTTTCATAATGAAGTCTGTTTGGGGCGGGGGTTGGGCCATGCCCCCCTCTTTTTTTCCACTCTTTCTGTTTCCCTCTGGGCCACCTCCTCTCATTCTATTCATATTCAGATGAAAGCAGGCCTTCTCTGTCTGGTTATTTACATACTGCAGAACAGCTAGGCCAGGGACTGGCTGGTCTGTTGGTGGATGAGGATGAGAATGCCAGCACAGGCCAGCAGTTACCAGGGCAAGTATGAAGCAATGCTACTCATCCCATTAATGGGTGGTGCTCACCATCTGTCTGTTGCAGTGGCGAAGCAGCCAGCGGACCTGTGATTTCCACTGCAGAGCAGGCAGTCTGGAGCCAGTGCCAGAGGTCCCCACCACTTCTGGCCCTGGTCACACACAGTGCATGCGGGGGATGGGTGACATGATGCACCATCACCATAATCAATTCTTTTTGATAGAGCTTGTTGACCTCTGAATTCAACTGACTGAATGCTACCTCCTGTTCTAGACAAGAAGGTAATAACTGTTCTAATACTGAAGGTAAATTGATTTTCACTTGCATTCATATTTCAACTCTTGCACACAATTCAATGAAAATATTTATTCATACACACAAAAGAATTCAAACAATAGAAAGCTCCCTTTGCCGGGTTTGTGTAAAGAGGATCACTGAAAAATGTTTCTGCATAGCTATTCTATAAACAGAAAATGCTAGCATGCATCAGCCTGATTTCTTCCAAACATCTCACAAGCCTGTAAGCTTCCTTCTTTTGTCTTCACCACTGAAGGATTGCCATTCATTGTAGTGATAGCAGCAAAGCTCAACTTTTCCCGTGTGCCATTGAAAATGATTATCATGTGAAGAGAATAGAGCATTCAGTGTTTGTGGTCATTAATCAGGCGTCAGTCCACTCGTTCATTCCCACACATCACACTGGATGCCGTCTTAAAAGGCCCACGCCCTGCTCCCCTCTCCATGGCCAATTGCAAGACATCCGGCTTTTCCCTTTTTATGGAACAGTCAATGTGCTTTACATCTATGGATATGTCCACACAAGCAACCTTTTAATGGAGAGTTTGGGTCGTTTTGGGTGCACTGCTGATTTGGGACTCTGTGCTCTGCGCTCTGACCTTCACAGGTCACCAATGGTCCTTCATATTCAGGGTGTGACCCACACCGACCACTCACATTACGGCCAGCAGCTGCATGCAGTGCCCTGGGTGAGCTTAGTTCACACAGGCCACCATAATACAACCTATAAACAATAAACAGCATTTATCACTGTGTGACAGCTTCATTTTCTTACAGTGTTTTTTTTAAGTGTGCTCTATTCTTCAGTACCTCATAGCCTTTCGAGGGTAGATTGGGTGCCTTTGAAATCGTAAACGAACATTGTGCACGCATATTTACATTTTCTGCACTGGTGGACTGATTGATGTGGTCTTCATTGATGTCATTGTCGTCTGAATTTCCCTGTATTTTTTTCTTGATCCATGACAAATTATTTGTACAGAAATGTCACAAAGGCCAATTGAAACTGACCCAGCACTACAAAATGTCACAAGCTGTGCATACATATCAGCTGATGTAGTTTCCTCCTCTGCGCTGTTATAATTAAGTGGTAAGCAGTGTGGCCAGTGTTTCCTAAGAACTGGATGGCTTATTTGGACTTCAAGACTCCAAGAGTGCCATTCTTTAGAAGAAAGCTTTTTGAACCAAAGTGTCAAAGTGCCCATTTATGTAAGTCCCATCCACAAATATGTGTTAAGCATCATTGTGAGAACAGTGAAAGTTTAACAAAGTTCTTAGCACAGTGATGTGTTCACAGAGAATGCGCACAATAGGACCCAGTTGTAAGTACACAAACATCAATCACCTCAAATTTACTGCCCCTTTTCTTTTAAGTAGCGAGTCTTTGGCTATTATTTGGGCATGCTCCCATTCTCTACATTCTGCTACCCCTTTACGCTGGACTTAGAGATGTGCAGCCCATGGCTGAATACTTGCTTTGGAGGCATCTGTTGCTTATGGTCTTCACAACATCTGCTGCTATTGCTCCCCTTTCCCAGCATGCTGTGGGATATGGTTTCTCCCAAAGGTGGCCTTTGTGTGCACCATTGTGAATTCAATCATTGTCTGCCACAGGCAGTTCCCACGATGCAGAGGAAGTTATTGCCATGCCTAGAGACACGTTGCCACACTCTCCTAACTGTCAGAGGTGGTCATCTCCTCATAAACATTAAAATGGATGAGAAATGTATAGGCTGATCTAGGCAAAGAAAAGTGGGTGAAAACTGGTAAATATGTACACTACCATTCAAAATTTTAGAATAAATATTTTCAAATAAAATACTCTTGCTGCTGATATATATAAAATATTAAAAAAATATCCAGCATTGTCATTATCTTTTAAAACATTTGCAGGAAACAAAAAAATTTAAATAATGATTATTGAAATTAATTAGAATAATGAATAGTCCTGTAGCATTGCAATTCTTGAAAGTTATTGTACATAGATAATGACATCATTATTTCAGCATTTTATAACTCATTTTATACTAAAATATATATTTTCAAACATCCTTTGAAGTTGTTTATAATATTTAAATATAAATCGTTACATAAAATGACAAAAATGACAAAAATCTTACACGTGGTTAGAAACATTTGAATTTTTTTTTGTAATGAATAAATAGCAATTATGTTTTATGGTAAAGGTACTTTTGTATATGTATAAGATCTTTGTATGATGATGCATTTACTCAGCAGAGTAGAATATATTTTCAGCGGTTTTCATCTAGTAATATGCTGTGAGGGTTTATGATGCCTATGGAAATAATATGATTCTGTTCGCACTGTAAAGATCTAATCTTAAAAATGTTACATCTGACTTTTGTCTTTAATGCCACCATGTGGCATAAGGTCCAGGAGGCACTCGTAAAGGAGAACACAGTAAATGTTAAAAGAGCTGGACCCAAATGAGCTACTCTGACACTTTCCACAACATCAGAATAGCCCACCATGGGGTTGGTAGTGAGGACACAGCAGATGTTAATAATAAACTTTACCCACTGTTCTCTCGTCCACTAGGACTGGGCCCTCTGTCAGAGAAAGCTAGCTGGCAGAGTCCACGCTTCATAAAAGCTTTGAACAAAAGCTAAGAACACAATGAAGAAGAACCACAACAAATATCACCTTTAAAATAAGCTATGTTTGGTTAATCATTTGTGCTGCCCTTGTAAAAAAAATACTGAGAATTACTTCAATAGTCATGTAAAACACATTTAGTTTAAAAGAGGTAAGAGACAAATAAAAACCAAACAAGTGTGTCCCAGCTACTGGAAAATAAAACAATTGATTGTGTTGATTTTATTAGACCTGGCATTACTTCAATGTATGTGGTATAAAACAGAGGCATGCTATTAAAGCTGTGGTTTGGTAAGTTTATATAAAGTGCTAATGATGTACCCATTTTATTATGTACTACAAGGACATGCCTGCAAGCGCATGCCATCCTAACAATGGGATTTAGTGTTCAGAGAGGTGAAGAAACATACTCTCAAGCATCATTTACTTTGTTTACTCTGAAATGACAAATACTTTGGTTTATTTGTGATGAATAAATAGCTGCATACTCATTAGACATCTAAAAGAAGCTGCTCATATAAAAAATCAATATAATGCAATGCATATAAAATGCAATGTAAACAAATCAGCTTTCAAAAGAAACTCAGCATGTGGTTTTAAACCCTGCTAGCAAGACCTAAATTTGCATGCTACACTTGTCCAACACAGCCTGGTTGGACATGCTGAAAACATTTTCTGTCAGTTTTCTGGGCCTGGAGACGAGGACAAACAATTGGATGGGCTTTTGAGCGCAGTAACCCCGCTGAAGGGTGCTGGTATGCTTTTTTCCTCCAAAGAGTGGCAAGTGTCAGCCCTTACGAGTGTTTAGAAAACAAAGAGGAAAATGTCCACCCTCTTGCGTCGGAGGGCTTATTTTGGAATAGGACTTCCTTCGGCCCAGAGGTCTTTAGGTCATGCTTCAAGACTGAGAGAGTGATTGATGATCTCCAGGTCCTGAGGTGCACTGTCACCTTCTGGCTGGGTGGTCTTTCCTAGGAGCAGTGTCAAGGGGCACTTGTGGGACATAATGTAAAAGGTCACATACGCTCCTTATTCTTACCTGTGTTGTATTTGAAATAGCTGTTTATTTGAGTGGTGCAACTGCTGCTTAGAAATAGCAAGTCTGGTTAATAGCGTACACCTGAAATTGGTTGAGACAGAAGGCATGCGTTGCTGCTGATTGCTCTAGCATAAGCCTTTGGTCCATTTGCTTGAGTAATGTGTCAATGGATAAGTCATATGTTGTTGCTAAAGATCTTTCTGTGTGGCAAATGAGAGACCCACATGTTTGAGCTGATAGCATTCCTGAGCATTCCCTTTTCCAGTTTGCTTCAACATTTTGCCACCAAAGCTTTTTATAGTATGTGTAGTAAATGCCATTCAAGTGCCATAAGTGTCTGTTTGTTCTTATGTGAACATTTAACTGAACTGCTGAATGAATGTGAACTTCTCTGGTTAAGGATGCCACAGTAGTGTGTATTGTTAGTATGGTCTGTGACAACACTTTGGCTGTGTCACCCTTTGACTTCCTTTTGTGTGCTTTTGATTGTTCTGGCTGAAACAGTTTTGTTTCCCAAGACTTTCCTGGCAAAGCGCTGAATTGGTTGCATACAGCAGCAAATGAGATCTAAGGGCCCAGGTTGCAGCAGCTGAAAGGGGGGTGGCTCTGCATTGTGGCTCCTGACAGGTGACCACTATGCTTTGACAAAGGGTGGGTCATTGCTAGAACTGGATCTCTTTTCTTTCGCTCGTGTTCCTCTCTCTCCGCAATCTGTCAAAATATAGCTTGCCATTGAAGGCCTTGGCAGCAGAAAATGGCTTTATAGTGACTAATCCAAGCAGAAGGAAGAGTCAACATACACCCCAGTATCAAGTCAAGCAGGCCATCACAATCACTCAACATTTCAGTGCTAAAACCGAAATAGAAAGAAGGCAGGAGGCTCTTATAGCCAGGTTTGAGATTGCATGCAGCACTAAGCTGAGCAGAAAGTTGTCATTTAAACGTAAGATTTGTACACCATACATAAAACAAACATGTTTTTGATTATTTCTTGTTGTTTTTGTTGCATTGTACAATTTAGTGTTCCATATGAGGACACACCTCTTACTAAACGCAGGATGCTTTACTGCTGTCTCCTCTTTGGGAAATTTTTAAAAATAAGCTTTTTTTGTCTTTTAGTCTCTGAATGCGAGGTCGGTGTCAAAACCACCATACTGCAGGGTGACCCTGTGATATGTCAATTGTTTTTCTGTCCAGTACCAAAGCTTATTAATTAACATTTCTGTTATTTAACTTCTGTCAAATTGAATATGAAGATATTTATTATTAGATGTACAGTCCCTTTTGTTACACATTCGATACACATTCACTCACTTGCATTTAAATTCTAAATTCTAAATGTGTTTCCAGATGGTTTGAATGTACAATTTGTTTTTAAAGGCAGTTTTGTCAGATCCTCATGCCACATCAGTCAGTCCACCAGTGCAGAAAATGTAATGCTTGTCCTAAGCATCTGATACTTAAGAATGAAATTCAATTCATTCATATTGTATAAAGTCATTCGTTTTTTGTACCCATTTAAGAACAATTATTTCGATCAAAGCTTGTAAGTGAAATTCACAGGTGGAAGAGTTTGAAATCAAATGGCTGTTTTTGTCTGCTGAGCACAAAGGCAGTCTGGTTTTCCTTTCATTTTAGGTCACGCTTTCAGCTTCTTAGTCAGTGAAAGTCAGGGAATTTGACATTTGACTTTGACTGAAAACACTGAAATCTTTATGATATATTAGTTAAAAATCTGTTCCACATCACTTTTCTTTCTCTCAGACTTTTTCTAGCATTCTGAAAATGTTAAACCATTCTGTGGCAAAACTGTAAAATAAGAAAGTCCTCAAAATTTTTAAGTAATTTACTGTAGCTAAACTCAACTTTGTGGCACTAAATTTCATCTCACTCAAGTCACTCTTCCTAACTTCCTAACTAAAGAGCACATTTACTTCATATTTATTTGGTTTAAAAGCAAATCTCAATTAGTTTCTACACTGAAAGAAAGCCTGAGGCCAGGTAAAGAATCATCAATCAAATAAGTGAAAGTGATTACCCTTGTCATTGTGAAACGCAGCACAGCACAACACAATGAAATTCAACCTCTGCGTTTCACCCATACACACACGTGCAGCAATGGGCAGATACTGAAAGCGCCCGGGGAGCAGTGATGGGGACAGTCCCTTGCTAAAGGGCACCTCAGGGAGACCTACTGGTGAGGGAATCGAACCCACAGTCTTTCAATCCGGTGCCAACTCCCTAAACACTAGGCCATTGCTGCCACATGTTTTCATTAAGTTTGGGGAATTTTTTTACTGACTTAATCTGAATTACATGGAACGTAGTTGAATCTGTTTTTAAAAAGCTGTGCAGTAAGGTGCCTTATCATTTTTTTCACATGTGTACAGAATAACAGAACACATAGCTACTGCCTGTTCAAGAGAGCCAGGTTTTGCTGGTTTGTATGAAGCATGACAGAGTTGGCCTTGTCTCACCAAGTTTTCCCAACAGCCAATTATTGTTTAATGTTTTGTCCCCCTTCCTCTGTCCTTATTTTTTAATATAAATATATTCTCTGCTCTCTCTCTGCTATGTGATATAGATTAGATTAATGTTTTGTTTCTAAGCTAAGTTGACTTGCTTTGTGGAACCTGGATAAACCACTGTAAAACTGTACAAATCAAAAACTGTGAAAGTTTATACTGAAATCAAGTTCTTGAATCCAGCATGAAGTGTAAGTTTATTAGAACTGGAGCACTCAAAGAAAGACCAATTTTCTGTTTGAACAATAAATGAACATTGTCTAAACTGTAAAAACTCATCAAAATGCAATGATTCTTTTCAATGTTTCTTTAATTTGGAAAAGTTATCATTTGATCATGACGCAAAATTTACTTTCACCAGTTTTTAAAAATTCATTATACTTTCAGGTGGTTGTAAATAAAACATATGCTCAGAAGGGTCTGGTCAGCAAAAAGGTGTTTCTATTTGCCAGTCAATCATAAAATTAAGTGAAGTGAAAGTGGCTATTTGTCATTGTGAGCACGTGGCACAGCACACAGTGAATCATAACAAAATGCAAACTCTGCATTTAACCCATCACACACATACGGAAGTGGGTTGCTATATCCAGCGCCCGGGTAGCAGTGATGGGGATGGTACTTTGCTCAAGGGTAACTCTTGCTGGCCGGCTGGTCTGGGATTCAAACCCACAACCTTCTAATCCTGGGGCCTAGTGCATAACCTCTAGGCCACCGCTGCCCAACAAAGCAACATTGGTTGCTTATTCTGTTTAAGGCTTTGGTCAAAACCCTGAAAGGAGAGTTTGTTTGTTTTGCTGCTGAATTTTCACACTTAATTCCAGGCAACTGCCACCTAAATATCCAGCCATTAATAGGAATCATGTTTTGGAAAAAATTAATAATTTTTTGTATTTGTTATTTATACAGCACTTTTTCCCATATCTAAGGAATTGATGCACAGGGTCAAAAATCAAGTAATACAGTATTGCTAAAAAGTAGGTCTTTAAGTAAGATTTGAAGGCAATCAGAAGAGCAGTCCCTGAGAGTGGGGGCATGCATTCCAGAGTTTGGATGCCACAGCACTAAATGACCTACCACCCATAGAGGAAAGCCTAGCAGGAGGTATAGCAATTAGATTATATCTACGGGACAAGTGTGCAAGAGGGAATATCAAGATGATGTTCAGAAAGATATGTGATAAAGAGGGAAACAGAGCAGTAATCAGCGCAAGACTTTTTACTAAATGGTACGTTTCACTGCTGATTTGTGATCCTTCAAGCACTGTGTCATTTAAAAACAATGAAAATCTGCCTAATAACAAAACTCCTCAAATCAAATAAGAGGATAATAGAGAAACATACTTATAATATTACATTTTTTTATTGTAGAAATTTGGAATCAGTTATTGTCATCTCTTTGTACCATATATTTTAAAATAGAAAACAAAGAAGAAGAAGACCTATCCAGTATTGTAAATTAAATGAGCCAATGTTTTTTTTTATTGTCAACTGATCTCTCAGTCATACACAGAAGTGAAAGTGACATCTTGTCATTGTGAAAGACAGTAGAGTACACAGTGAACCACAACAAGATGCAGCCTCTGCCTTTTAACCCATGCGTGGGGCCAGCTATTGAAAGTTGTCCTGGGAGCAGTGATGGGGACAGTACCTTTCTCAGGGGTATCTCAGGGCAACCTATAGGTCTGGGAATCGAACCCATGGCCTTCAGATCCTGGGGCCAACTGCTTAATATAATGTGTAAATTATTCTTATTGATTTATTGACACGCATTTGTGAAGAGATGAGAGGAACAGGGCACTTTTGCTGAGGTTTCATATATAGCCACAACATCTTACAGTACATTCTTTTTTGTAAACTATTCAGTTAACAGCAGAAACTGCATTAAATATACATGTTTTTTATTATGCTCAATAAACATTGGTTAACTTTTTTTTTATTTATGCAAGCCTTTAACTTAAACACTATGTTTTCTTAAAATAGCAATAGCTGTTATATTCCAGATATATTAATGTGTATTAAAAACAGATATATTTAGTTTGTTTAGGACATCAAAGGATAACCACACAAATTAAATAAAAAAAATAAAAAACTCCACATCACATCAACAACAGACAAATCTTAACTGACATTTCATAATGAACCAAAAACTAAGATATTAAGAGCTAAGATATAAAAACTAAGATATTAATTAATTAGAAAACAAACTTACCTGACCTTAACTGACCTGACCAGACCTAAGTGAACCATGAAGCTAAAAATGTTCCCAAACCTCAATTTTGGGTTGAGTAGCAGACCTGTAAAAGGCACAAAATTTCAACTTTGTAACTTGAAATTCTTCTTCTTCTTCTTTCGGCTGCTCCCATTTAGGGGTCGCCACAGTGGATCATACATTTCAATTTCTTCCAGTCCTCTGCATCTTCCTGCTTCAAACCCAACACCTTCACATCCTCTTTCACCACGTCCAAAAACCTCCTCTATGGTCTTCCTCTTCTCCTCTTTCCTGGCAGCTACATCTTTAACATCCTCCTCCCAATATAATCCTCGTCTCTCCTCTGAACACGTCCAAACCAACACAACCTTGCTTCTCTAACTTTGTCTCCAAAACGTCTTTCCTGAGCTGTCCCTCTAATATGCTCATTTCTAATTCTGTCCATCCTCATCACACCTAACAAAAATCTCAGCATCTTTAACTCTGACACCTCCAGCTCTGCCTCCTGCCTTTTCGTCAGCGCCACCGTCTGCAACCCAAAAAACATAGCTGGTCTCACTACTGTCCTGTAAACCTTCCCTTTTACTCTAGCTGGTACCCGTCTGTCACAAATCACTCCAGTCACTCTTCTAAACCCATTCCAACCATTCCAACTTTGTAACTTTTAATAATTGTGATATTTAAATATTTCTTAACAATGTTTCATTGAAACTATATGAAACTATAACATTAAGGATACTTTAATATGAAATGAAGTATATCCTGACTTTTCCCTGTCAAATACACACACACACACACACACACATATATATATATATATATATATATATATATATATATATATATATATATATATATATATATATATATATGCATAGGTGTCTGTACCTGCGTGGGTGCTTTTTAACAGCCTAAATTTTCATGTTCAACAACATTCAATGTATGTGAGACAAGCATAATACCACTTATTACTGTTTAGTAACTGAAACATAACTGGAAACAATATCCAACAGAAGATATTCAGCGCTGGTTAGTGAGCAGGGCCACAGGCCTACACTGAATGAAGAAACAAAAGGGCTGCTTTAGGCCTGTCTCCTGATATTTTCCAACTCAGCGAAAAGCCATTGTGCAAGTGAAAAAAAGTTAAGTTAAAAGCTTAGCATGGTATGTGAAAACAACTGTCCACCAGTTATGTAATACCAGCAAATACTTTTCACTGCACCCAACTGGAGCCACGGTGGGCTTCCTGCATTCACTACAAACCCCTTCTCAGCTGTACCAGATTCAGATGCTCAGGCTTTCCTCTTAACTAAATCAAATCAGAACCTGCACATGTTTTCCTACTATTTAAAGACATACAGATGTAATTTTAGGGAAAAAAAAATTGTCTGTACCCCAGCCTGTGACCTTCCTATACCAACATTGAAATTAACCAGAAGTTTTATAAAATTAGATTGTAAACAGTTCCACTTCAAAATCCACCAGAAACTGTCTTACACACGTTTTTCAGGCAGTACTATAGTTCTCCATTTGTATGGTTTAGCACAGTTACATTCTAAAACACAGGCAAACTGGGTGTTTAGAGGTTATAAACCCACTGTTAAATCTGGTGTTGCATGGTTTGAGCCTGGGGGTGGGGGGTGTCACTCTAAATTCCTTCAGTTTTACGCTGAGAAAGAACATTGCTCTCTGTCTTGCAAAAGCTTTCTTTTTTCAAGCTTATTACACTGAGAAATTAAAACTGTCAAAGTAAGAATTATGTCAGCTCGAACCTGCATGAGCCAACATGTCCTATAGTGTCTACGATAATGTGAATTTTCATTGTAGATTTGGCTTAATGTATACATACACATACCTTCCACAAATAAAAACAAAAGCTAAACAAAGGTAATAAACTATCACTTTCACAGGTGCGGTAACCTTTAAGGAAGTGTGTTCAATATATTTAATAATAGACATGATTATAAAAATTAATAATAGAATAAATGTATATGTTTATTTTTTTAATTGCATTGACTCTATATATCCTATCTTGACTATGGCTTTTTTTTTACTTTATTATTTTGTAAAATAGCCATGAAGAAGAACAAATTTGCTACTTTTCAATGGAAAAGGGATGCAACTACAGTGTACCTTTAAAACTAAAGTGTACCTTTAAAATGTACCTTTAAGACAGCATTAGGGTTCATATCTTTAAAATTAAGATATACACTTGTACTTTGTTGCACCTTTGAGGGTACATCTACACTTTTATACATTAAAAAAATTTTACCTGCCCAGTACAACCCGCAGTACATTTTGACCATGTAGTTCACTTGTTCAGCCTGTTATGGGTCAGATATTTAAGAGTGGTGACTACACCATCAGAACGAATCATTCTTTAATTCGCTAAAAGGGGCCTCAATGTAGACACTTTCTAGAATGCATCACTCATTTAATAATATTTCATACAGGATTTATTTGGAAAAATATTAAGTTGATTTTCTTCATGAGGAACACATATAAAACAATTCCCATAAGTTTTAACACATTTAAATACATTACTGTAGAAAAACAGTCACAAAGACCCGAAGTGCCTTATATACAATATACAAATTTGCGAAATGAGGAAAACATTAAATTATATCAAACTTAACTTCACAAAACAAAAAAAATCCACAAACGACTGAATCACAAATAACATTTAAATTAAAAAAAAAAAAAATACAGCCTTTCAAATAATTATCAGGAACCAAACAATTTTGATGGCCGTGTTTTTCCTCTCCTGACCTAAACAATGGATCAGAGAATTTAAACATAGACACTGCAGTCAGTGCATACTTATACACAGTAATCACTTAATTCCAATGTTAAATACATTATTTAAAAGCAACCCTCTGTAGTGCAATGAGGTAAGAAAAAAGAAAAACTCTCCCTACAGGAAGTGCAACAAGTCCGTTTGGCACATTCCTGTGAAACAAGCTTTGAGAGTGCGAGCCAGTATGGCCCAACATCCTTTTTCTGCAGTCACTGTGCTTACTTCAGTTGAGAACCAGCTCATTCTGAATATCCCCATCAACACAAGTCCCCACAGCAGCAGTCACAAGAAGGAAACTTTCCCTCTGGTTTGAGCAGCATTTACTGGAGTAAAACCTCCTGTAGAGCAAGATGAGGTACAGCTCTGTTGTGGCATTACACCTGCAAGAAAATCGGAAGAAAACAGGATATTTAATATTCTGATTGCTGGAAGATGCCTGCAAATCTCTGAGGGTGAACAACAGTTTATCCAGAGACGGAACTCACCTCAGTTGCAATAATACATTCATCCTTTTCTTCGGATATTACAAAGACAGACTGGTACTTTGTGTCTTTGCATGTAGACTCCGGACATTTCTCTGAAGTCTCACTGAAATTCAAAGGCAAAAACTATTTAGAACAGAATAATGCTTCCAATAAACTCTTAAAGGTTTGTATGCCACTTTTTCTTGATCATATCTTTGCCATTATTCACCTTTGTAAATGCTTCCTGTGCTTTTCATCTGACTCAGGATCAAGAGCCTCGCATTTTGTTTCACTTTTCTCTGCATCCTCTTTTCCCAAGTCCTCCTGCTTCAGTTCATGAACAAGATTATAATCCACTAAAGAATAGCGGGACTTGTAACCATTCTTTTCAATGCCAGCAGCATCGCTCTGAAAGTCCACCTTCTTGTTGGTGTTCTTCACCTGCGTGGTGCCAATAATGCTGACACACAAGTCCTTCTCCCGACTACAGTTGCTGGTCAGGTTGTTCATGGTCTCACTTTCAGCATGGTTCTCAGCCTGCTGGCTCCTCTGCTGCAGTTTGATGCGGATGTACACAAGTAAGACAGCACAGGCGAGGAGGAGCAAAAGCACCAGAATAATCCCAGAACAAACTGCCATCCAAGGAAAGTCATTGTCGTCCCCTTCATCAGAGTACCTTTTATCAGTTCCCTCCACGGCAGGAGAATTTTCAGGAAGCAGGAACTGGCAGTTACGTCCTCCATATCCAGGAATGCATGCACACACATAGCGGTGGTCCCTTTCATGACAAGTTCCTCCGTTGTGACATGGGTTGTGCACACACTTGTTGATAGGTGAGCTGCAGTTCTTGCCAGTGTATCCGGGTGGGCAGGTGCAAGTGTAATCACTGAGACCATCTTGGCAAGTGCCTCCATTCTGACAGGGGAAGCCAGCACATTCATCGATGTTGTCTTCACAGTGTGTTCCTGTGAAACCTTCTGGACATTGGCAAAGATAAGAGTCCACAAGGTCTAGGCACTGGGCACCTGGAAAAGAATTGAAACAGAAGAAAATGATGAACGGTTCCAAACCAGTTCATTCCAAAATCCGATATCCTTCTGAATCCAAATATTTCAATTTACCATTGGAGCATGGGTTGGAGCTACAATGGTCAATCTTCTTTTCACAGTTGAAGCCAGCATAGCCTGTGGGACACTGGCAGAAGTATCCTCCATCAGGATTGTCTGCACAGCGTCCACCATTGAAACACGGGCCGTCGGCACAGGTCATGGCACTCAGCTCGCAATTTCTTCCATAGAAGCCAGGAGGACAGGCACAATTATAAGTGTTCTCGAGATCCTGTAAGACCAAAGGAAGGGTTTTAGGTTTTAAGAGAAAAAGAACTCTTCATAGAGCTTCACATCCTCTCCTTGGCCAAATTCCCTGTATCCAGTCACAGCTGAATAATACTTACGGTGCAGCTTCCTCCATTCCTGCAGGGATTGTCAGAGCACTCGTTGACCTCAATCTCGCAGCTCGCTCCTGTGAAGCCAGGCCTGCAGGTGCAAGTGTAGCTGCCTTGGCCAGTGTTAGTGCAAGTGGCTCCATTTTCACATGGCTTGTGATGTGTGCAGTAATTAAGGTCTGAAACACATGCACACAAAAAAAAAGAAAAAACATCAATTCTTTCTGCTCTAACCATACACTGTTAAAGGGAAATCTTAACAGGCAAATATTAGCAACATTCACCTTGGTTGCAGAACAGCCCACCCCAGCCCTCTTGGCAGTTGCATTGCCATGGCTGCTGGCAGGTACCATGTAAACAGCCTGGATAGCGGATACAATCATCACAGTACTTTCCAGTGAAGCCAACTCTGCATCTAAAGAATAAGAAAACACAATACAGATTAGAGTCCATCCTCATATTTGGTGCAACAGGTTTGTAAGGAAGTGGCAACACTTTAAAGTGTTCTCATACTCACTTGCATTCACCGGGCTTGTCACAAAATCCATGCTCCTCATCACACCCCGGGAGACAGATTGCTATTGAGAAAAATGCCCATACATTAGATTTTGGCAGCAGTTCTAATTACTGTTCAGGCATGTTGGAAGAAAAAAAGCATTCCTTTTTGAATAACACTAGTTGCACCATTGGCATATTCCTAGAAATGAATATGCCTGTCAGCACCCTGGGAAAGAGAGCCTGCTTAACACAGTTGCACTCATACAAAAGATTGACAAACAAAAGCCCCTTTTCTTCTAACTGTGGGTCAGAAGTCCCTTTTTCACTCAGAGAGACCCCCTCCCCATAGTGTCCCAGAGTTGGTGGAGATAAGGGTGGACAGCTGGTGTACATGGTGCCAGTGCAGGACAGCTGCTCTATTGTCCTCCCTCACTCAGCAGCTGCCCGCTTCCAACAATACCTCACCGCGCTGAGCCAATCAGCGCCGAGCGCTCTGCCAAGCAGCCAATCAGGCGTTCCGTTTAATCTATGGCACGCGTGCCATTATTTTGGCCAACGTCCCTGATTTTTTGTTTTTTTTGTTTTTTTGTTTTAATTACTCTAAAGCGTGTTTTCCATTTCCGAGCCGGGGTAAGTCACTTCGCGTGAGAAAAATGTCCCGCGATATTTTGACTATGGCACCATCGTTTCATCTCTGAGAGACACTTACGCTCAGTGCAGTACTGGCCCTTCCAGCCCGAGTTGCAGATGATCTCTCCGCGCTCCCCGCAGCTGAAGTGGCCGAACGCGTCGTCCCGTGGGCGGCAGAAGACGGAGCAGCCCTCGCCGTAGTAATGCTCGTCGCACACAAATCTGTATGAGTACTTCAGCTCCGTCCGTCCAGCCACTTGGAGGTCCTGGGACCACTCTTCGCCCACCGTGAGGTGCCGCTGGGTGCTCATCCGGCTGATCAAACGCTCCGGGTTTTCTAAAGGGGAATGTACAGTCAATTTGCCATCCAAAAAAAAAAGAGTAAAAGGGTGACATATTTGCGCTTCTACTCTTAGTAATGCTGCTGTCTGCCCTCTGTATACTAAATGACTGTGTATATGCAGCTGAATTAACTTATACATTTAACTTAATAACCTATATATAATTATCTTATAACTTATAAACTTATACAAATGGGCTGGACATACAGTTATTAGGTAATTTGGCTATAACTATATATAAATACTTTTTATGCAATGTAAGAGTTTCATTGGCCAGTCTAACTGCTTGTTCTACTGCGCTTTTGACAATAAACTTCTGAATCCTACCTGTTGATAGATCCTCTGTTGAATCGGTGTGTAGGGCTTCGATGATAAGGGAAAATGTACCCTATGAGGTGAAAAAGGGGGAAACAAAAAGAAAAGCAAACGCATTATTAATGCGTCCTCACATTTGGGGACCTCTGTCTGTTTTGCATCTAACGGAAGCTAAGCATGGCCTGAGGTGTGACAGCATTAGGGTTCACGCTCTATTTCCCCAGGTTCACACGTCCCGACCACACTGGAATGAAAGCTGTCGGAATTTCACGCTGAGCTGACAATTATATACCATCCCTGGGGATGTGAAGTTTCCCACCCCGCCAACATTTTTCAAAAGGATCCAAATGAGCCCGATGCATTTACCTTACTCACACGGTTGAACCTAATGATGCTCAGTGCCAAGAATGCAGGATTATATCGATGGGATAGACTATTATTACTATTATTATTATTATTATTATTATTATTATTAGACTCAGGTACTCACAGGCCAGGTAAATCCGAAAGGAAAGCGGACTGGGTTGCTGAATGGACTCTCTGAAGTAGTTTCGGGAACTTGGAAGGAGTTTGATCCGAGCACAGGGGTGACAGCCCCCCCGTATGTGCACGGGGGGTCCGGGGACACATTGGCTTGGTAGTGCTTGAGGCAGATCCTGAAAAAAGTTTTGCACTCGCACTGCTGGATCCCCGAGCCGGTTCCTCCTTTACAGCAGTTGGTGTTTCCCGTTATTCCTTTCTTGTTGAGAAACTCCTGCAGCTTTAACTCAAATACCCCAGAGCAGAAACCCTGGAAAGGAATTACAATAAAACAATGAAAAATCAATAATACACATTTCAAGTGATAAACACTCTTACCGATCATATATATTGAACCCAAGGACCGTAGCAAAGGTGAAGCAAACTTGGATTACCTGGCTGATCATGACACAGAGGATGGCAGCTATCATCAGTCGCCCCATGGTGGTGAAGATCTCCAGAACTGCTCAAGCTAAAAAGTCATGTAGACTCCAAAGAACCCTTCAGAGCAGTCTGTGTATGTGGGCTTAAGTCAAAGACTAGTGTCTTCCCTTCACTTTATTCCATGGAAGTCCTCTCTCTTGTTTAAGAATGTGAGATAAATCCCCCAAAATTGGCAGGCGGCTACTCCAAGTGGTCAGTGGGTCCAGTTCTCTTGAAGAGAAGTGAAGTGAAGGCAGCCCGGGGCTGCTCCTACTTTCCCTCTCCTTAGTCAGCGCGGACTGCACTTTTGAGGGTTCCTCGACTCTGTTCCTCCTCCGCCGCTCTTGGTTCCATGTGAGAAAGAAAGAAAAGAAAGAGACGGAGAGATAGAGAGAGTGACTGTGCGGGTGTCTAATGTCCCAGTCCGCCTGCTGCCCATTATATACAGAGTGCGCCTGCTAGGGTAATGAGATGCAAATGAGCTACTCCCCAATCTGGCTCCAGTTGTCACAAAGGGACACTTTTCACCCCCTCCAACCACCACCACCCCCCCTAAAGATCGCCAAATGGTCAGTGAGCTGTAAAATGTGCAACCCTTCCCCATTGAGAGAGAGAGAGAGAGAGAGAGAGAGAGAGAGAGAGAGAGAGAGAGAGAGAGTCTCATTTACATCCAGAAAAAAAAATCAACAGGGAGAATCCTACACATCCAGGCATAAACACTGAAATGACATCACAGTGCTTACTCCTTGTAGATCAGGGATCAAAGCCCTCATGAAAGACGCTCTTTATTACATGACTACAATTTAAAACTTTCGAACTTTGATCTAATCAAATCTGATCAAAGCTGGACAGGGGCTCCTGATTTAAAACTGAAATCCAGCACACCTGTTGCAAGCCCAGACAAGCTCGAGTGAAAGTGTTTTCGGAATGAGGTCAGGCCCAAATGATCTTCACCGACAGGTTTTTTTGTAAATTACCACCTGTATGATTGAGTACGGTTTGAAGTGAGGTGAGCTCTCGTGGATTTTTGTGCAAGTTGTTTTTTTAAGCCTGAGTTGGGCTGTAAAACCCCCTGAGCTGGTGTGTGTCGCTCGCGTGGCTGTCATTAAGGCACTTTGTTATTGTGTGATGGGAGAATAAGTTTGTTCTTTGTGCTCTCAGCTGTATGGTAATTCGGACAGCACCTGCTCCCTTGCACAATGTGGGGAGAGAGAGAGAGAGAGAGAGAGAGAGAGAGAGAGAGAGAGAGAGAGCTCCCCTCGGCGCACGCTGCTGTCTCTGCAGCCCCGCCCCGCACACACATCACCCAGACCTTCCCCTCTCTCTGTCCCCCCAAAACAACAACACACTGCCCTTGTTGTGCTTATGAAATGAATTGTCCACCGTGTGCGCATGCCCAATCGGGCGCGCGTGTGTGCTATGTGTTCGTGTGTGAGGGTGGTCTTCATTAAGACCCTCACTGAAACGACCGGCCGCTTTCATTGTGCAGGAATGCGCCTCCGTTTCTGCCCAACCGACCACTCTGTCGGAGGACCCGTGTTGTTTTCCAGCCTGGTTTATTTAGAGGTCAGCCTCATGTTTTGGCAGCTTATTGAAGAAAAATTGGACGAGGTTGCTTTGAAGAGTTGAATCGTCACAGGCACCCAGTGGAGCAAGCAGTTACGCTGTCCAGTCAATTAATCCCTACTAGGTTAAAAAAAAGAAAAAAAAAGATTTACTTATTAAGTAGTAAAGCTGCAAAATACATATCGAAATGTAATGAATCTGCAGCAGGGAGAAAGCAGTTTTAAGAAAGTACGCTGTGCTTTAATTCTGGCGAAACAACATTGAAATGATCACTGATGCTGTAACATTTAATCATGATTGGTGTAGTTACAGGAAATTTATTACTGATGTAATAAACCTGAACCTTTTTTTCCCCATTTGTATTAGCATGGACATCATTACTGGTGTTTTAACATGAACATCATTACTGGTGTATTAACATGAACATCATTACTGGTGTTTTAACATGAACATCATTACTGGTGTATTAACTTGAACATTATTAATAGCCATGATCAGGCTACATTATCGCAGGTGTATTAACATAAACAGTATTCCTGGTTTATTAATATATCATAATTATCATTATGATATATTAACAAGAACAGTATTACCAGTGTATTAACATTATTAATATTCCACGTGTTAATACCCCACAGATGCCTCCGCACCCTCATCATTCCTGCAGGATGATAGCACACCACAGGTGTCAATCCGGAACAGCCCCTCCACTGAGCAAGCCCCCCTCTCATCCTTCTTTCAGAATAACCATGCCTTTCATTCAGGCCGTGGCTGTACCTTCCAGCTGACCACCTCAGCCCAACACCCCACGCCCCGAGCCCCCTCTCCATCATCCCAGCTCGAAGGACAGTCCTTCATCCTGACGTAGCACACATTTCACCATTCCTCCAGCAAAGAGAGGAGTGAAAAAATCTGCTGGATTTATGCCCACTCTCTTGCTTCCTTTCAGCCCCTAATTTATGCCTGTGCTGGTGAAATCGGGCAGAAAGATCCCCCCTTTTTTCGCTCCTCCTCCTGCTTTCTGGAGGTGGACTATGGAGAGACTGTTTAACTTAAGTGTTTCTATAGGGGGGCTGTTGTACTTTAACTCCTGCCCACCAGTAGCTGCGGCGAACAAAGGACGGGACTCGAGCTCTGACTATTCATCTTTTCTACGCGCTTTAATTTTCATTGATTTTGAATACAAGGGGTGTGTTGGGGGTGGGGGTTGCTGTGTGTATGTGTGTGTGTGTGTGTGTGTGTGTGTGTGTGTAGGGGGGAGCCCTTGGGGATTCTCTCTGAAGGGGCACGACACGCCTTTAGACGCGCACGGCCCCCAAGCCAGCCATCTGCTCCCAACCAAATGGCGTTTTTTCACATCTCAACTGCATGTCTCCACTGGCTCCTCTCCACTCTCCACTCTTCCTCCACATTAGGCTGCGAGCGTGTCGGAGAACGGCCGGCCACTGGCCATATGGTGAGGGGAAGCTGGAACGTGGGAACAGCAGCGGTGTGTACAGTAACCATCAGACCTGTCGCCCAGTTCAGTCCTAAAGGACGCACACACTGTCAGCACACCCAGATCACAAACTGAGCATCTTTATGTGAAAGCACATTGTTAGAGGACGAGGCAAGGATGTGCCGTGCCTCTCTCCACACACACGCACACACACATGTGGCAACGTGACGCAGCAGGTCGCGCGCCATTACAATGACAAAGGCACGGGCGCGTGGCTCACCATCGCATGATGGATCAGAAGCAACTCAGCATCGCAGGGGATGGGACACATCTAATGCATCTGTTTTTCACTGTGGTTAACACCCCCACCACACACGCACGCACGCGCGCGCACACACACACACGCACACACACACACACACACACACACTATATGGTAGTCTAGATCATCGCAGCCTCTAAGAATGACTGAGCTGCTCTTTGTATGTGCAGTCAGATTACTCTGGCCAGCTGCCGTGAGTGGGCATGAACTCTTCAAAGCAGCCTGGCTATTGTGAGGGAGGAGATAGAGGGTGAGCGAGAAAAATAGTGAAAGAATGAGTGAGAGAGGATGAGTGAAAGAAAGCATGAATGAGAAAGTGAGCGTGAAAGAGAATGAGTAAAGGAGTCAGAGAATGAGTAAGAGAGAGAGAGAGAGAGAGGGTTAGAGAGGGTGAGTGAAAGACAGAATGAGAGAGAGTGAGTCAGAAAAGGAAAGCAAGACCAGTTAATATATACAGCATCTTTCATATACTGCAGTCACTCAAAGTGCTTTACAAATGAGCAAACACAAGGCACAAAGTTTTCAAAAGGTAAAAGAGAAATTAAGGCATCATTAAAATATAATGAAAACAAAGGGTTTTTCAAAGAAAGAAAATGCGTGAGAGGGAATGAGTGTGTGTGTGTGAGAGAGAGAGAGAGAGAGAGAGAGAGAGAGAGAGAGAGAGAAAGAGAGAGAGAAAGAGAGATTGATCTGAGCAGAAGACAGTTGTGTGCTAATGTCCCTCAGAGAACATCTGTCCCTTTCCCCTGGGTGGATTTGTTCATCTGAGAGAGTTCAGTTGAAAGATAAGCAGAGAAAAAGCTGTAGTGTGCACAGAAGCACAGAATGACTTGTTAGGCTCTGCAGAAGGTAAGTAAGCACAACTGTAACAGCTGCAACTTAAATGGGGCCACTTTTCTTAATAAACAAGACAGCGAGTGACATCTGTAGACCTTAAAGCTAAACTGATCAGGCTAGGCTTAGAGGACATGTGGTCCTCCCCTGTAAACTTGTCTGATAGACATGAATAAGCTGTGTGAAACATGAATGGAATAGACTGTAATGGATGTTTCTAGTCAAGTGAGTTTTAGTTATATAGCGTCGTTTACAGCTGCTGTTGTCACAAAGCAGCTTCTCAGAATCCGGGTCTAGTGAGCAAGGTGAAGGCGACAGAGAAAAAGCTCTCTAAAACTGATGGAGGAAACCTTGGAAGGAACCGAGCAAACCCATCCTTCTCTGGTTGATGCCAGAAAACAAGAGAGAAAGAATGTTTGCTAAAAAAATGTTTGATATTATATGTGAAGCGAGTTTAAAATTCATAGCTAGGTAAGGACTTTAGGGGTTTGTTTGTTTGTTTTTAAGCAAAAAAGACAATAGTCACCAAAAAAGCAAAACATAAGCCCTGCACTCCTACAGTAAAGTATGCTAGGTGCAGTCTTTCTTAACAACGAAGGATTGTCTCAAGGAATGTCCAGATCATAAAATAATTTTATCCAGAAGGCATAAAATATGTTTATTCTTTTTCTTTTTATTACACTGACCCCTAATTATGGAGGTGAATGTCCTGGAGTTTAGCAGTTCTGTAAGATTTAAGAGGCAAACAAGCTGTTTTTGTTGCTGGCCATCATCATTCATACTTAGAAGGAAGTGAATTAATATTCAATATGAGGTTTTAGTCAACATGAATATCAATATCAGATCAGAATTAGGAAGAAAACAGGCACCTTTTCTGTTGAATGATGAGTCAGAAAGTGAGAAAAGCATGTAAAAGCATCACATTTTGATGTTTGGAGATGATTCATTAATGACGAAATAATTCCTGAATAAAGAACGAGTAAACTTTTCTTTTAAGTTTCATCATAATCTTTGGTGTATTCATTCGTTTCTGAGAAAGGGGGCGGGGTCTCCTCTGTCATCCTTTAATGTTTCCTATCCCACCCAGTGCATGAAGATGCTGCTAAGACTTCATTCCCATGACAAGTCATGTTGCTAAGTTCCAATTCTGTTCCTAGATCTGCCCTTTTTGCCGAAAGGGTTTACATCTGGGTTTGTAAATGACTGGATATTTAATTACAACCACATTCTGGATGTAAAGTATAGCCTGGCCTCGTTTAAAAGACGATTAACTATCTTTATTCATTTTAGTGGCTTCTTGGGGGGTATTTTGCTATTAACATTTCATAGTGATAGCGTTATTATGTTGTAATAAATAAATGTTACAATTATGGATTATATATTATATAGTGTATATTAGTATTATCAAGCTGCCTGCAGTGGATGAACCTGTGTTCAGCGGCAGCACTGGCCCTTTAACGCAGGTCTGACTGCTGATTGGTCGGCCTCCCCGGAAGCAGGAACGTGGGCATGGTTGTAAACACAGCGCTGTTTCAGTTTTCAGTAAGAATGTCTCTTGTTTAGGAACCTGGTCGTTTGGTAGGATGTTTTAACTGTTTTGCTCTTTTCACTAAACACAAAACAGTAATATTTTCTCAGTCAGACCCCGAGTTAACGTTAGCAGAAGCCAAGCAGGAGTTACATTCAGAAACTGGAGTGGGTGGCAGATTTTCTTATCAGACTTTTGCCAGCCTTGTTCATAATACCTGCCCTATTCACTGAACTGTCCAGTAACATTTGCCAGAACATCTCAAGTTTTTATCCTTTGGAGTCTTGTTAAAATCTTCACTTTATTTGCAATCGTTGGTCCTTCCTAGTCTGAAAATGGACGCAGTAATATACATAACTGTTATATTAAACATATTGAGAAATGGACACTTTCAGAGCAGTCTTCTTCATGGTGATCAATTCTGTGCTGAATCTGACATGCTTTTTCCTTCCTGTTTTAAGTAAAGAGCAAACGAGGACACGTTTCAGGGAAAACACCACCTCAGCTGCAGTCCAGTGTTCAGTCCGGTATGTAAAAACTGAAATGAAATGGCTGAATATCATGTTATACAAAACATAGTGATAAATGTCCACATTCAGGACAGTCTTCCTTTTGCTAATACATTGTGCTGGTATTTTACTGTGTTGAGTCTGACGTGCTTTTTCTTTCTTGCTTCAGGTAAAGAGCAAACTTACCAGGTTGCTTACCTGTACAGACATGGGGGTGAAAGGCTTACATCACTTCATGGAGACTAATTTTAGAGAGACCTGCTTGCCCGTGGACCTGCGGCAAATGGCAGCAGCTCATGCTAGAGTCCACCCTGACTCGCCTGCCACCATAGTAGTGGATGCAATGGCTTGTCTGAGGTATTGGTACCGGTGCCAGGCTTGGGTCCATGGAGGGCAATGGCAAGAGTACATATGTTATTTGAAGGAATTTGTGGATGCATTCAATGCAGCTGGCATAAAGTTAGTATTTTTATTTGACGGGACAGTAGAGGAGCAGAAACGGCCAGAATGGGTGAAGAGGCGTCTGAGGGTTAACTGTGAAATAGCAAGAGTATTTCAGTTCATTAAGAAACATAAACAACAACCAGATAGAGACTTTTTTTGTCTACCTTCAGGACTTGCCACCTTCTCTAGATTTGCACTTAAGTCTTTGGGTCAAGAAACGAGGTGCTCTATTCATGAAGGTGACTATGAGGTTGCTCACTATGCACGTTCTAACAACTGTATGGCTCTTATTGGCCAAGATACAGACTTTGTAATCTATGACACTGTTCCATACCTTTCCATTGCAAAACTTCGATTAGAAAATATGACCACAGTGCAGTTCTCCAGAGAAAAGTTGTGTCACTGCCTGAAGCTTCAGAAGTGTGATCTGCCTGTATTGGCATGCATTTTGGGAAACGACATAGTTCCAGAGCAACGGCTGCAGTATCTCCGTAAAAATGCTTTGACCTTGTATGGGAAGAAGCATGAAGGGGATAAGGTCCAAGCTGTGGCGGAGTTCATTGGTAGTTTTCAGCCTAAGGATGATGGAATACATGGCATCTTGATGCATTTATCCAAAGCTGATGAGGAGATTGTAGAGAAAGGAATCCAGTCATATCTGCTTCCAGGACAAACATCTCCTTGGTTAAATTACAGTCTGCCTCCTCCAGAGTCAGTGTGTATGATGGAGAAGTTCGTGAATGCAGACATATTACAGGTACAGAGGAACAGTACTTCGGCACTATTTTAGTTGAAAAAGCATCTGGTTTCTTTTACTCAATTGAATTTCCATTGTTTCAGGCAGCAAAGGATAAGCATGTAAGAGCTGAGTGCTTTATGATCTATAACGTTCTGCATGATGGGGTGGTGGAGTGCAGCAATACGCTGGAAGATGAGGAGGAAGCAGAGCTACCACCACAGGCCATTTTGTACCAGCCCATTAGAGAGCACATCTACAGTATTCTTCTGCCAGAACTGTCAGGTGCATTTCTCCTTTGTTTAAAATGTTTGAAAAGCTGTATGTTTAAAGCTGATTTTAGTGTTAGTTATCTTTATATGGTAAATATAGTATATTATATATACTATATATAAAGTATATTATATTATACTATATATACTTTATATGGTAAATATATGTATATTATAGTTATAGATATATTTCTGGGAAATTAGTTGAATAAGAATTAGGATTTTTTTTGTTGCAGTGAAAAAATGTTAATTTGACAAGAGCACATTTCCTTTAGAAAAAGATATTATAATTTCTTAATTATTATAGTGTTATTTTTTAAATATTTACTCACTATTTCTCTATTCCCATGCTAGGTGCTTATGATCATGCTTTGTCTGTCAAGGAGTGGTTTGTTTTTCCAGGAAATCCACTTAAGGGGCCAAATAAAGTGACTCCAAAGCCCCTAAATCTACCAGGTAAGTAATTAAAGCCCTGCATATATATTCTTTCAACCCAGAAGTCAGCATCAAGGGCAATTAATTGATCTTTGGTTTTCTAGCTAATCGAAATATAAGGACAGTATATGATCCATAAATATTCAACACTAAAGGGAAATGATTACAGGCCTCAGAAGTGTTTACTTTTTCCACAAATATTCTTGTAATACATTGATCAAATCCCTCCATTGGTTGGCAGGTGGAAAGTGTGGCAAGGATTTGGCTACTCAGTGACTTTTTTGTATCTTTTTAGTACCTTTTTGTTTTTATGTCAATCAGCTATGAATTTCATGTTTCTCCAGTCCTCAGTGAAGCAGCTTTAATACCTAAAGTTTTTAAGCAAGGCCTAGATAGTTTGGGGTTTATCTTACCTTTTTCTCATAGTTAAGTTTGGAATCGGTTATCATATTAATAATTACACTATTCTAAAATAAACAGTTTAGACTGTAATATTATAAAAAAAATCAACTTACAGCAATCATGGCCAATATTCTCCGTGTTGTACAGCTTTTCGTAGTTGTTTTAAAACAATGTATAGCTTTGTTAATCATTCTGAGCACATTTAAAGTGTCAAGTCTTCTGTAATCAAATGTACCTTAGAGTTAAAGAATGCCAACGGTTCAAATTTAAACAAGTACTAATAAGCATACATGTAGTAAAAAAGAATGTACTGTTTTCAGTAGTTGTTAATACTTTGGTTAGAAGAATACAATTAGAAGAACACTGGTGTAGTTCTTGATTTCTCTTCAAATCAAAATTTAATATTTGTTTATGTATTTTATATTAAAGCACAGTCTAAGCCTTTTATGGCAGTGCCTTTATTTATTTATTTATTTATTTATTTTTCCTTTAACTTTGGGGGGTTTCTTGAATGCACTGATAAACAAGTGTAAAAACATTCTAAGAGACTATGTTGTAAAAGGCAGTAGTAAACACAAATGAAATGATAGTGAAGGGATCAAAATCTGCTTACATAATGACATAATGCAGCATAGTTGTCCAAGGAAACCATGTTTGGAAAAATGTGCTGTACTCTGTGGTAAGTGAATCTTAGTTCAGCACCTGCAATCTCCAACCTAAAAGCATATTGCTGTTGCACAATAAAAAACCTATTGCTTTAAATGAAGCATTTTTTAAATACTTGAGAAAGATTATTTGTGATCCTGAAATAATTTATCTTTATGCCTTGAATTTTCACAAATATATATTTTTTAACATTTATAAAAATGTGCTTCTTGTTTTCACTTCAGTCAAAAAAACGTCAAATTTAACCAGGGCTATGTAAATGAGTAAAGATTAATTTGTACTGCTCTTATTTTTTAGTTTGTGGCCTTAGTTGTAACACAAGCATTAAGACTAATTTCACATTATGCCCAATATTTTCTGCCATTATTTATGACAGTTTTTGATTAACAGAGAAAACTATTGACCTGATGACTCTGTGGTTTGGGAATGACTATGAGATGAAAAGAATCCGCCTTTCAACGTTCCTGGCTGTCTTTGACCTACAGGACTTTATTGAAGACTTAAATCTTTTTGACAGCCCTTTGGTAGCTGTGATTTGTCTTGTAACAAACATTGCTTTTCAGGTGAGTTTAACCAATAGCTCTTATCTTTTGATGGGATTCAATCTTATTTATTTATCAATGTGTTCTTTATTTCTGAAAGGCATTCCAATGTTGTAGTCTGTGTTTAATGTCTACATTAACTGTGCTTGTTGTGTAGTACTTATCAGGCCATAGTTGTGACCTATGTCTCAACTAAAACGCTTTTTAAGTATGTTTCTTATGATGGTAGTTTTGTTGTTTGTTTTGTACACTAGATTTTTCAATTTTCATTGCTTGCAAACCAAGAAGAACTGTGTGTCCATGTTTTAGGCAAAACACCTTTCTCTAGAAGACATAGATGCCTATCTAAGTCAAGCTGTCTGCATCAGATTTAAGTCCTACACAGAAATGCAACAGACCAGGGTAAGTGACATGAACATTATTCTTATTTAGAAACGTGCCCAGTTGCACAGTGGCATTAATGTTTATTTTGAAAATCGACCTACATTTCTGTCTTCATTACAAGCTTACAAATGGAATCTTTATTTATTGAAGGTGCCCTCCAGCTATTTTTACTTCCTTGTTTTTAACCAGAAATTGCCCCATAAAAAGAAACTGCACTTTTTTTAATGTTGGTGAATGATTAACGCTCATTTATACAGTGTATTCTCAAGGACACTGCAGGCTGTTTTGCTCAGTGCTGCAACTCATGGTAAATGCCTTGCTCCCTTGCCAAACCAACACTTCATGAAGTTGCAAAAAATTAAAGCCAGCAATTTTTTAGCTCCAAAACAGCAAGTTGTGTTGAGCGATGGATTGGATTCTCTCACTGTTGAGAAAATAAAGGAAAAGAGAAACTTGGGGGGGATAATTTTTGGTCGCCTTGCGACATTCCTCCCAAGAACTGCTCTAATTGTGGTCTGAACCTGAGAGCAACGCTCTAGTGACGGGCTCCGAGACGTCCCTGCCGGTGACCACAGGGCTATTTTAGCTCCCACCCTAATTTAAACCTACTATGCACGCTATTTCAGACGCGGCCTCTGAGGCAGTCCATGGTTTTGGAGTGCCTGGATTGAACACTCTCCCCACAGCAGAGATAATGGACGATAGAAAGACAAATTAGAGCCTCATGGGAGATATGCAGAAAGCCATCTCCTGATTTACGTGTCCTGTTTGCTCGGGTGTAGTAACCATAAGCCCTCCCATGGCACTCTCTCTTTCTTTAACTCGCATACTACAACTGTTTTTTCCCTGGAGGACAAATTTGTGGCCTTAACAGAGAGAAACACTGTTGGAGATAGGAATTCACAATGATAGCCAAATCAGATCCATATTGACAGGTAGTTGCTTGAAAAAATACAACTGGCATCAGATGGATATTTAAATCTGACCAACATTTATTTTCATTCTTCATTTGTTCTTTTAGAATGGTCTCTTAGTTATCCTTCAGTCCTAATGTGATTTACATGACTGATGACTGATGTGACACTATGATGTTCTCATGACAAGTGGCATCACATTAAGCATTCCTGAGCATATTGTTGATGATGTTAGCATTTTTTAAGGCAGGTTAAAGAAGAGCTCGCAGATGCTGAGGTTGTCTTTTAAGGTTTTGCTGTTAACAGGAAATCTAAATGATCTCAGGAGATAAAGAATTTACAAACATGGACTGGTTTTATCGTTTCAAATAAAGTTTTTTTTATATTATTTTAATTAAATGGTAAGTTAAGGTAGTGATGCCCAACAAGATGTTGAATAAAAAAAAATTTTTATGAAATGTTTATTATATGGCACCATTGTTTTGCTGTTGGTTGCTATTTTTTTTTTCAGTCTGTTAAACACAGGAAAGAAACTTTTGTTTGCAACTCTTGGAATACAACCATAACCGAAAATTGGCAAAATAATATTAGCTATCAGTTAGCTGTCTTACATAGAGATAATGCACAATTTGAATCATTGAGTTAATTTTAAGATAATTTTTTTTGCTCAACACTCAGCAGTTGGCCAATTTAGTATTTAGATTTTTATTATGCTAAATAGCTGGTTACCACAATTTTTGTGTATTGACATTTTTAAAAAGTAACTGTTTATTGTTTTAAACCATTTTCCACTTATAGTCAATGTATCTGATCAGACAGAACATGTTTGGTGTCCAAATTTAGCTTCTTTAGGTCTGTGTGGCTAATGTAGCAGTCAGTCAGTCAGTCAGTCAGTAGTCAGCTAAATCGTTTCAGCTCTGATTCTGGATCAGATTCCTTCATATTCATTACTGTTGCTATCAAAAAACTGATCATAGATCTGCTCTCCTGCTCTCGCAAATCTATCAAAATCAGGAAATCAGGGAATTATGTGAAAATCAGGGCAGGTGTCAGGTGTTGTGGTATTTGCCAAATTGCATATGCTTAGTGTAAATGGCAATTTTGATCTCATACCCTTAAACTAGGTTTAATTATTGTATTCCTGGCTTAAATGATTTGTGAGATAGCTGTTGTGAATATGTCAATGTGTTAGGAAACTTTATATTGCCAGTAAAATGCTGGAGATTCTGTTTAGGGAGTGTGCTTAGTGAGCAAAGAGCAGCAGGTGTTGAATTGCTGAGCGACTCAGGCAAGCGTGTGTGTGTGTGTGTGTGTGTGTGTGTGTGTTTAAGGCACGGTGGCGACAGCCTGCCGCTGGCCAGATGAAAGTGTGTAAAGCTCTCCTGCCTCCCATGTGCCAGAGGGAGGCAGGAGCACCTGTTGCACACACCATTGTTGTTGCTCCATCAGAAGCGGCACTGTCACATCTGCCTGAAATGTGAAAAGGGGATCGCAGGGAGGGGGCTTGAGGCTAGCTTTAAGAGCCAGACAGATGGTAGGAGAGTCTCCAGGGGCAGCTTCATACCCCCCTCTAATCTCTCTCCTCCTGTGCTGCTTTGTGACACTGAGGGAATGTGAATGGAAGCTAATGCTAAAGATGCCTCTGCCTGGCCATTTTCACTGTTTGACAAGATCAGGATCATAGTCTGTCTTCTACTTTTCAGAGTTTTAGAGACACTTGTGAAATGAAGTGCATAAAATGCATAAAAAAAAACATGCACACTTCACTTCGTATGATCACTTCTTATGGTTGGTTTTTTTCATAGATTTACATAGATTTTTCTGAAAATGATGTGGGACAGATGTGAGATAGAGGTGTCCTCACACAGGTGCATGACCAGCACACAAGATTAACTGTTACCATTCATCTTAAGCTGTGCCCCCAGGGCCTGCTGGAGTTTTCTAGGCATCTGGTTAGAGCAGCTCTCATTGTTTATGGAATCAAACACTGGAAGAACAGCTGCTGCTTTTGCTTGAAAAGTGAAGCCCTGCACTCTTTTGCTCTACCTAACAGCAGGCTACTGTTGGTAATCATTGCCTAGAAATTTGCTGGCAGGTTTCCGAACACTGAATGCCTCAGATTTGCTCCAATCATTGTTAATCAAAACTAGTCAACTACTAGCAAACATATTTTGAAAACATTAAACAAGAACTAAAAGAATGTGGTCTCTGAAATCTTATCTAACTATCTGAAAAAGAAAACTTTGAAGGCACAGGGAGCATAAAATTTCAGATGATGACACAAAGTACTGACTAACACTGCCCCTTTGGCTTCATCTGTGGCCTGCCTTTTGTTTGCTTTATTTTAAGCCGTGTTTGAGAGGGGAGCAGGTGGTAGGCAAGTCTTTCGTTTTGGTGTTATAGTAGCTAATCAGTCCTTCTCTTATCTACCCTGGATGGGGGGAGGAAGCCAGGTGAGCAGCGGACGGTTGAGACAGAACATCTCCCCCCACCCTCCACCACCCTCCCCCCACGTCCCGTTATCTTCACTTTTATTTTGGATTATCTGCCAAGCGTTCTACTTTTAGCCACAATGGAGTTAAATGCAGAACAGATATCAAAATGATCAGGTTATTCTTTATGGCAGCCTGGAATGAAGGTGATACTGAAGTATCTCATCATTTCTAGCTCTTATCACATTATTTATGGGTCCACTAAAGGGTTTATTTAAATGAATCACAAGTTGTTAGAGTTGTTATTTATTTTAGTGTAATGCTTTCCCAGGTTCGTATAATATGTAAAAAGACAAAGCCATAATTTGTACTGTGTTTAATGTATGCATCTTCAATTACATAAAAATGAATAGAGCAAAAACAAAAACATGGTTTCTATTTTGACTTCAGTGCATTCATTCTTAAATTAAGAGCTCAATGATATTAAAATTGTCTTCAAAAGTCTCAGATCTAATTTACCGAAACATGTACATGCCATCTTTAATTTTATGTAATTCTTAAACAAATCCTTGGGTATAACTCATCACACAGGTTCCTGAGGTGGATCCAAGAGCTGTCCAGCTTGGTTCACTCTTTGTTCGGGGCCTGACTTATCTCATCGAAGCCAACAGTGCCTGTGGTTTTCCTTTTCCGATGAGTGATCTCATGCCTTGGAAAACCTTTGATGGCTTGCTCTTCCATTCCAAGTATATTCATGCTCACTCTGGCTGTCCCACAGAGGAGCTTCTAGAGCGTAATGTGAGTAAACATCTCGAGTGCTGGTGATTGCATAGTAATTGTTAAGTGAATGCAGAATTAACACAGATATTTATTCTTATTAAAAGTTACTTATTCCGGTTTAAGTTTTTTCTTCCTTACTTTCAGTAAATATGTGGTTTTATTTCAGCCTACCTGGACTTCACTCTTCCTCTCACTTCGAGAGCTGGTCCTAGGAGCCTGCAGGAGGCGCGGCTCCACCATCCCCAGCCAGCCACGCAGAGTACATCATGGTGAGAGAACAGTTGCCCCTGTCCTACTTTATGTATAAGCCATGAGTCAGATTATTCCATCTCCCCCTGTGCAGCAGAAAGAAAAATGCAAAAAAGCACCAAGGAACACAATGTAGTTTCCTGCTGGTTTATTGGTTCTTTAATTTGCCAATCATTTGAGAGCTTGTATTCACTGTGCAGGTCATGAATGAAAGAATCGAATAAAAGGAGAGTGCACTGAGGGTATTTCAATTTGTGTACCACTGGCCAATGTGCAGTATTCAGCAGCCTTTATAACTGGCTCCATCTGGTCTATGGCATTAAAACAGTCTCCTACCAGACAACTATAGATATGGATTGTGTTTTGTCATAACAAGAATAATTCTTGGTTGCTTTTTATAGAAGCTGATCTATATTAAGTAACATAACAAGACAACAAAATTATAACGTGGGGGCTGTTACACTCTCCTGGAGCCCCGTTTTTTCCAGTTGGCATCCAGCATGCTGTGGTCCCTTGGCAAGATTAAAAGAGACCTTATGGCAAAATTGTCTCCATCTGGTTTTTCTATTGATGTTGAACAGTGAATGAAAGACATGTTGTTTCTCAACGGCAAGTCTTCTGTTTTTGTTCATGTTACAGCTGTCATCTGCTCTATTCCATAATTTATTTATTGTCTCGCTCAAGAGATTTTTAGCTGAGGTTACTGAGTTGAGTTGTCGTTAGCGTAAGCAGCAGTTTACATAAAGGAGTTTGAAGTACAAACTATTGTCCTGATGTTTCATTGCTATCTTTTGGGTCAAAAAAATAAAACAAAATTAATACTAATTGTCTTCACCATAGGGAGACAGAAGGGACAACCTCTGAGGAGTAATCTGTATTTGTGTCCTTTGATTCATTTCGTATCCTTGATTTTCCTTGATGTTAATTGTTCCTTTGTTTTAAGTCATGAAGCAGATTACCAGTATTCTAGCCCTAGAAATGTGATATTCAAGAATATGTATAAAACGTCTGTCTTTAATTTATTCCTACATTTGAGCTAGTAATCACTGCCTCAGGCTTGTGGGGAGGAGGTGGTGGAGTTCAGGCTTTAGAGAATTGTATGGTTTATGTTTCCAGTGATTCGCAATTTCTCTGCTCCATAGCAAATGCTTATTCTGAAGGACTGTACCCCATAATTAAAATCACATTTCAGTGATACTGTAATTTCCTCAGGGAGGCCCATGGATGGCAAGCCTCAGAAAGAGAGTGGACCCCAACTCTTTAGCACCTCAGACCAGTACTACAGGCACCAACCCAGTGCCTCTCCATCTGATATGCAAGGTACAATGTAACACTGTCGCATTTAATGCATGCTTAAGTTTATCTGTAGCTTTAAACAAAATCTTTTGATCTCATTTGAGTCTAAAAGAACAGCATACTTAAGGCTACATAAGGCTACTTAAACAGAAAATATCCAGAATCCAAATTTCTTCTTTTCCCATAGGATATGTTCATATACCTAGATCAAGACATCCCAATAGGAGAAGGTATCACCTTGCTCCAAGGTAAGTTTAGGAGATTTTTCTAATTCTAGCAATTGTAAAAGCAAAAAAATCAAATTTACCTATTATCCTGCTTATCCCAGTTATAGGTGATGAATGAATGCTTTTGCATAGTCTTTTTGTTTTGACTTGGAAATGCAAGGCTAATGTTTTAAACACTAGAAGTCAACAATCATCTAAATATTTTTGTAAATACATGCCCAAAGTCTTCCCCACAAACTACATCCAGATCTAGTATCTTTTATTACTATAGTATTAAGTCTTAATACTATACTTAGGCTTTCCTACATGGAAAAGCACATGGCAGATGGAAATGTTTGGTTTCCAAAAAACAAACTGTGATTTACACAAATATGCATGATAATATGTGTCAAAATGTACTTTTTGTTGGTGCAGAGTTGTCGATTGTGTTCAGGACACAGTAGGGAATACTGTGACAGATTAAACTAAAGTAGCAAAATGTAGTAAAATGCTGAAGAATCAAAATTAAGTCAAAATTAACTGAAGTGTAAGTGTGTTGATCTGTAAATACTTTATCTGGGGTTTAGTTTATAACTTGCTATAAAAGTGGTGGGCGGGTGGTGGTGATCTAGTGGTACGGTACTTGCCTATATCATTATATAAACCTGTATGGCTCAAGAGGTCCCAGGTTCGAATCCCACCTCTGGCACTACCAACACTGAGTCCCTGAGCAAGACCCTTAACCCTGAGTTGATTCAGGAGGACTGTCCCTGTAATTAAGACATGGAAGTCACTCTGGATAAGAGCGTCTGCTAAATGCCACAAATGTAAATGTAAAAGCGTACTGTGTTCTGAAGCACATTGACAAGTCTGTTCTACCTTAGTAAAGAAATGGATGAGGTTTGGACAGGCTGAGAAAGATTTTGGAGCTACATTTTACAGAAATTATCTCCATGACTATTGGCTTCTGTTTGTCAGTAACAGTTGTCTTAAAGCTTTAGTACCAAAGGTAAGAAAAAACATTTTGGCTCCAAACATGTCTTGGCGGATTGACTACAGTTGGTGTAAGTGGAATTTTAGTTGCTTGTTCCTTAAATAACGAATAAGAACTTAATGAAATTGCAATCAGAAATTCAGTATGATATATTGGTTTGTCAATTAGATCTAGTTCTTGATAAAGCAAAAATAAGAAGTGACAAAGAGGGGAAATGTAACGGGAAGTGCGTTACATGAAAATTTCATTGTTTTCATTTTCAGTTTATCAGAGCATTGTTCAAATTTAATATTATAAAGGATTAGAAGACATTTGAGACATAAGTTCTGCTTTAACTCTAGCCACAAGCTAATGTCAGTCACTATTTATCATACAGTCATGATACAGTGATATGATATAAAACAAGAGGGTACAATATGATATAATACAATACAATATAGAATAATAAAATTAGGTAAAATTTAAGGTATTATTGTATAAACCTGTATATACATTTTTCCTTGAATATTCTTTTTGAAAACACCTAATCTATCCACTGTGTTATAGATGGCCTCAATTCCAAAACCAAAGACCCAGTTTCCACTAACCCACAACGTTCAAGATAGGTCATCCAAGATGGTCAAGGAGGGATTTGGTGTGCTCCTGAAGTATGGGACATAAACTGCCTCATTTGCTTTGTTGTCTGGTTAAGAGAAGCACCACAGAAACTTGAGTTGTCAATTTGTTTTGAACCCTGATAATGTGTGCATTCACATTGACTGATCTACTACGACTCCACAGGACCGTTTCATTTTCTTTGATTGGGTTAGATAGGTTACGCAGATAAGGTGAGGGTCTTTCCCACAAGTTGTTTTGAAGGTGGGGCTTACAGATACAAGGTGCCTAGATAAGGGGTTCCAACCACTCAGCATTCAGTTGCACCAGTTTACTAACCACCAGCCTGATCATCTGCGATCATCTGCATCTGTTTCTCCACTGCTTCCTTAGAACTCAACAGGGTCTTGCTGTTTGGAAGCAAAATATGAAAAGTATATTGAGTCAGTCATTGTAGTTAGTTTCTCAAGCGAAGAGGGATAACCCACATTCTACTTTCTCCTCCTCTGTGATATCCTAAAACGCCCCCAGCAGAATGTTTTCATGGCAGGTTATGGGTCTTTTTTTTCTTTTATTGTGTCGATGATATGAATCAGTGACAGAAATGGAACATTCCTGAAGTCTGTGCCAAAGCAAGACTTGATGAATATTCAGCTCCAACCCTAATTAGTTTCAAATGATCTCTTATCTTTCAACCCCTGTGGTATGGAGCAAATCCAATGACACACAAGCCCTACTATTAAGCTATGGTCTTCTTCCATGGAGAACACACTTGGCAGATGGGAGGGGCTAGTTTTCAATTTTTGATTTAGCAAAAATCTGAATGATAATGTATGTCCTTTGTAGATTATTAGAATTAACAAAGCTTGGTGAAATAGATGGCTAGGTGCTTTTACATTGCTCCGGGAATCATGATTTCAAATTTTTCTTTCTTTGTTAACACGTGTTCTACAAGAATCTTTTTTTTTTGTGTCGATTAACTTTTCAGTGGTCATTTCATGTCAGGGATAACAGAAAGATGCATACTTGTGCAAATGATATCATAATAATCTATAGTAGCATCATGGCAGCATATCTGCAAAATAACTACCAGATATTTGCTTAATTAAAGCTGTTGTATGGCTAAAATTCTGAAAATACACTGCAGAACACAGCACCTGTTTATTAATAATGCACCTGGTCTGTAATTATATAACATATATGCAAAATTCCATCATTAACCAAATGTGTCAGAATTTAATTGTTAGCATGCAGTATTTTACTAAGAAGATGAGCAGCTAATCTGAGCCATTTAATCCTTTGCCCATGAGGCATTGAAACAGTGGATCTGTTGGGATTCCTTAAACAGCCCAGAGAGGAAATAGGATATGGAGAAAGTTCCACAGCTCTTCCTCCCATCTACAGAGAATGAAGCCCAAGCTGGAATGAAAAACAGAGCTATACAAACACATGCCTTGACCTTGGCATGAGTAAACCATGTAGGAATAGCAGGAAGAGGACGCGATGGATTTATTTGTGATAGAAAGAAGAGCAGATTGTTCAGTCTTTGACACAGGGATAATTGGCTAGTGTGGGTCTGTTATGTTGCGCAGTCTAATGTGGATCCAAGTGGTATAAAAAACAGTAATAAAGACGATGATTTGAATCCCTGTTTAGTGTTAAGTATCTGTGTTTGAGAGACTGGCCTATATAGTTTGAAAATCACACTTTCACCACAGATTTGTAGCATGGGAGTTGCATTTCACCACTGCTGGAGAAACCTGTGGTGAGGTGCCTGGCTCCTAAATGCAGCAGCACTACTCACTTTCAGAGAGCCTAACATATACTACAGAACCATTTTCCCCATTTTGACTCTTTTTCTGTTTAATCATTTCCCGATTGACTTGTTCTAAATGCAGCTTGTGTGTCTCTTGGAAAACACAAAGAGATAAAATTAGTAATGCAAACAGCGGAATGTCTTTTTTATCAGTTTAATTATGGTTTGTCTCTGTCAAAATTAGCAACACAGCACCACATTGTTCTTTTTATCTGTTTAATTATGGTGTGTGTATGTTTGTGTGTGTGTGTGTGTGTGCACACTCTAATGGTAAATATAGTCTGTGTGCCCATGGCGCTGTGGTCACAACCCAGTGGGTTGAGGCTGGAGTTGGCGTGAGGGGATCTGTTACTGGCCCATCAGTGGTGAGAGGCAGGCATCATTGTAGCCGTCAAGGGGTTCAGAGCGTTTGTTCTGCATACGCTGAGATCCTGGGGCGGGGTGGGCTTTGCCACAGGAACCCAGGCTTTGGCATAGTGTCATCTCTGTTTCCTTCACAGTGCAGAAGGGAGGGAATGGCAGGCCCCATGGAGCCACAAATGAAACACTTTGCTGGAATAGTTTTTATTTCTATTGTATCCAGTTTCTTCGATGAGTCTGGTATGGTTATCCATTTGTCTAGAGAAAAAGTGTTTTTTTTTATTGCTAGTCACAGTCATCATGTCACAGAAGTACATTTTCCTATTTTTGACAGGATGAGAAAAGACAGAAAGCCAGACAAATATAGCATTGTTTATAAGCTGCATAGAAATACAACTAAGTTCAGTCCCTGGTGGAGTCACAGGTGTTTGTGCTCATGAACCCAATAAAGGACATAAGGCTTTGCTCTTTATAAGTGAGTATGGTGACCCTCCCTCTCCTTCGGTCACTCACCATGATGCTTGAAACAGGTCTAACTGCTAGCTGACAGCAGAATTGACAGGCCTCAATCTCCTCTAAGCATGTGAAGCTGTCCAATCATGTTATGTTAGTGGTAGTTTGAAAAGATGCAGGGGCACTTAACTTGAATAGAAAGGAACCTGCTAGCCTTCACCCCCACACATCTGGTAGTATTGTGTGATAAGGGGCTTCCTACCTAGAGGGTACAAAATAAATGAATAGAGCTGGATTACAAAAATATCATAGACCAAGCTACTTTAAATTAAACATTCAGCTCAGGAGTGGTAAAAACTATGACCTAAATATATATATATTATTAAACTTATGAGAACAGGATGTATTCAATTGAAACAAACCCCAAACCTAAATAGATGTGGTGTTAAAATATCTTTATACAACATGAGGATATAAAAGTGTTTACTTGATGATGGTGGTGGTAACGATGGTAATTATAGATGATCTGATCTCCTTTCTATAATAACCCCCTTCCAATAATAACCCCCTTCCAAAGACTTGGAAGCAAAGCACAAAGTCATTTCATAGTTTAAAATTACTCTGTTACTGTCTCGCAAGAATGGTAATTGCTTCCTGATTACACCCCCCCCCCCCCCCAAAAAAAAAACCCTAATTTAAAATTAGCATCAGGTAGGGATGCAGTTGCATACATTGTTCTGATTTTGGGTCAGTTTCTGTTTATCATGAGGAGCAAAAGTGCAGCTTTGCAAAACAGTGTGCTGAATCTACAAGCCTCTAAAAATAAAGAGCTGTTGCGAATACAAAGAGCCTCTGATATTTACAGTAGCAGCTATAAACAGGGGACTGTAAAAGTCAGGAACTGGACCCGGTTCTGCTTCTGCCGTAATTGTACATGGACTTGCTCAAAAACCAACAGAAAAAATAGACAACGGCAGGAGGAAAAAAATAACTTCACTGTTGACTGCTTCAGTGTTGTGTTGTCTCAATGGCAGGAGCTCTGTGTCAGAAATGCATTTTTCAACCATTGATGCTTCTTGGTTTGCCTTCAGAAGTTACCAGGGCCATTGTTTTTTTGCTGTTTTTTTTCTCTTCTGAAATAGGCTTTATATTAAATCTGTTACACAAACATAATGAGCAGACAAAAATGATACTCCTGTTTTAATTCCATGGCTTGTCTCTGTGGGTAGCATTTGCATTGTCAGGTTTAGGTCTAGACTCTTTGTGTTTTCTTGCATATTTCCAATTGTGTATGGGTTTGGATCTTGTATGTGTAAAAATAAGCTTTCTTGCCTTTGTTGCTGTAATATCCAGATATTTGAGAGGATATTTTTAGTCAAGCAGTGTGCATGGTATTATGCCATTCAAATGTGGAAATATTTTGTGATTTTAAGCAATGAAAGTCATCTGTAGAAAACCCTGATCCAACTTTGCCTAGTACTGTGCAAAAGTCTTAGCCGTGTAGGGGCAATGTTTAAAATTACTTTTCTGGGTAATGAATGTGTTTTTGTCAGTAAAACACTGTATAACACAAGGGTATCTGCACTGGTCTTTATAAAGATTTCATTTATGCCCTATAAATTCAATGTTTACCACCTGCACTAAGGAGAAGGATTAATTCCCTTCCAAGCCTAGACTACTTTTAAGTTTTTTCTCTGCCAGCCCTGTGAGCTCTGACGTCCTCAATCTTGTCTCTGTGCAAATTTCCAGATTCCTCTGAAACTGAAAGGTCACACTGTCTGCTGTAAAAATGCTCTGCCAATAAAACTGAAATAAAACTGAATTTAGTATAATCCCAACTGCTCTGTGACTTGTTGCTGTTTGTGAAGATATGCTACCATCCAAAAGCAAGCCCCACCTCCATGAAGATGTCCCAGCTCCGTCGGGAGCCATATATCAGTCAGAATGAGCAAAGCAATCCACCTCTTTCCCAGGCGGCGGCATGAAATACAGCCAATCCAGCCAGCCTGGTTAAGTGGAGGCAGTACTGAAATGCAAGGAACTGTTAGTAATTTGCTTTTAAAGAGATTCTGTTCAGCTATTCTCCGGTGTGGGCTAATCTCTCTTTGTGATTCGTAACAATGTAGCTCCAAACGAGGAGGAAATGTCAGGTTATGTTTCAGAGCTTGCCTCCTCCCCACCCTCCATCTGTAGGAATGGCCTCTGCTCATTGAAACATATGCTGCCTGTTGCACACCCGCCATCTGTTCACACCAACTGATGGAGTGATCCTGTTGCCATAGCGACGATTGGACTTTTCAGTGAACCAGCCTTGAAAATGTTTCCCGCAGGAGCTTCCCTTTTTCCTCTTTCTACACAGAGTACGTTGTCTAATATGCAATGGTTGTGCTGGTAAAAGGAGGCATACATTAGTTTATTGTTGTTGGCTCATGTTATCTGTTAGGTCTCTATTCACCCTTCTATAGTTTCATGGGATTAAATGGGTCAGTCTGTGATTTGGCTGAGTTGGGGTTGATTTACAAGTAGATTCTAAAGTTCTACAGGATTAATTTATTTTTTTATCTTATTTATGTGTTTACTAACCCTAGTTGTTTTCAAGTGTCTACCCTCAAGCTTATTCAAACTGTCTAATATCACCGACAAAGATGCTGCTTTTTGCAGTTTTCCCAAAAGTTTAAAAGTTGAAAGGATGGTAATTAAACATTATCGCTTCACTGTTAAAAAGTAAAGAACTCTCAAGTGGCTACTGTACACGTCTTTAATGCTGAGGGTGTTTGATGTCTTTCCTCAAAACTGCCACAGTTCCTTTGAACACAGGCCACAAAGAGGGAAAAAGAAATAGCCCAGACAAAAGAGTCAAGAAAGAAGCCAACGACTGTGGAAACTGAATCCCAAAGAACCTGAATGCTTCTTTTCAACTCAGATCTCTCTAACCCACGTTGTATTCAAACCTGTAGGCCCGTCCTAACTGTTTTGATGGAGCTGTTGACCATATGTCAGTCACAAGGCATGAGCTAATGTTTCTAATTTGACCTCAAAAGGTGGTGGCATACAGTTTGAGAGTACAACTCAAATATTGTTTCGAGTACAACTATAGAATATACTGTTTATAGCATATGTTCACTGATGATCTAGAAGTTAGAAGAGTATAGTATAAGCAGAAGTAAGACTGTTCATTGTGACACACTAAAAAATTGTAAGTAACAGCTTGTTAGCTAATAGTAGTTCAGGTATTCCAGTTTAGAGCAGGTGTTGTTGCCAATTTCTTACCATGAAGGGCCACTCTTCATTAACCAAATGTGTTCTTTTATACCAACTGCTAGGTTAGTCAGGTTTTACAAAATATTGACTAAAAAACCCTTTACCTTAAAGAGAAATTGCAGCACATAACTTTAACTAAACACCCACATTTAAAAATAGATCTGTTACCACCCCCTAAATGCAAGCAAAAACATAAATTTACATTATTTAAGTGGGGGAACTTATAGAGTTTTTCTAGGGCCAAAAAAGCAATGTTGACAGTAAGAGATTTGACACCTTTAGGTTGATTTCTTTTGCTGAAAAGACAGCAAAGGATGTGAAAAAAATTAGTGGAAGGATTAGGGTTTCATAAAGCTCCACCAAAATAGAAAAAGTTTTAAAATAGCAATTCCGTATTTCTTTTATTTCTACTACTGCATAAAATATTTGTATTTCCTAAATATTAATATTTGATCAGATTCAGTGGCCTCCTGCAATGGCTCCACTGGAAAGTTGTGTATTTATGTGACACGACATACTGTCCTGTATAAACTATAGGTTAATAGTTGAGTGATCAAGCTAGTACCTTGGTGGGAAGTTCTATATCAGGGTTGTTTCTAGATCGCTTAATTGAGTTACAGCTCAGGAGTGTAGCATTTCAAACTTTTAAACATTTTATTACTTCTGTTGTGTGGTGCCTAGCTGCAATAGCAATGAAACAATGGCTTAATATAGACAGGTGCATTTCTATTTTAACCCATGCTCAGTCAACTGATGATTGAGAGAAGAGTTGGATGAGGTGTATTCCTGTTTCTTTGGAATAAAAACAGGGGCCTATTATGGAGAAGATTGCTCATCCAAAGTGTTGAGCACAGTGCATCCTTCCAATGCAACGCATACTAATCCACTTGCAACCACACTGCTTTCAGCAACACACATCAAACAAATAGAGGGTGGGTCTCAGCTTTTGTGGTTGTGCTCCTTTAAATGAAGAGAACACATAAATTAGATCCATGTATAACATGAGCAGTTCTTTTTGCTGCCACTGCAAATGTACAGCATAATATAATGATGGCTAGTCTTTCACATGTGTCTCCCTCAGCTTTAGAAGAGCCATTGCATTTCTAATGGAATACAACAACGTCAAAGGCTATACTAATCAACATGGTGGGATAGAGAGTCTGGTAAAAGTTAGAACCAGCCTAATGTTAAAATAGAAATGGGTGGTGTCTTGCAATTGCGGATTGCAGTGTGGTAGGTTCACTTGTCTGACTTCTTTAATGACATGGAGCAGAGCAGTAAACACGGGCTGCCCGAGGAATGCTTTTGCTGACATAATGTGCGAAGTAATCACTACACTTAAGCAGCCATCCACATCAGGAAGGCAGCCAGAGCTTGGTGGGGGGATGAAGGGAGCATATGGAAGTGGAAGTCAGATGTGAGAGGACACAGAGGGAAGGGTGGGTATTTCCTGCCTGCCTCACTCTCAAATGGTTACAGAATTCTCATTGGAGGCTGCTGACTTTACAGTTGCTCTTTTGTTCATGCTGCCCTGAATTAAGTTTGTGAAGGGAATGATGTTACCGGCCTGAAAATATTACAATCCGATATGATAATCCAAAAAATTTCACATGCAGTTCTATGCAAAAGTTTGAAGAAAACATTTCGATTACATTTTAATTTCAAATTACATTTGATTGATTTTCAATGTGACAGAAAATCAACAAAATGTTCTATAGAATGTACAGAACTATTTGTATTTCTGCACAAATATGACTTGAATTTTCTTATTTATTTTATTAAGACTGTATTTTCACACAGGTGCTTAAAATAGATAAAGAGAACCCAGTTAAACAAATGAGCCAAAACATTATATTTTGTTAATTATTTATTAGGGGTTCGTTTTAAGGTGAAATTGGGGAGTTTTCAGATTAGATGATGATTAGATACCGTGTTTTATGTAAAGAGCAGGTATATCATAGTCTGATCTTCATAACACATGGAAATGCATCGTGGCAAAGCAAAGGTCTTTCTGATGAGTTGTTGATACTCACTGACCTGGAAAACATTTTGGATTCCACAGCCAAACAGATTGCAAATGGAAAAAATTCTGAAATTTCAAGACCATTGTTAACCTCTGTAGGAGTGGTCAACCAACAAAGATTCTAAAAGCAAGGCATGTAATAGTTAACAAAGGAACCCAGAGTAACTAAAAGCCTCTCTAACATTGGTTAATCTTAATGCTCATGATTCCACACTTATAAGAGCACTTAACCTCAATTATATGCATGGCTGGATTATAAAGAAAGCCATTCCTTTCCAAAAAGAACATTCCTGCCCATCTACAGTTTGATAAAATAGCTCAAAGGCTATTGGAACAGATAGCGATTGTGGACAGAGACTGATAACACTAAAACAGAGCTTTTTGGTTAAAATGCATAATGTTTAGAGAAAGGAAAACATGGCATTCCGACTTAGGAACCTTGTCAGATCTGAAATGTGCTAGTGGCACTGTTATGGTGTTTGGTCTATCAAGACTTTTGTCCATTAAATAAATCTCAAGACTATAGCCCTAAGCACCCAAGTCATTTTACCAAAGAAAAGTAAAAGAATAAAGTTTAGTGTTTTGAAGTGACCATGCTTTGAAAAGTCCTGACCTTAACCCAGTAAATATTTTGTGGAAGGGTCACATGCCCAGGTCAGGTCATGTAAGGAAACCTAGTCAATGTGCAGAACTGATCAACAGTAAGGAAATTGCATCAGATACTGAGAGCAAAGGTTCACATGAGTTTTTATCTCACAGATTTGTAAAATTAGATCACTTTCCTTAATAAATATGTTATCATACATCAAGAATAATATTTTGTCTAATTAAAAAAAACATATTACCTTTAGGACTTATCTTTAGGAAATATAGAACATTCTTAAAGATTCACAAATTTCCAGGCACCGCCATGCACAATTTAATGGATTTTTAATGTTTTTTTCTGAATTTAATAAGTAAAAAGCATATAATATTAAAGTAACGAAATATTAGGTTATAAGTTATAAAATGTCAACAATTATTGTGAAAAGTTGACTTTTTCCAATATGGTAAATGTAGCAGATTATCAGAAATTCTGCATGAAATTGTGCTGAAATATCCCATGTTAAGTGTTTTTTTCTAGCAGAGGTAGAAAAATATAAAATGTCATATAATCAATAAAACATGTAGCCTGCACACAAATGTATTCAGAAATAAATTCTGCCTTGCTTGGTGTAGTTACACAGTGCTTTCATGTTTTGTGCGTAATTTATGCACTTTGTTATGTGGAGAAGTGTGGATTGTGTGCAGTGTGGTACTTTTCATGTGTGTATGTAAGGCTGTGAACACATGGGGAGAGTGCCCAACGTGTGAGGAATTCAGACCAGGTTGTTAATGGAAAAGACTGGGTGGTGGAATTTGATGCCTCCTCAATGCTGAGGAATCCATACCACTTTCTCCTTGTGTGGAGCATAGATTCATAGAAAGCTGCCATGTAATTGTACACACAAACACACACACACACACACAAATATTCAGAGCTTTTGATGGTGTCCTCCTTCCTCCTTCCCTGGTGGATTCTTCTAGACTTTGGATGACTGAAACAATAGCTGTGATTAACACCCACTGCCCCAGTTGTGTGCAGTCTGCAGTAAAACCTACTAAAATATGGAGACCCTTTGTACCTGACAAAAGTATGTTCAACTCTTTTGTGGTGTTATGGATCACATTTTTCTTCTTCTTTCAGAAAAACAGTCTACAAAGTGAAGTCTAGCATTTCTTTGAGGCAGTAAAATAGTGGGGAAAAGAGAACTGTTTATGAAAACCTGTCAACATGAAACCACATTTCATAAGTTGTAAGCCTAAGATCTTCATATATAATATCCTGTGTCTGCAGCCTGTTCCACAACAAATGCGGTCGCACTCAAGCTATTACATTATGCAAAATATTTGATTTAGAAAAATCAAGCACAAATATGTGCCTTTAGAGTGAAACCTTCATTTTAAGCCACTATGAGACAGAGGGTCTTTATTATTAAATTGTTTCAGTGCTAAAAACAATTTGAGTCATTTTATGAGTCAGTAATCATCCTTATATTCAACCAACACACACATCTGTATTTACTCAGCAGGCATGGGTATTCTAGAAGTGTGCGGTAGCTCCACTTTAATAATTCAGGGTAATGCTGTCTCATGGGTGTATGTGCTCGTAGGAAAAAATCCCACTCCCCTAGCCTAGAAATGATTTAAACTCTGCCAAAGCAGCAAACATGAGTCCCCAGACAAGCTAAGAATTAAATTTAGCTGAGTTGTGATTTACTGGAGCCTGCAAGTCCAGTACCAGCTGAAAAGCCTCGTCTCAGAAAACAAAAGAAAGACTGAAAGAAACCTCACATGTTGCATGCAGTGGTCAAACACACCATCACAACCACCACCACCCCCTGCCCAATACCCTACTTAGCAGCAAATCCATGAATTATCTCCACATTTGAGAAACTTTGCTCCTGATAAATCAAAGATATCTCACTGTAAGGGTCTAAAAGCAATCAACAGGAAAATAAAAGACTAAAAGAGCAAAAAAAGGAGGGCAAATGATGTTGAAACGTGGACAGCCTGCTTGTTATTTTCTCTTTTCTGCAACACCCTGCACATATGGGCTCGTATTTGGGCTGTTTTATTCCCAACAATTCAGGCACAGTCTCAAGACCTTAGGTTATAAATAAGCCGGTGCTGTTTATAGATTTAATTGCTAAAGGAAACAGTTGTGTTGGGCACAGACGTCGTGTAGCCCTTCTCACTCACTGATTCAGAGACTACATGAGTACCATGCTAATTGCCTACTAGAAGAGCCCTCTGACATGATTATTGCTGTTTTTTCAAATGAGCTCAAGATATAACATGTTGGAAATTTGATGTTTGATATTAGCGTATAACAAAATATACATTCATTGTAAACTAAAAATGTATTTTCTCTTTCACGGTCAACAAAATTACTGCTATGGGTGACAGAACTTTTGCTTATAACAATATACTGGTGGAACAGGGCAGAAATGAACTTTTAATATTAGATATTTTAATCTAAAAACTTATTTTACATTGATTTACTAAAAAATCATATTACATTACATTATAACATACATTATTACAGAAGCTTATTACATTTTTTTTTTAATGGAACTAAGGTTTTTACAGTGTTTTGTGAAAATGTCATATTAATAGTGAAATGTATCATGCAGTTGCATTTTATTATTTTACTGAAGATACTTCCTTTTTCCTTCATTTTAGCAAATGGGTTGCAGTGAAACTGGAAAAAAAACACTTTTTTGATGTTGCCAGGACTTTACATAACTAGTCTAACTCTGAACATAGAAAAGTCATTCATTTTTATGAGTTCTTGATGGAGATTTGGAACATGACTCCTTTTTACTGCTCTGAATTCCCATCTACTCAGGATGAAATAGGGAGACTGATAAAATTCAGGTGCTTTCATCTACGGAAGATTTATGCCACCCAGAATGGGAGTTGCTGGCCTGTTTCAAGTCATTAGCCCTTGTTATGCTTTTCTCGTATGATTTGGACACAGACTCGTTGCAATCTGTTCTGGCCTGTGGGGAACATCTGGAAGCCGCTGGAAACTGTGGCAGGTCCGGAGAGCCCTGTGATCATTTAGCACATCTTAAGCGGCTGTGTGGAAGAGCTGTGAGACGGGTCCTCTGGAGCATATGGCTTTGTAGTTAGTCAAGAGTAACCCCCTCCCGGGCCAAGCAACAGCCACACAGGCAGGGTCCAATAACTGTAAACTGTGTATGTGTTTTAAAGGCTGTTCCACTGGACAGGTACACCCCCACCCCAATCCCAGCCCAGCACGCTGTACCCACTTTCCCACCCTCTAAGTGCCCCTCAACCTCCACCCCTCCCATGTCCCTTGACCTCCTGTGGAAACTTCGATTCCTTCCACTCCTAAACTCAGCAACAGGCCTCTGTGAAGGCGCTAATCCCCTACAGATGACTCCTGGAGATGCCATGCACGCACTCTGATCTTATGTCAATCACACGCATGAAGGCCATGGTAAACCCCCTGAATCCTGCATCGAAAACAGTGATTTCAAATAATTTTTCAAATTATTCCATTTCCATATGAATAAAGTATTGTCACTTTTATAGAAAACCTTACAGCTCTAAAATGGTAACTTTATAAGAGGAGTTAAAAGGAAAACAAATATTCTAGTGTTACACTTCATGTTTAAGTTAAAGTAAGGAGAATAAAAGTAACTTTAGGCCAGTTCTATTGGATCTATTGGTTCAATTCATTAAGAAAGATTCATGAAATAATATATTTTTTTAAAAGTGCGTGTATACATATATATATAAGAGTGAACCCATATAGGCCCATAGAGTTTTACTAGAAATGGCTGAGTATGAAGGGGGTTATGTTCCGTGTCTGACTCTACATGGTTCGACACAGCTAGTCTCTGGGGCAGATGCAGCAGGAAGGGTCCATCACGCAGTTGACGCTGAAATGTCTTCTTTGTGATAAATCATGAGGAAGTCTCTATTCCAGAAAGAAGGGGGGTTCTGCTTTGATCCTGCACTCCAAAGCAATAAGTAGCTTTGATGCCACATTCACATTGTCCATGTTTCACATAGTCAGTCTCTAAGACTCTGGACTCAATGGAGGTGTTGCATTGATCTTCCAGAGACTAGTGAGAGGTGAGAATGTGAAGTGTGACCAGAAGGATCAGCAATAGCTGCTTGCCTTTCTGTCCACAGTCATGCTAATTTCAGTCACAAATTTTTGGCGCAGGAGCCAAATTTTAGCATAAATCAAATACAAACACCTCTTTTACTACAGCTTCACAAAACAGGCAGACGTCTGCTCAGGTCTCACTCACAAAAAGAAGTAACACTACCACCTTTACTCTCTACTGTTTGTACTGTGCATTGGTTAATTTAATTGTCATGCTTCAGACATAGGAAAGATATTTAGTGAACTGTCATAGCTCTAAAAGATTATCAGGATTTTGAGTTTCACAGAGAATTAAAATTTTGTGAAGAATGAGCCACAGTATGCATTAGTTTACCATTTTGGAGATTCTTTATTGTGCATCCCATGGTTCTTCAGAGGACCAGAGATTGAAATGTTTTAGTGGGAACCAATGGTCAATAGCCTCACTCCAAAGAACCCTTTTTGGCATGTTTACTTTAACGAGTGCATCTCATAATGGCTTGCATTACTCTTTTACACGTACTAAAATCTGAAAAAAAATAAGGCCACACAAAGCCACCCTGGAATGTGGCTGCTTGACGCAGGAAGTCAAAGCAATTCTCCATGCTGCGACTCAGGATGTGCCGATCTTTTACAGAGCATTACTGTCCCAATGGGGGTGAAATACTAGCAGCATTTTGGTACTACCACATCCCCAATCCTTCCCTCAGTCAGCCACAGCAATAACATACCTCCTCTAAATCCAGAGAGGAGCACTCCTGTAAAACAAGCACAAGGTGTATCCTGCTGATGAGGTGGGTAATTGAGCAGTAAAATGGGCTCCCCACGCTGCAAGCAGGTAAGTGACACGATGCTGTTCTCTTTGATAATTACCAGGGCTTCCCTTTCACAGAGCCGTGTTAAACAGTGGCCCACGGCCACCGGCCTCCCCTCACCTTTCCCAAGGAGGAGCCGCCAGCTTGTGTGTTGTTCTGCAAACTGCTCTAATACCTGCTCTAATTAAGCAGGCAGGTGATAATAGACCCACTGCAGCCAGAGAGGTGTGAGCACAGCCGTTTGTGTTCTGTGGTGTTGTGTTACATTATTAGGATAATATTCGTCTCATTACCACAAGCTACTGCCAGTCAGATAAAAGGCAAAATGAGTGTCTGAATATATGGAGTCATTACTGGGCTTCTTGTTTGTTTGGTCCAGTGCAAAGGACATGAGCATGCCCAGCTAAATTACATCTTGATTTGCTACAGGAAAATAAATACCCATTCTCTACAGCAAACATATTCAAATATGGCAATTTCCCTGAACATTTTAGAGCACATTTTTTGTTTAAATAGTTTTAAATGTTAAAAATGAATATAAATGCTAAATATACCAGCAAAAAAAAAAAACTGCACATTAAAACAATCAGATTCACATTTACAGAGGGTGTGTTATTTTGCTCACGTTTTAACAAAAACATGTAATTCTACCAGATGTGTGCGAATGTTTCGTTCATTTTGTCAATAGCGATTTAGAACGTGCTACTCTACTACTCTACTACTACTAATCTTATAAAAAAAGTATTCTTTATTGGTTTGTTTGTTTATTAGTGGCATAGAACAGGTCTTTGTTTTAAGGTTGGGGTGCAATTGGGCTGTATTTTTAAAGTAAAAAAAGAAACATAAATCACCCATTGTGTAATTCTCTAATCCTTGCTTCATACAAGTGTTTGAATTTAAATTGTTATATATCTGTCAATTTTCTTTCCAACTTCATTTGTGTTTTGACCCTGGGCTGAAGTAGGGATATATGCACTAATCCCTGACTGTCTAAGAGTATGGAAAAACTTAATTCACACCTTAAGTTCTTTTTTCACAATGCTTTGTGAAAGAGGGGGGGCATTGTTAATCCTGACAGAGTATCTTGTTCACTGGTATTTAAAAAAGTCAAATAAGAGTAGTCAGTCTTCTTGCTTTGGAGCTGATTATCTTATGCGTTGCCAGTCACCTGATGGAGATAAGAGTGAATTTATTTATTTGATTTACTGATTTTTGTTTTTAAATTAAAGGTTTGAATAACAACTACATGAGACAATTCTTTTAAAACATATTAAACACGCACACAGAAATGTCCATTCTTTAAAAATATGTAAAAAGATCTTTATTGTGGCTTGTGTCCAATACACAACCCTCTAGAATTAGGCCATGGAATAGATGTCTGGCAGACAGCAGCAGTCTGTGACAGTGTCGGAGAGGAAACATCAGTAGACACCTATCTCCAATCACTTGATTAAAGGCTGGTTTTAGAAACTCCCCATCCTGCCTCCAGCGCCCCACCTATTACTCAATTGATAACTGGCCGGCTTAGCCTAGTCTAGTGTTAGTTCGGTGCTGTGCCCATAACGTCAAGCAACTAATGAACGACAAATAATACTGATAAAATGGTGGGAGCTGATGATGAGGAGATGAGTAGCAGGGGATGTTTCCCTGACAAGGGCCTTGTGAATTTCACAGCACCCCATCACACCCTATCTCCTTTCCCTTATCTTTATCTGCAGCGGACAGTAACTCACAAGAGCAAATATTGGAACTTTGTGTATGCATGCTATGCCCAGCAACTATGTTGGGTAAACTTCTAGAAAGAAGATTTTAAAACTTTTGAATAGTACCACATTTGGGAAAATAGGTATAGAATAAAATATTTTATTGTGATTTGAAATTGATGATAACATTTTGTTGTGCATGCAGTCTGTACAGCCTGTGGGGGAGGGGGGTGGTAAAAGTCAAAAAGGTTTATGTCAATTATAAAAGTAAGTCCTTCTGTAATGTACAATAAAATTAAATATTCAGTGACCTAACACTTTACCGCAAAGCACAATCACAGCAATAGGTCTCAAGACTTCATACATCATTGAAAGAACTCTGTGTGTCCTGCAAGACATCTTGCATTGGTTGAGATACCAGTTTGTGATGACTTCCTCAATCTACAGCAGTAAATGGTTTTAATTGAATAATAAAAGCTATGAATTTTCTTTTCTCTTTACCCACGAGCAAACAACTTTGGTCCAGCACGAGGAGCTTCGCCCCTTATCACCCATCTGCTTTGTCCCCTTTCTTTCCCAACATATAAGCTACTTTGAATTCCACGCAGCACCCCATGAGTGAACAAAACCGGCCTTGCCCATTTTGTGATCTGATTGAATTATATCTCTTTCCCACAAGCTGGTGTCTGCTTTCTCCTTGTGGCACCCCTCCCCACGCCACTCTGTGGGAAAAAGAAAGACATCCTGATTGCAGTGTATAGCATGCTTTGTAACAGGTAATTCAATTTTACACCGTGGCCGTGGGCCATATAATAGAGAGTGTGGGGGCATGTAAAGACACAAGAGAGGGGTTCACTAAACAGCCTTTCAAGGCTCATGCGGCTTTTTGCATGTGTAAAAAAAAAACAGTCCAGTGAGCTGAGTGCATGAATGGGGTCAAGTGGAAAAGAGCTTGTGCGGTGTTAAGCACAAGGGCTCAAGCAGCGGCTGACAACAATACGCCACCTGATGGTGACAAAGTTCACGGTCTGGTCCATAAAGTGCAGAGCACCTCCTTGGGCAAATTACTTTGTCTCCCCAATATTAACTGGAAGCACCCCTGGTCAAATCCTTCACAGTTACACACCTCTGCTCATTTTACTGCACGATTACTGTTTATTACCTGAATTAAATATATCAGGGGAAAACCTGTAAAAATTTGGCCTATGCAAAAGTTTCCCCAAGATGTAAAACCTTTTCTCGTTTCACAGAAATATGTGACCAAGATACTTTTACCAGTTGAAGTAATCTGTTTCTTCATGTACAAGCGATGTACACAACTGAAAACAAGGCCATTCAAGGTAGTGGAATCTGTGTGATGAAAGGCAGGACTTAAGTAACTTGTTGCCTCTCTCTTGCCTGCATTACACTGTATACATGGTTTGTATCAGAACACTGTCATGCATTCAGTTAAGTCAGGGCAGCACAGTTGACAACAAGCAGTGAGATGTTGTGTGAGCTTGTAAAGGTCCCTTCAGGGCCTGAGGTCTTGGCATGAGAGGCTACTGCTACACTGTTACAGTGTTAACCCATGATTGTAGATCAGTGCACTGGTTTAGCCTTTTTTAAGCAGGCCTCTTCTTATCAGGGCAGCAATGGCAACATAAGCCTGATGAAGACCTCTGAGGACTCTGTGGGCCTCTAAGCCCAGGGGAGGAGAGTTCTAGAAGCTATAGAACTTGAACAAAAAGAGATGGTCTCAATGGGTCAGCCCTAAAACACCCCTTTTGAAATGGCAGCTAACATTACATAGAGATTTCATAGATAAATGGCCCAATAGAAATGGTTCTCGACTACTTTGTTCATTAAGAAACATTTGAGAGATACAGGCTCTTGCTAGAAGCCATTTATTAGGGACTTAAAACTCTTCTGCACTCAATGGGGTGGTGGAGGTGGTGGGGGTGGCTGATATTACCTGTGATTAGCTTCAGGTGGGCTTAACATTTCAGGAGCTTGAATGCTTTGTTCACATCATGTCCTCTGTTCAAGAAGTAGAAGTTTGTTAAGTGTGTGTTTCCAAATCATCCAGCTGTTATAAATGATTTTATTTTCTTCTGTTTTTTATTTTATACTTGTAGATCGTCTAGTCAAAAGAAAACATCAGTATTTCTCTTTCTTTATTTTTTACAGCATTTTGAAAATGCCAGCTGTTTTTATACCGCAAGAACATTTCATAATACGTGGACTAAAAGAAGACATGTAACGTTAATTACATACATGCATTAGAGTTCTTTTAAATGAGTATTAAAATGTGAATGTGTTTAAATAAGAATACATTTTTGTTTGTTTTCCTGATTAAATACTAATAGATAAATAAGCAAGCAGCCTTCAAGTTGTTGAGCCTTGTCTATAAAGGAGCCTACCAGAAGTGCAGCTTCACACCCCAGTGCCAATGCCTTTTTCCATGTGTGTGTGTGTGTGTGTGTGTGTGTGTGTATCCCTCCTTTCTGCTACCTCCTCTGACTTTTTAATAAGACTAAGTGTCAAAATGGGGATGACAAATAGGAAGTGCCCCTTTGCAGATTCAGCGTGAGGAGTAAGGAAGGTGTGTGATTGTGTGTGTATTTCATGCAGTCAAGTTATAGCAGATCAAAGAGAACTCTGTAGGAGTTTAATCAGAATTAGCACCTACCTGCTACTCCGGTTTAGGAGACGCTCAGGGTGTGGCTGCTGGAATGGCTTGTGACACCAGGCCTCAGGTATACTCGAAGCACTCCAAAAAAAAGTGAACATGTATTAAGCTGCTGAGAAAGACTGTTCTTTTGTTTTCTGATTTCTCTCATGGTTAAAGTATGTCCTGGAGAACAAAATGTTATCTTCCAAAGACATTTAGATCCCTTCACAGCCAAACGTAGAGGACAGAGCTGCCAAAAACATTTCCTTTTCACATTATTTTTACATTATAGAGGTGAAAACTCTTACATTGTTTTTTGGGTTAACACTTAAGTAACCGAGACGGATCAGAACAAATGCACTTAACACATGTTCACCATTCGGCCATTAATTATTTCTGGAAAGGGCAAATCCATTTGTGCAGCATACCATCTGGGGCCAAGAATCACTGTTGGAGGTGAGTGAATGAAAGTGGAACATAAATATTCTATAAAAGGTATTGTTTGTTGAGTCTATGTTGCAAATGTTGGTTACCTTGGTTACACAGGCATTGGCCTCAGACTTTGGTTCTCCTAAAGCTCACCTTTACAAACACTTCCCTTTCACAAAAGGTTTGAAGGTGTAAGCACAATATTTTAGAACACAATGCTCTTAACATAGCTAAATAAAGCAACTGAGAGGTAATGTTCTCTTAGTGAAAGTGATAATAGTAATAATAATAGTAATAGTCATGTGAAACACAACAAAATTAACCACTGCATTTCACCCATACACACCATGTAGCAGGGGGCAGCTATTTAAAGCACCCATGAAGCAGTGACAGGGATGGTACCTTGCTCCAGGGTACCACAGGGCAACCTCTTGATTAGGGCTTTAAACTCACAACATTCCCATCTTGGGGCCTATTCCCTACCCACTGGGCCACCACTGCTCCTAGTACTGTTAGCCAGTTTGCTGAGATGAAAGATGCCTGCTGTTAAATACCTTCTACTATGTTTCATTTATATAAACTATTGTAAGATAGCGGGGCAGCGGTGGCCTAGTGGTTTGGGCGTTGGCTGGAGGATTGGGGGTTCGAACCCCTTCCCAATGGATTGCCCTGAGGTACCCTTGAGCAAGGTGCTGTCCCTGTCACACTCCTCCCTGCGATGGGCTGGCGACCTGTCCAGGTTGTGCCCCCTGTCCGTCGCCCTGTGTGAGCTGGGATGGACTCCAGCACTCCCCCACGACCCTGTTTGGGACAAGCGGCAGAAAAATGACTGACTGACTATTGTAAGACAGAAAAAATATTTTTGGCTTTCCTGAAGGGAACATCAGCACTTAAAAATGTATGTGGAAAGGTTTTTGGTTTTGAAGAACTTTAAACATTAAAATGTTTCTTCACACTCACATATGTAGATTTACACAAATATTTATTTTGCCATCATTCCCTGGGAGACTCTTTAAGGATCCAAAAGTGGTTCATCACTAACAATCTTTTGAGAACTCCTGGTAGGAAACCCTTGGTAAGACATTCATTTTAACTGTATATTTAAAAATTGTCTATTTATTTTGGCCTGAAGGAATGTGATACAAATGTAACATAACACATAATAACACATCCATACAAGGCAACATAAGGTGCATAGCTCAAAGTACATTCTCAAAAATTACAATGACGTTCAGCACCCAAAAAGGCTCAGAAGTGTGTGTCATCACTGAGAAATAAAAAAGCCTTTTTTAGCACCCTGAGCTTTGTGGGACTGGTAAGCAAACACTCTTTCCATGGCGTTCCTCTGAAACAACAGCAGTTGTTTGGAAGCAAGCCTAACTGGCTTAACAAATAAATCAAATTTGATATAACAATTTTGTTCAAATTTAGCCCTCCACCCTTTGTTTGTATACAGCTTATTGAGTCGGTTCACTTTCTCCAGCTGTCAAGAGAAGGAGGACAATCACAACAAAATAACACCAGGGGTGGAAATAAAAATACACAATCATCACAAGAGGCCTATAAATTTTCCTGTGTTTTCCTGATGACCCCCCCATAAGGCTCTTTAAGCCCTTGTACTTCCCGAGCTGAGAGCTGAGAAGCTGAAAACTATTTTTAGGCCCATTTTCATATCCAAGCATTAGTGATGATGTTAATATAGAAGGGGTAAGAATATGCTAAAAATCTCTCTGTCCCATGCAGTAATGCTGGTGAAAGCTGACGTGGTGGCTCTGAGAAAGACTTGAGCCACTTGGATGTTTTGAGGCAAATGGAGGGAAATGACAGCTGCTTGTAATGGGAAACGAACACCTAATCTGACACTTTTCCCAAGTACCTCTCGTCTCTCAGCAATGCAAACTGTAGAGGTGAGAAAACAAACTTATTGCTTAAAAGTGTCCCAGACAGGTGAGGGAATTCTGTACATAAACTTCACTCTCCCTTCCCAAATGGTGATCACACCCTATGGCCATTTTGCAAAGAGAGAAAAAACCCTCATTTGGGATGTTAGCTAAACAGTGACACCAGGTAAAAACAAACATAGACAAGGTGGCCTGTTAGAGACTGTATGCCTTTAGAAAGTAAGGGCTGCTAAAAGCTTACTTACAGAAGTCTTCTTGAAGAAAAGTTCTAATTTATGTAGAACATTTTCATAAGGTTGCTTTTGCTTCTTAGGGCCATTTGGTTACTGATGTTTATTTGACCCTTTATTAAAGGGGATGTTTGTGACCATCACAAAAGTCATTTTCATATTTTTTGATTCTGAGAGTCTGAAATACTGAAATAATCCTGTTTATGTATCAGTAATCAGCATGAATTTCCAATTAAATTTTCCACTGGTTATGGTTATGGTCTCAACAGTCAGTGGGTTAACCAAAAAGGGTTGTGACTTGTTGCAAATGGATCAATAAATGGATCTGGAAGTGCACCAATTCATATCAGTGTGACAAAATAAAACATCACATACTCTCTTGCTTCTGGCAGATTTACACAGGATTAGCCAGCAATAAATGGTATGGTTCACTCTAAATATCTTTTGACCTGGGCAACTATTTAATTTTTACCCTTCTAATGGGTGAATTCAACTGCTTAAGGATTTGTATAAACTTCATAGAAAAACATTGCTAATACATTATGATGCTCTACAGCCTCCCATCTCTCTAATATGCCTGAGGCCAGCGGTATAGAGGAATATTAAGGCCCCCCATCTTTGGGCTGTGGAAAAGTGGAACTGCATTCTCGAGTGATGGAGCACCTTGCAGTATTTCATTCATGCCGTTAAACCTTGCCTCACAGCATCGTTCCAGTAAGTAGTGCAAATTTTTCCAAGAAAAGATGAGGCTGTTATGCATAAGTGTGACAAACTCCCTATAAATACTCTTAAGTAGAAAGTTTTGGACCTACCGCATTGTATGTCTGAAATACAACAAACTGCAGTTGAGCTATTTATTATCTATGTTCAAAGAACATCATCACATCATGTATCAGCTGTCTAAAATCTAATAACTTCCAACACTTCTAAGCTCATTCTGAAACACTTAATCATGTAATTTAAAAAGGATGGACTGGCATCAACATGAAAGATGTCACCACAAATCATATATAGCGTGATTTCTCCTCAATTCCACAAATGATCTATTTTTCAACTCTCAAAAATGCATCAGCCATTTTGGAACTGACCTGTGTTATCCATGCTTTGGTATTTTCACATTTATAGGCTGAATGCTCATGAGACATCCTATGATCTACTCGTCCTTTAGTTTTGTGTGATTTGTAATTAGATATAGACTTTCATCATCCAGCTTAAAGGTATAATTAGCCCTTTCAGTGCTTCGTCTGCATCTGGTACGTTGTTGTTTTTGTCATCATTCAGACTTTGGATCGGTGCAAGAATATGGCAATGTCCTGACACTCCAACTCTCACCAGACCTTTTTCCATTTTCGAGCAGCATTAGCATTCTTACAACCCCCCAAAATCCCACCACAGCCCCTCCGCCCATGGATGCACTGCCATATTGTGAGGGGGAGATCCATCATCGGGTTAGGAACAGGGATGCCTTAAAATACGCCTCATTCTTCTGCATGGCCTGCTCCTTCGCAGACAGTATTCCTTTAGAAGTGGCGGTGCTGGGGGTCATACTGTCCTGGGAAAGTTAAGTTCTCCATTTAAATCAACAAACGATGCGGCCTTCTGCTGAGGATATGAATGTGCCCGGTGGCAGATGGCAGTGTCCCATACCCATAGACTCCCGCAAGCTCTAATCCCCGGGGGGATCATGCATTCCCGGGTCATCAGTTGTTCACATCAAGTACAAAAAAGAGGGGAGAGTGCGAGATAGTGGGACACGGAGAGGGTTCCCCCACCCTTAATCCCCTTCCCTAAATTGAGCAAATACGTTTCATTCCAGCTCTGTCGAGAAAAAAAGGGCAGACATAAGCCCAGAAAAAAAGCCTAATTAGATGTCTATCTCATCAGGCCGAGGGTTTCAGAGTCACCCATGAATAACGTTACCAACTAATTATACAAGCCATTCAACACAAGCTGAGAAATATCTCTCTACATCCAGCAACATTGGTCGGCTAGTAAGTGGTTTCATAGAACAGCTCTGTTTAGGTGTCTTCATTGTCTCTGACCGGTCTGTCCTTAGCTGAAGCCACTATCTTTAATTTCATACATGACTGCTCATTTTACTCATTGTTTGTTTAGGTGTGTGAGTGCCACACTGGTCCCACGCTCTAGCCATGTGTGTGTGTGTGTGTGTGTGTGTGTGTGTGTGTTTGTACATATCAGCTGCTCCAGGCCAAACAAAGGGGGCTCATGTGACTCAGCAGTTGAGAGAACAGCATCCCCCATGCCCCCTTAGGCTCTATTGCTGAGAGAGACTTTCTCACACCTCTCCATCTGGACGGGCTCCTTTCGAAATGTCAATCACAGCAGGGACTCCCATTTTTCAGCCTGCGCTGGGGGATGACCCTCACTCAGAGATCTGGTGGAAAGTCAGTGGGCCTTGTTGATTTCTGCACAGGCCCTTTGAGGAGATCCTACCACCGTCGGTTTTTCCATGCTCTTACAAAAGAAGATTACAATATTGTCACTACATATTCATTTCTTGCCTAAATCCAGGGGTTTTTCATATTAACCAGAGTTTGTTATTCATATGAAAACAAAAATCAGCTACCATAATTGCAGGAAATAACTGCATTCTCAATTCATAAAATGTCTTTTGTAGGCTGTTCCAAAGGCATTGAAAATCCAACACATGTTTGCTATGGAACAAGATTAGGAAGTCGGAAAATGCCACATGATATTAAAGAAGATGGAATCGTTTGTGGTGAATGGGTTGCTATCAAGTCCAGCTCAGTTTCAATGAAAAACGTTCTGGTGCCAAAACAGTTTGCCTAGATGTAAACATAATGTAATGCTTAGAAACCCTCTAGTGGTGCTTAATAATTTCCTACCCATTCAGATCCCCACACTTGTACTTTAGCGCCGTCTAGTGGTGTATCAATAACATGCAAACAGAAATCCGTTCTCATCTGTGCTGCTGCGCCCTCTGGCGGTTCGGATAAAATCCTACACTTTCGCGCCCTTCCTGTGAGATTTTGCCAAATGAGGACATGAAAGTTAAATTCACAATAAACACTCAGCTTCAATCTTTGGTAGCTTTTTAAAATATGGATTTAAAAGTAATTAAACCTCTTTGACTGAAGCTTAACTTCAGTTAATATACATCCATTCCTGAATTTCAGGCCTGTATCTCATTTCAAAATAAAAGTAGAGTAGAGTAGAGTAATCTTTTATAATCCCACGAATGGGAAATGGGCGTTACAGGGCTCTTATAAAGGTGACAGATGTACAGAAAAAAGAAAAGAAAAATATATAAAAAATCTAAAGAATGAGGAAACAAGTGCAGGAGAAAGTACAGGAGCTATAAATAATAAATTATCTATCTATTTATCTATCTATCTATCTATCTATCTATCTATCTATCTATCTATCTATCTATCTATCTATCTATCTATCTATACATATACATATTTACAAGGAGAATTAGGTGACCATATATACAGTACACGGTAATAATACACGGTAATAAATAAGTTTTAAATAAATTATACATATAAATAAACAAGTAACAAAATATAAATGTAATAATAATAATTTATAATAATAATATACAATACAATAATAATATACAGTAATAATATATAATATAATATAATATATAATAATAAACAAGCGATGTAATGTTATGATGATGAATTGTGGAGTCTTCTTGCTGCAGGAAGGAATGACCTGCGGTAGCGTTCTTTCTTACACTGTGGGTAAGAGTCTGCTGCTGAACGAGCTGCTCAGTGCTCGTACACTCTCATGCAGGGGGTGGGAGGTGTTGACCATGATGGATGTTAGTTTGGAGAACATCCTCTCCTCCCCTACCTGCTCGATGGATTTGAGTCTTAAACCATTTAGAGCTAGCAATGAGGTAACAAACTAAATTATGTGGTTTCAAAAAAGGTGAGGTTAACATGGGATTTTAACCATGATTTGCTATAAAAACAGTGTCCATGAAAAGTCATTGAGGAGCAAAAATGGGTCTCCTGTTAAAAAGTGAAAGTGACTATGCTTGTCATTGCGAGTTCACAGCACAGCACACAGTGAACCACAAAGAAATTACACTGCTGCATTTTACCCATACACGCAGACAGCAGGGGGACTGAAGCTACTGAACATGCCCAGGGGGCAGTGACAGGGACAGTACCTTGCTCAAGGGTACCTCAGGGTTACCTACTGATCTGGGATTCAAACCCACAATCTTCTGATCCTGGGGCCTAGTCCCATACCACTGGGCCATCTCTGCCCCCCTCTTAGTCATTGTGTGAGAAAATGATTAAATGATTAAATTATGATAAATGATGAATTAAAATAATGCTACTCATAATCCACCCTTTACAGTGCATGATATCATTAAACAAAATTCGAAGGAATTTCAGGCATGTACAAGGTAAAGGTGCAAGCCTAAGCTGAACACCTGTAATCTCTGATCCAGCACTGCATCAAGACCTGTCGTTCATCAATACAGTGAAACCTCCATCCTTTCTATTGGCATGCAGACTGTGTCACATCAGCCATATGAGTTTACAGTGTTAAATGGTACTACGGTCAAGGTCTTACCAAATCTAACATAAAAGATCTACACAAAAATTTTCAAACAGTAAAGCACATTATCTTTATATTAATATACAGTTGAATACACTTTACAGTGCGTTTATACTATGTGTGTGTTTCACTTTAATAAGTCTAAATAATTTTTTTCTTCATAATACTTACATTGCTCCTTTGCTGCATGAACTGCCATTGAAGGGAAATTACTTTTACTGGCTGGAAGAATGTCAAGTCAAGTCAACTTTATTTATGTAGCGCCTATTACAACTGTTGTTGTCACAAAGCAGCCTTACAGAATCCAGGTCCAAGCCTCAGCTGGGTAAGCCGAGGGTGACAGAGGCAAAGAAAACTCCCCAAACATGAGGAAGAAACCCTGGGAGAAACCAAGACCTAAAAGGGGAACCCATCCTTCTTTGGTCAACACCAGAAATAAAAAGGAAAGAAAGAAAGAGGGGAGACTCATAATTTAGTGTGTTAGTTTCAGTACAAACATAGAGATTTGATGTGCTGAAAGATCTTTTTTATACCCAATAACCTTTTATTATAATGGCACTTCTTATGTAATACATCTTGAATGTAATAATTCACATTATACTGTTGTTATTTGATGGGCGAGGTGGCATGAGCAACATACCACCCTCCCACAGTTGAAATGAAACCAATTTCTCTGGCCAAATTTGCCAAGGTAATGAAAACTGACTGTGGTTTTAAAATACAGTTTCTTGGATTTTCTCCTGAAACCACTGATTTTATGTATCATTTGGAAGATTAAACAAAATGATCAACAATGTAGAAACTTTTGGTTTTGGTATTTAACATACTTCCCATTCAAATTTAAACACATGATGCTTTTTGACTTTGTGCTATGAAATATGAAGAAAATATTCATAGGCCTCAGATCACTACCAGTCCTAGAGTGAAAATAATCTACTAGCCAAAGTATCCAGCCAACAATGTCTGCTAGCCAACAAATGACTATTCATAAAGGACAAAAATGACCATTGATCAGGTGATCAAGTGAACAATCAGTAATTTTACATTTACAGGAAATAGGTTCCCTGTGTAAGTGGACAGGGTTTATAGTCATGTGAAAAAATTGGGATACCCTACCCCCTAAAATCTAGTGTTCCCCCTTTGGCTGAAATAACCGCAGTGATACACTTCTTGTAGCATCTACCAGTCTCTGACATCGGTCTGAGGAAAGTTTGCCCCTCTCCTCAATGCAGAATTCTTTAAGCTGTGAGATGTTTGAGGGGTTTCTTGTATGTACAGCCGGTTTCAAGTCACCCCACAGCATCTCAGTGGGATTAAGATCTGGGCTTTCACTCGGCCACTTCAGGATTCTCCATTTCTTAATTTTCAGCCAGTCCTTGGTGGATTTACTGGTATGTTTTGGGTCATTGTTGTGTTGCAGGGTCCAGTTCCGCTTCAGCTTTAATGTTCTTACAGATGGTCTCACATCTTAACCTCGAGTACCCTCTGATTTACAGTAGGATTCGTAGTGGATTCTGTGATGTTGAGCTGGCCAGGTCCTGCTGCAGCAAAGCATCTCCAAACCATGACAAATCCACCTCCATGCTTCACAGTTGGTATAAGGTTAGTTTCCTGAAATGCTGCATTTGGTCTATGTCGGACATGTCCTCTGTTTCTATAGATCCATATGAGTAAATAAGAATGTAAAAAAAAAAAACACAGAGGCTTTCATAGGGTAACATAATACACACACACACACACACACACACACACACACACACAACCACAACACATATATGCCACCCTTGTCAATGTCCTTGCTGTGCTGAAAATGATCTACCTGCATAATATATGTCCTGTTGGAGTCATGATAATAGATGAATGAGGTAAATGGAGTTAAAAAATGCACAGTGAAGGGTGCTAATAAAGTAAAGGGGGCTGAAACTATTGCAGCACATTTGGCATAATGGGAAAGATACAGAGAAGATTAACAAGGTAAAGCTTTCCTTATTTTTTGCAAACATTGGGGGTTCGGTGATACAATTCTCACCTGCCACAGGCAAAGCAATAACTGCAGGCTTTAAAACATGTGAGTCAAGGGGCCGTTGCCTAATGGTAAGAGAAGAGGGCTTCCAGAAGATATATACATTTAGAATAGAATAGAATCGAATAATCCTTTATTATCCCACGAATGAGAAATTCGGGTGTTTATATTGATCAATCGTCTAGAAAACTAATTCACCACTATAAATGCCAAAGAAAAGTCTTGTCTGTGTGTATATATTCGTTTTATAGGGACAGCATTCTATTCAGAGCCATAAGCAGAGATACAGCTGAAACAGCTGTACACACAAGACATCAGACTTTTGTTTCCTGATGTTGATGCGAAGGGTGATCTCTCCTGCTTCAAGCTGCAGAGGCCTGTTTGATTTTCACCCATTAGTGCCAGATAGGCAAGGTGGTCTTCTCCAGTCCAGTGAATACTTCCTTGTGCCCCAAACTTCACCGTGCTCATAATAATATTAATGGCCTGCATGAATGGAATCCTTTTCTAATCTTAGATTCAGTTGCAAATTTTTGGGTGAAACTATTTTCAGTGTTAACACAGCAGGTTAAGCCTATGGTTTGAATGTCTACCAAGGATGACCAAGAACTGCTGTGGCAGGTGCAGCAGTATGTGGCAGAAGACTGCTGCAGATTGGGAGCAGCATTGTACATCTTGTTCCAGCCTGTGGCATTTCCTTGCTCCTGTAGCCTAATTATAATGGTCTTTCTCCACTCAGTTGGTGTTGAAGTTTTTGCATCACCCATGTTGACCATCAGCTCTGATATAGTGGGCACCTTGAATGTTCTGTGGATACACTCCCAATATGCAGCAAACAGTTATTACACTTTTCTGCCATAGCCAGCATTAATAATTTCAGCAATTTGTGCTACATTAACTCATCTGTCACACCACCACACCAGAGGGGAGATCCTGCACTCCCCACATGCATTAATGAGCCTTGTCGCCTTTTCACTTTTTACCCTTCTTTGGCACACTTGTGGAACTGACTAACTTTTAGGAACACCTTAAAAGAGTTGCCATTTTGGAGACGCTCTGGGCCAGTCTTGCATTGTTATCGCAATTAGACTGTTATGAAACTCACTCAGATTCTTATGCTTAGCCATTTTTCCAACACATCAACTTCAAGAACTGACTGCTGACCTGCTGTCTTATATCCCTTCCCTGTACAGGTGCCAGTGGATTAATATAATCCATTTTATTCATGCCACCTGTCAATGTATTAAATGTTGTGGCTGATTTGTGTATATATTGTATAATTTATACAACATATATGCAACGGTGGCCTAGTGGTTAGGGAGTTGGCCACAGGCTCGGAAGATTGTGGGTTCAAACCCCTTACCAGTAGGCTGCCCTGAGGTACCCTTAAGCAAGGTACTGTCCCTGTCACTGCTCCCTGGGTGCTTTCATAGCTGATCCCATGCTGCACAGTGCATGGGTTAAATGCAGAGGTCCAATTGTGCTGTCACCTTGCAATGATGAGCATAGTCACTTTTAATTGTGGCCACAATTACTGATTCATTTTTAAATACAGTAAATTACTTTCCTGTTTTATGTTAGCGGTTGACATTCACCACACATGTTGCTTTTTCAGTATCTCTTCAAAATAACAAAACAGAACAAAACAATCCCATCAAAACCCAATCTATGTCAAGTGCATAAGACAGTCCTTAGAGACAGATTGATAAGCACACATAATATGTTATTTTTTTATTGATTTATTGGTATTTATTGATATTGATTATCACTCTGTACTTACCTTTTAAAACCCTTGACACATGAGAAATCTGCATTACAGGACCAACACTGAGATTTATCAAACCACCAATTAAGAAAATAAGCATATTTGTTTATCCTAGATTTTAGTTTTTACTGCATTATATAATTGTGATTTCTTTGTTTATTATTTGAATATTTGTTTTATTTAATTTCGTTTTCAATATCATCCCTTTGATTTTTATTATATATTTGCACTTTCTGTAAATCGCTTAAATCTGCATTCAGAGGTATGAAATGTGCTATACAAATAAAACGCTATTAATAACATTAACATTAATAATCATACTTATTATTATTCAAGGTTTTCTCTTGTACTCTTATAAAACTGTCAGAGAACACGTATGCGCAAAGCCGACGCATTCACGATGGTGTCGTGGGCCGCGGCGGTGCGCGCCGTTCACTTCCTTTAGCGCTCCGGTGTGTGTGTGTGATGGGTCCGACTGGCGGCCGCTGATTGTGCGCCTCACACGTGTTTCATTTATATTTCCTCCTGTGCACGTCCTGCGAGCCATCTACAGCACACCTCCGGTTTTAATAGGCGCGAGTTTTCTCTCGTGTGTGTTTAAGTGTAGTGCTCGGTCCTTGCGGCTTTGTTTTGGCCGAAGGTCCAGGAGCGGCGGCGGCAGCGGCACCTCCTGCAGTGAGTCGAGCCGCTAGCCAGCCGGCTAACAGTAGCGGGTGAAGGGCTCTCTCGGTGTTCCTCGCCTGAGCAGTGAAATGCTCCAGGGTTTCTGAGAGCGCCAACACACACGGCGGCTGTGAGCGTTCTCTCTTTTTATCTCTCCCTCCTTCTCTTTCTCCTCGGGTCGGACCCTCAGGCAGGTTTAGCAGCGCCTTCTCCTCCTCCGAGCTCCAGAACCACAGACGGAACATGGGGGCTTATCTGTCTCAGCCCAACACTGAGAAAACTACAGCCGACGGGGGGAACCACAAACTCAGCTATGGCTTCGCGGCCATGCAGGGCTGGCGCATTTCGATGGAGGTAAAACAAAACCTACAAAAGCAGCTAGCTCCGCCTCAGCCGTGTGAACGAGGCTGCCGGCCTTCAGCCGACGTGCTCCATGTTACGTGCAGGTTAAAGGTGTTCTAAAGCGAGGGCTTGGCTCTGATTGTGGGCTTGGGTCGCGTGTGTAGGTGTGTGAATGGCCATGTGGCTGGTTTTCGCGCCACCGAGCCCGGGAGCCGAGTTGCCACATGGCTGCCTGCTTTGTTCTGTGGCCTTTCAGCCTCCTCTGCCCCACTGATGTTTCATTTCCATTTGCAGGATGCCCACAACTGTATCCCAGAGCTGGACGAGGAGACTGCAATGTTTGCAGTGTATGATGGGCATGGAGGTAAGGAAAGACACCCGACACACCTGCAACTTCTTTGCTTGGAACACCTAACCAGGTGAAATGGCTGCTCTCTTTCACCGGAGCATAACAAATCCGTGTTTCTGTCCTTTCAGGTGAAGAAGTGGCTTTGTACTGCTCCAAACATTTGCCCGACATCATCAAGGAGCAGAAGGCATATAAAGATGGCAAACTGCAAAAGGTAAGTGAAGTGAAAGTGACTGTAATTGAGAAGTCGGCACAGAAAACTACAAGGTGCTTTGCTTAACTTCACCCATCACACCCAAGTGAAGCAGTGAGCAGCCATACCCAGTGCCCAGGGAGCAGTGTTTGTGACGTTACCTTGCTTAAGGATACTTCAGAGCAACTTGCTTGTTTGGCTTGAACCTTCAACTTCTTATATTGGGGCTAAGAGCCCTAACCAATAGGCCACTCTGCAGCAAAACAGCAGTTTTTAATGCACTAACCTTTCTGCATTTGACATGACGTTCACCCAGGTTTGAACTGGGGACCTCTTGATCTGCAGTCAAATGCACTGCTACTAGGCTACACCGCACTAACCTAAAGTGTTTCTGAGCAGGCATTACTGTGGAATCAGTCTTTCCTTCCACCACAGTCCTCTAAAGGCAAAATAACGTCTTCACACAGCTGAGTTATAGGAAGGGGTCACAGAGCTGTTAATGTTGTTTACACAGATGTTGTGGATGTTTTAAAGCAGCAGCTCCACTGTTTGCGAGGCGCTCAACAGGGGTTGCTAGGATATTGCTGCTGGTTGAGTAAAAGCTCTTCGGCCCCCCTCTTTGGTGGTTATTTGCAGTATTTAAAGATGCATCAGAGCCAACTGATCTTGCTAGACACTCAATCTTGACACTATTTGGGTATGTGTCTCCAGGCTTTGGAAGATGCTTTCCTGGCTATAGATAGTCGAATTACCTCAGAGGAAGTCATCAAGGAGCTCACTCAGATCGCTGGACGCCCACAAGAGGAGGCCACATCTGAAAAAGTAGCAGATGAGGATGACTGTAAGTAAAATGTGTAAAAATAAATAAATAAAAATAACTTCTGTGCATCTGGATTGGTCTTGGTGAAATGTGCAAAGATTTGACTTTCTCTGCCATCAGTGGATAACGAGGAGGCTGCTCTTCTGCATGAAGAGGCCACCATGACAATCGAGGAGCTGCTTGTCCGTTATGGCCAGAACCTGAACAAATCAGCCAAAAAGCTTGGCCAGGAGGCTTCCAAAGAGCCTGAGGACGGTGAGAAGTCTCATGCTGAGAAAGGAATCAATGGTGAGACAGAATGCGAGGCCTCTGAAATGGACAGCAATGGAAAAGCAAAGGCAAGTGCGACAGGAGAACCTGCCACAGGCTCCAAAATGAGGGCCTGCAGGAGAGCAGCAGCTGCTAGTGGGGGAAGCTCCGGAGGGGACTGTTCCTCCTCTGAGGGTGAGAAAGCTGGAGCAACAGGAGATGCTGGCCCATCTTGTTCTTCATCTGCAGCACCTGCACAAGGAAGTGCCAAGTCCAAGTTTTTTGAGGACAGTGATGAGTCAGAGGATGGTGAAGATGAGGAGGAAGGCAGCGATGAAGAAGTGAGTATAAGCAGGCAGCGAATGTACCGGTCCTTTACAAAGTATATAATTCATAAATAATACGGTCTTGAATGTAGTTTCACTGAATTTAGTAACTGTGTCTGTCCCAATCTTCTAATCCGCTCATGGCTGATTAGGACTGCAGTGAGGAGGATGGTGAGGACAGCAGTGAAAATGAAGAAGAGGAAGATACTGAGGAGGAGGAGGAAGACACAGATGAGGAAGAGGAGGAAATGTCCTTGCCAGGGATGGATGGAAAAGAAGAGGTGAGACTATAAGAGTCAAAAAATGACATCAAGACACATTTTATCATGGAAAAATCTCTCTAGTACCTAAACAGAAAGTGAAGCAATGGCACCAATGTTTTTGCTTGAAAACAGTCTCCAGCCTTCTCTTGACCACAGATGCATAGTTTAGGTCAGGCTCACTGCTCTTGCTTTCAGGCTTTGTCTGAATATTTTTCTTTTGGGATTAGTCTCTGCCATGCAGGTTCTGCTAATGCTGTTTTTACAGTAATCTGTAAATGCAGAATTAAGTACCGAGCCTTTATTAATTTATTTAAAGACGACACATCTATTTACAGTTTACAGCATAGAGTAATACCAATGTGTAAAAATAAGGTTTTAAAAATGTAAAAGAAAATTACCCTAATTTTTCACTTCAAGTTGCAATCAAGTATCAGTTTCTGATAAACCTTTACACTGTCAATGTATAACATAAAATATTTGTAGCACCAACCAACCGTCATTTAGCATTAGCTAGATAGCAGTAACAGTTTGTTTACCTGAGAACAAGAGTCCCTGCTTTACACCCCTTTTGCACTTGGTATTACCATCTGTCTGGAACAATGTGATCATAAGTGGACAGTGAGATGTGAAAGCAACAGGTCTAAATGGCTGTACATCTCAGATGCCTCTCAGACAGAGACAACAGTTCTGGTCATATGCATGCCTGACCACATCAGAAGGTGGTTTTAGTACATCTCTGCTGCTGTCCACTTATGATTGGATCACCAAAGGTGCAGGTTAATGAGATGTAAAAAGGCCTTGATGATCATCTTAGGCTTGTAGTGTAAAACCTCTGAGATTAAAATAAGGCTGCCACTAACCATAATTTTGATAAATGCCTTAAAATGAGCAAAGAAAAAAATTGATGAGATTCATTCACAAAATACAGCTTCACATTTCAGAAATGAGTGATAAAGGGTCTTTTTATTTATTTAGAATACAAAAACCTTTTAATAAATATTTGTAACCTTCAAGACTGAACATTTGAATAATTGTTCACCATAAATTTATCCGTGGCAAATCTCATTCTCCTGTTTGCTTATGCTAAGAGATATGGATGTGAGATATGACTGTCTACATTGTGATGGAAATGCCATTGTTTTATAATCACACACCTACACATTTCACTGCATTCATGTTTCATCAGATCAATATTTTTGTTAACCAACACAGTAGGTTTACACACAGTTGACATTTTTCTTTTGGGTCAGTGTGTTTAACAGTAGATGCTAAAAATGCTTTAAATAAGTCCATGTGCTTTTATGCTGATTGCAAAGTCACTGATCATTTTGATGTCTTTTTAGTTAATGTATCCTTAAACGTGGTTTAAAACACTGGTTTCAAGTAAATATTTTCCCTTTAAAATGTTTTCACAGTAAGGCTGGGATTGTTTAATCATAAATAGCTGTGAAATGCTTTTCTGACAGTATGATCTGAAACTGTCCTGGCTTCACTTAATTTTCACACCCTGCTCTGTGATTAGACTTGGCAGACTAAACAGAAAATGAGCACAAATATTAATCCCTAATTATATATTTTTTTTAGTACAATTTAAAAACACTAGATTGTCTTGCTCATGCACAATACACTTGTTTACGAATGTGTGATTTTCATTATCTCTTTTGCCTGTCACTCAGCCGGGCTCAGATAGTGGGACTACAGCTGTTGTGGCCCTAATCCGTGGGAAGCAGCTGATAGTAGCTAACGCAGGGGACTCCCGCTGTGTGGTCTCAGAGAGAGGAAAGGCAGTGGACATGTCTTACGATCACAAACCAGAAGATGAACTGGAGCTCGCCAGAATAAAGAATGCAGGGGGCAAGGTTACCATGGATGGCCGGGTCAATGGAGGCCTCAACCTCTCCAGAGCAATTGGTGAGACTCACTTTGTCTTGTCATTTTAAATCTTGTTTGTGGTTTGACTAAGATTTTATTACTGTTTTCAGTGCTCTTCTTGTTTGGCTATAAGGCTTCTAATTGTCATGATCTTGTGTTTAGGGGACCACTTTTATAAAAGGAACAAGTCTCTTCCCCCAGAGGAACAGATGATTTCTGCTTTACCAGATGTCAAAGTGCTGACTCTTAATGAAGAGCATGAATTCATGGTTGTTGCCTGTGATGGCATCTGGTGAGAATTTTATATTGAAAAATTAATTGCTTGTAGGAAAAAAAAAAACGTAAAAAAATGTTTGTTTTTTTTATATATAAACCTATTCAACATGCCCTATGTTGATGTTGGGCACTGATATTTGGTGTTAAGAACAGGCTGGCATTTAGCATTCAGGATTCCAGTTGATCTCAGCGGTGTTGGATGTTACTTAAATTAGATCTCTGTGCAGGCCAGTTGAGCACTTCCACACAGTCGGCAAAATATGGACAAACTTGTGCATGAGGGCACTAAAATCGGAAAGATTGTCATTAAACTGTTGCCACAAAGTAGGAAGTGCACTGTTCAAGAACATTTTAATAATGCTGTAGTCTTAAGAATTCATTGCCCTGTAACCAAGATCATGAACGAACAGCCCCAGGCCTTTATTTCTATTCTGTGAACTCAAATGTTTTTGTTTGCAAAATTATTGAGTTCATGTCTAAATCCATATTAAGTATGACATTTATAGCATATAAAAAAATGAGGGGGAGAAAAAAAGTTTAGTGAAGAGTTTACCTCAGCTTGTGATTACCTCACATTGCACCAGGAAGTCTGGAATAATACCAATATTAACAAAGCTCCTTTTTGGAAGCATAACACTTGATTTTAAATGTGATGTTTATATTTGTCAGTAACAGCTGTTTTGTTGCAGGAATGTAATGAGCAGCCAGGAGGTGGTAGACTTTGTAAATGAGCGATTGAAAGTGGAAGGTGGTGAAATCAGACCACTATCTTCCATTATTGAAGAGGTAGGTACCAAACCATACTGTACATCAGTGGTTCACATAGTTTAATAATAATTGACAATATAAAATGTGTATAGAAAGGTTAAAAAAAAAAAAACACCTCAATTTTTAAGTGCAGTAACAAGAAAAGGGGGGTGGTGGTGGTGGTCTAGTGGTGGGTACTTGCCTCTTGAACTATGGCTCAAGAGGTCCCAGGTTTGAATCCCACCTCTGGCACTACCACCCCTGGGTCCCTGAGCAAGACCCTTAACCCTGAGTTGCTCCAGGGGGACTGTCCCTGTAATTAGGACATGGAAGTCACTCTGGCTAAGAGCATCTGTTAATGCCATAAATGTAAAATTGCTCTTGGGCAAGTTGCACCTTTTGTTGTTTGGGGGAAAATTATGCAAAAAGTAGAAATAATTATTTGTTGTCCTAATGTTCTCAACATTACTAAACATGCAAAGCCCTAGCAAATATTAATTAAAAATGGGGAAATATATCAAATGGCTTCTAACTGAAACAGAATGCTGCAAAAAGCTAATTAGTTTTTACTGTAAACATGTCTTAGCAGTGAGGGCCTGCAATGATGCAGCAATAAAGTACTAAGGTTGTTGTGTTGTCTGAATACATCCTTCCTCCAAGTTTTTATTTTAAACATGTATAGAACAAGTAGTACAGAGAGTACATTAAAGACTGAATTGTTTTTCGTCACTTAATGTGTGTTTTATATTAAATAGAACTTACCCAGCTATTTTGGGTTGACGTTATCTGGGGTTATGGAAATGTACACTTCTGTTTGATGGGAAATGCTTATAGTGGAAAACAAACAATACACTAAGACCTGTTCTCTTTTCAGCTGCTGGACCACTGCTTGGCCCCTGACACATCTGGAGATGGTACAGGCTGTGACAACATGACCTGCATGATTGTTACCTTCTCCCCACATACCAGCAGCAACATGGCTGAGAACACCAAGAAGCGGAAGCCAGAAGAACAGGCGTCGGAGGAGAATGGCAGTGACAGCAAAAAACCCAAAACTGAGTAGAGCCACTGTCCTTAAACGTGACATTCTTTTACCATTCTTTTGATGAAGACCGATATGGACACTTTTTTTCTTCTCTGTACACAACCCTCACTGGAATTTTTTTATGGATTAACTCCCCAAGAAAGTTTGTTTTAGTTTTAAATAATCTGGAGGTGCGAGAAAACTGAACAGTAAACCAGCCATTTATTTTTTTTGATTTGTTTAGCAGGCTCATGTCTACATGTCCACTCGGATGAGTGTAGCTGTATCTCAGTAGAGGTACACAATAAATCAAGTCTGTGAATCCTTATGTACTGCCTAGTCACATGCCTTTGTATATAGTACATAGTGTTTCCCAAACATTTTCTTTCATTATTGTGAGTAATCGTGACTTAACACCCCTGTAACTATTCAAATACATTTTTTGTAAAGTATGCGATGATTGCGATCTTGTTCATCTTGGATGTAGAAACAAATTTATTCACATGAACCCATTTAGCTTTCATAAGAAGGGATCGAATCAAAAAATGCAGTCTGATTTCAAACAAATCGACATTCCTTTCATTGTGGTTTTGTGTAAGCCAGCACAATTCTCAGTGAGTGCTCTGGCAGATTACTATTAAATATTTCCATGAAGACAACAAGAAATGAGAGAAGAGACGTGATGTCTACCAGAAAACAATCATTTAGGCAGTGCAGCTTGGAGGTGGCAGCCCCAACACAAAGGGAACACCACTCCTATTTTCTTTTTCAGTCTCAGCACTCGCATAGCTCAATACGGTTTCTATACAAGGTATTTTGGAAAACTATATTTTGGTACTTTTAAAGCATCTTTGTGAGTTCTCCAAGAAAACTGTACATTGCTCCGAATGACACCTTTTCCTGAAACAATAAACAATTGGAGACAAATGTGTCACATGTTTCTGTTGTGCTGCAGATTTTTTTTTTTTTTTGATTTGATTTGAATTGATAGTGGAAAGTAAAAGAAAAAAACATCCAACTTTTTTGATATCTATACACAACCACACCATTACTCAAAAACCTGATAATCTTTGAAAACACTAATTAAATCTAGAACAAGTAGTCAAACCTTTACATAAAACATTTAGAACATTTCAGTTTGGATAATTGATACATTTCTATAAAAGCTAATGAATCAACACAATGCAAAATAGTGAAGTGTTTTCACTTAAAGAAATGTGAAAAGGCCTGAAGCCTTTAGCTCACATTTTACTGTAAGTTCACCAAAGTGGTGCTCGCCTAAACATTCCCTCCCAGCAGTGTGAGTCTGCCATCTGTTTAAAAAAAAAAAATAAAAATAAAGTCAAAACACAGCAATACTTTTCAAATATATACTACTGAAACAAACAAAAAAAAAATTCAACAATAAGGCTGCTGGAAAATGTGAAGGAAACACCATCTCATGAAGGGACAGGAGACTAAGGTCACCATTTCCAGTTTCAAGTATAAACTGAAAGGTAGACCATGTTAGCCTAAAGTCACAACACAATTATCTATCATAAAAACCTCTAAGAGGGGAAGGGAATTGGATCTGGGGTAAAAATGGTTCACGACAGAAATGTGTCAGAACAAGCACTGCATGGGGACTTGCTGTATTTGTGCCTATGCTGACACCTGTCCAGGGCAGAAAATGCCTACAATGAGCATGAAATGAGGTGGCCTGGCTAGATGAACCATGTTTTCTTGTACATTGCCTGCTTGTCCAGATACACACGTGTGCTCGTGTATGTGTATACCTGGGCAATAGATTGCACCAGGAGGTGCTACAGCAAAAAAGCTTGTCAGTGAAGGCAGGTTGATGCTCTGGATATTGTACAAGTCCACCCCCTCATAGAAATTATAATCCTCGATCAGTGGTCTCAAGCAGCAGGAATACTGTGCCATGCCAAACTGCAAAAACTGCTCAGGAATGGCTTGAGAGCAATTGACAAAATTGACAAAAAGTTCAATGCCTTTTTTAGGGCTCCAAATTTCTCAGATCTCAATCCGATCAAGCATCTATGGAGGATCTACATCCCTTAGCGGCTATTCTGATAATGTCTTGAAGGCAGATACCTCACAAACATTCAGTGGTCTTGAGGAACCCATGAGGACATTGCTATTTCATAGTAGGTACCCTTTCCCTTTGTTTCAGTAACAGCCACTGAAGGTTTTGTGATCACAAAAACAACTGTGACCCAAGGCTACTCACTCCAGAGAACACAATTCTACTGCACAGGGTCTTGCACAGGGACCCAGTGGTGGTAGTGCCAGAGGTGGGATTCGAACCTGGAACCTCTTCAGCTAAAGGTCCATAGGCAAGTATCCTACCACTAGACCACGCCACGCATAAATAAATTTATTTATTTTTAAATATAAAGGAGGCCACCACTGGGGCTCTGTACGGTACAACCAAGGGTAAGAGGGCTAAATACACTGCTAGTTGATGCTTGCCAATAAATATAGGGATAGTTCAATGTCAATGTTTTTCTAAGGATATTTTATATGAGTTTGGGAAACTAAAGGCCTGTTCCCCTTAAAGCAGGTAAATACACTTAATAGAAGGAATGGATTCTTTGGAGTAGTTATTCTCTGGCCCCATACGGCAGGAAATCACTCACTTGCATTCTTTTATGAAGAAATCCGAGCTTCTGGTTCAACAAGTCAATGTCCTGCAAAAATGTTACAAAATTAAAACCACAGTTGGTTGTTTCTGAAAATTAATCAGGACCAGCTGGAAGGGGTGAGGTGATTTGTATGATGTGATCGTTGTTTCACCTTGATCATCTTGTCTTCTTGTTTTTGCTTGATTTGAGGGAGAAGTTCCTCAAGCCTTTCAATCTACAAAGATCATTAATACGTGTTACGGCCAGGTTACATCAGTGGGACATTATCCTGCAGTGCATCTAATGACCAGGAGAAGAACAGCTAGTAGCTTCTGTTCATGTACAGATACAACAGTTCAATCTGTTTTCTTACCCTTTTCATAATACCCTGCAGTCTGGACTTCAAGCTTCTGTGAATGATGGTCATGGCAGTACTTCTCGGTCTTGCCGTGACTTATTTTTACAGAAACACACAGAATTGCAGAGCTTTTATCATGAACAGTAATTTCTGTACAATCGTTATAAAGGAAAGGCATCATACCATTCTGGAAGTACTTTGCCACCTCTAAGACATAAGGCCTGAATAATAAAGGAGAGAAAAATTATATTATAATGTTACAGGAAATTCAACTGAAGAGTCACACATATTTGATCACACTAAAAGAAACTAAAAAAGAGTCACACACTTACATTTGCTTGCTGTTTGCTGGTATGCAACCGTGCAAAGGGATTAAAAATCCTCGGCTGTTTCGAATCTAAGATTAAACATTTCTATCACTCAGCAAAATGTAAAGCAGACACTTTTCTCATTCTCACTCAACTCATTTAAAAAGCTTCTTTTAAGAGATCTTTTATAATTTTCTACCTTGAATGTCACATGAGCAACGTCCAGTCCGAAAGTATGGGCTAACATCTGGGAGAAAAGAAAAAAAAACATTTAGCATCCTCTATGTCTTGGACAGAAAACTATAAAAGTGAAAATCAAGCTCTGTTACAAGCTCTGAAAACAGTTACAGACAGACGATGATGATGATGATGATGATGATGATGATGATGATGATGATAACCAACCTGTCTCACTGTGGTCATTTTTGTCCCTCTGGGAATGTGGACCTCTTGCAGAGATGTTATTCTGTCATCTACAAAAGACAGTTCAGGCGTTTTAGATTTCAGTTGATCAAAAAAAAAAAAAAAAAAAAAGTGCCCTCTTTATATATTTATATACTGGAAAGCAAAAAGGCAGAAACTGAAATTGTGGACCCATAGTTACCGGTCTTTTTCTATTATAACCGTTTAAGAAACCAACTGACCATTAAGGTCAAGCCTCTTCAACGCAACCCAAACAACCACGTGTGCTTTCTCCCCACTCGCCATTGAAGATTTAAAGTTTAAAGCGCCTCTCTGCAGCCTTTGTCAGCTAAACCGACAGCAGCGTCTTCAACATCTTCAGATGTTTTAGATGATTTAAAAATAAAAGTCACGGAAACATAATTTATATGTTGATGATCAACCTGAACCACTATGAAAGACACAATGATAATTCAAGTATAATAATGTTGTGGTAAATAAAAAAATATAAATAAATTATATTTTTTCTCTTTTAAATTTATTTTAAAAATGTATTTGTTGTGTATTTCTGATAGAAAGTATTTATTCTATTCTATTCACATTTATATCAATAAATAAAAGAGTGCTCTTCTGAATGTCGCTTGTCCCAGGCAATATGATGATCTATTTGAACATTTCTTAAATATCAGTGATCCAGTATTCTTTTATATCCGGCTATCCTGAAGAAAATGGCATTTCTTTTAGTTAGGTTACACAGAACCTCCAGGCGAAGCTGTTAAACATTAACCTGGAAAGTCATTTTTTTTCTTTTCTTTTCTCCGTCAGTGTAGCTACAGCCCACTTGCGTGCCTTTACTGCGCAATGTACACGGGTGGGACTTTTATTTTGAAAATGTATTTTGAATTTCAGTGTTGATGTCTTATATGAAAGCGTCCGTTAGGTGGCGGCGACGAGCAGTGCTGAAGCGAGACAGCCCACTCTGTAATGTCAATTAAACCTCTCTGTTACTGGTTTTAGTGTGAGAATAAGTGTGCTGAACGTCCACCAGGTCCGCCCGGTTTATTTCAGCATGAATGAGGCAGAAGGACTGCGTTTCAGGAGGCTGAACAGACCTCAGGTCATAACAGACGAGTCCCACGAGCCTCAGTACAAAGGCACGAGGTAAGGAGCAAAACTGCTCTCCATAAAGCTACTTTACAGAATGAAAAATCATACACTTCATTAAAGTACCTCTCAGCCCATGGCTGCGGCAGCTGGGCTTCTAACTGTACCGCCAGATCGTTGTCCAGCTGTTCCAGCTGTAGGTGACATGTTCACTGTGTCAACTAAACCGCACGCCCTGCTTCCCCCCCCCCGTTCCAGCACGTACAGTGGGAAGGTGTTCAGAGTCACTCTGCTCTCCCTGGCTGCCTTCCTCATCTTCCCTCTGCTGGTGGTGGTCTTTCTCCTGGAGTCGCCCATCCAGCCCGATGTGTTCAGGTAAACGCTGCAGAGCTTCAACAAGGGCTGTGATTTTCACGCTTCAGACCATGCCTGCATCGAGCAGCTCGCTGAAGAAGTGCCTGAAGGGAAGATCACGTAGCAGGCTCTGACCTGATTTATCATTCTGCTGCAGAAAGTCGTCTGAAAGCTCTCCTGCCTTTAGATCTAGAGATTTAGCCAGAAGTTAAAGCACATCTAACATCTCTCCACAGAAGAGCAGCTGAAGTTCTTTGATCTGAAGCTTGAAAGTGAGTCATAGAAAAATGATTAATAATCAGTCTTTTGAAACTCATTGAAATATTTAAATGTAACTACAATAACGCAATAAAAAGTGATAAATTTTTACAACAGACAGAAGAAAAGGCGAATATTAGGAAAGACATGCACTCTGGAAAAAACTGAACCGTAGCTGTTGTGGATCTTCGTCATGGTACCCTCAACGGTGCGGCTTTAACACCTTAGGGAACATATTTAATAAACCATATTTCACTTATATACGGTACTGTGCAAAAGTTTTAGGCAGGTGTGAAAAAATGCTGTAAACAAAGAATGCTTTCAGAAATATAAATTATGATTGTTTATTTTTATCAATTTACAAAATGCAAAGTGAGCGAACAAAAGAAAAATCTAAATCAAATCAATATTTGGTGTTACTGCCTTTTGCCTTCAAACCAGCATCAGTTCTTCTAGGTACACTTGCACAAAGTCAGGGATTGTGTAGGATTATAGTCGGTGTATGACCAACCAGTTTTACCAAACCGGTGCTGATGATCATCAATGTCACACGGAGGTTGAAACACAGTCGTGTCTGGAACAACCGACCAGCCGAGTTCCTTCAAAAACTGTGTGCAAGTGTACCTAGAAGAACTGATGCTGTTTTGAAGGCAAAGGGTGGTCACACCAAATATTGATTTAATTTAGATTTCTCTTTTGTTCATTCACTGCATTTTGTTGATTGATGAAAATAAATGATTAACACTTCCATTTTTGAAAGCATTCTTTGTTTACAGCATATTTTCACACCTGCCTAAAACTCTTGCACAGTATTTTTTGTATTTTAACTACATTTCTAAATTTCTAGCCACTCTAATTTGAAAAGGTAAAGCTACTGTAATAAAGTGAAATAAGGTCAGAGCCAGGACATAAAGTAAAAACATATAAACAAACAAACAAAAAAAACACTAATATATAAAGCTTAAAGTAAAACTTAGTTTCAAAGGTTAAGTTCATGGAAGGACATGTGACAAAAAACAATAGTTTTGTAGCCCCACACAAATTACATGTAAATCAGACCATGTGTCTGATTAAATGTAACTACACGGTCAGAAAAAAGTTCCTTTTTGGGTCCAAATGCTGTCACTATGTTGAGACCCTCAACAGTTTATTGCTGCTATTTTTAGTCAGGGGAACATAGTTGATTAGTTTTCCTTCACAGAGACCCTGTGATTAAATTAACAGAAGGGTCACTCTTACTGACTTTGTGCTTTTGTACGGATTCTGAACATGTCGGATGCACTGGTTTGCTGAGCTGTAGGTCTGAATCTCTGCTTGCCGTTTTTAAGAAATAGTATCAGTTGCCCAACATCATCTTTACTGCAATAGTGTGTCAAAAAGCTGTTTCCAAATGTCAAACAGTGGAGTTTTGCAATACTTCCTGTGTTTGATCTGTCATTGGGAGCAACATTTCTCAAAGATTGTGAGTTTTAGGCATTCTATCTATACTTGTGTTCTGTGTTTAGGAACTATTGTTGTTAATGAGGGTTCAAACGATGTAAATGTACCCTGAAAGGCAGATTATGGGCCAGGTAAAATATTGTATCTTACTTTTTTTTCCCTTGGGGGCTTATTTGAACCTTTTTAGGTACATTTACATGTTTATACTTGATCAAATAACATTCTGCATAGTCCCTTTTTTTCTGACAGTGTGTTTGTGAGAAACTCTGTCTCTGCATCTCTATAAATGTATTTTTGTGTATGTGGGTGTCGTTTTAATCAATAAAGTTAATCTACAAAAAACATGGTAATAAATACTCACTCATTAGTGAACTAGAATTCTAGAGTTCTGTAGTGCTTCCTGCATTTACTGTTGAACTCTAATACCCAGTCGCTTTTTAGGTCAACCCCAGCAACACGGTTAAAAATTTAAGTTCCCTTGGCACTACAGCAAACCAGTCTGCAGTGACTCCTCATTTAGATTCATCTCTCAGTTCTGTGTCAGCGCTTAATGATTGGTCTTTTTGCCTCTGCTTCTGTTGAGCACTGCAGCATGTCTTCTTCAATTTTTGTATCTTAAATCCAGCTTGCACTGGGATTAAATGCCCCTTGGAACCCAAGACTTAATTAAAGTTATTTTTCTCCATCTCCCTTTTATGTGCATTTCTTTTATGTCTTTTTAATCCTGCTTCTACCACACTAGTCTCAATGAGCCGCCCTTCATGACTGGCTGCTTTGAACCCAACCTAAAGCTGAGACAGGCAGAGAGACTGTTTGAGGGTCAGCTCGTTGGGCCTGAATCCATTGCCAATATTGGAGGTCAGTATATGCGGCTAGTGTCTCTTACCCTGTGTTCTTCAGCCTGTCTGTAATTATGTAAGCAGAGCTTAGAGTTAGAGTGGGAATGACCAAGTAGGTGAAAGGTTATGTGGCTGCATTGTCTGCCTGAAAAAGTTTATTTTTTATTGTAAAAATAATAGCTTAATTTGTCTGTGGTATGTTAAAATATTGTAGAAACAATAACTATATAATATGTATGCTTGAAAAAGAGATTTGCCCATATAATTGTTTCCTTTTATTTTTATCACTACATAGTTTATTGATTCTAAATGAATGGTTTAATGGCACTTTTCTAAAACTTTCCCCCCCCAGATGTTCTGTATACAGGCACAGCAGATGGAAAGATAGTGAAAATTGACGGAAAGAAAATTAATGTTTTGACAACTCTTGGCAAGCACCCATGTGGTAAGACTTTTAAAAGAACATGCTCTACAGGTTCCTCACAGGTTGTGTGATGCAATATTTTTAAGGTCTATAAGTAGAGCTTTTTAGCATCCCTGCACTGACAGAGTTTCTCAATAAATGCCCTCTTTCAAAAATGAATCATTGATTCTTATTGGGTGAGTAAGCACTTACTTGAAAATGGATATCTGCTTTCTCATATCCTCAAAGTTAGGAAGCAGTGCAAGTGCTGCACCAGTCATGTAGATCATGTTTTGAAATGTGAATGTGCTAGATCCTGAGCATTGTGATTAATGTGACAAAATTAATTCAGAGACCCCCCACTGAGTACATATGTGCTGCTTTTTAAAAAAATAATTATTGACAGTTATTTATGGTGTTTGCAGCTATGAAGTCAAATTTGAACTCCCAGTATTCCTATCTTGTGCCTGTATACATTTCCCACTGCATAATAGTACATGGAGAAGAATGGACTGTTGTTTGCACAATAAGCATCACAAAAACACAGATAGTCATGAGACCTTGTTTTCCTACCTTGTGAAGGGTCTCGTGAACAGGAGCATGTTTGTGGACGGCCACTTGGAATTCGAGTTGGTCCCAATGGCACCTTGTTTGTAGCAGATGCCTACCTAGGCCTCTTTGAGGTTAATCCTGTAACAGGTCAGAAATCCAGCTCTCTTTTTTTTATGTCTCTCTCTGTCTGTCAGCCCCTTCTAGGGGCAGCGGTGTCCTAGTGTTTTGGGAGTTGGCCCCAGGATCAGATGGTCATGGGTTCGAATCTCATACCAGTAGGTTGCTCTGAGGTACCCTTGAGCAAGGTACCATCCCCATCACTGCTCTCCGGGCACTTTAAATATCTGCCTCCTGCAGCATGGTGTGCATGAGTAGAAAGCAGAGGTTGAATTTCTTTGCTGCTCACTGTGTGCTGCGCCGTGTTTCACAATGGCAAAAAATAGTCACTTTCACGTTTATTCTTCCTTCCTCAACTTCTTTCTTTCTTTTTTCATCTGTAGTTAAGATGAGGTGCATGTATTAAATAAGATGCTGTTTTATCTTGTTACTCCTTCTGTGGTATTCAGGTGAGTCAACCCTTCTGGTAAGCACGCGTAAAGTTGTAGGGGGCCGACGCTTATCCTTCCTCAACGACCTAGATGTGACTCAGGATGGGAAGAAGGTGTATTTCACCGACTCCAGCAGCAGGTGGCAGCGTAGAGACTACCTGAACCTCATCATGGAGGCCACAGCAGATGGGCGGTAAATTGGGTTTCAAAAATGCCTCACTGCACACAGTAAATCTGATTCAAATGCTATAATTGCTGTTTCTATTTCTATTTATTTCCTATCATGGCTGTTTAATGATTTGGTATTATAGGGTTCTGGAGTATGATACTGAGACCAAAGAGGTTACAGTCATGATGGAGAACTTGCGCTTCCCTAACGGAATACAACTCTTCCATGATGAAGAGTCTGTTCTAGTTGTTGAAACTACAATGGCAAGAATAAGAAGGTAAGACTACACTTCTTGACATTGACAGTTTGACAAAAATCTTGGTGTTGCCAATGTGTTGTAATGCTGGATGTTTTAAAAGCCAAAAGCAATTTTTACTGATTTCAGTCAGCATTTTAAATTAGTTTTTTTTCCACCTTCCTATTTATTTGAGATTTGGCCTGGTCAGCCTGTGTCCGTCATGGTCAGTTAAAATTTTCCCACCAGCGTTCCTGCTCTTTTTCTATTTCTCACGAGTAACCTCTGTATGTAAATACACTCCCTCCCTCTGCTGTCATAATTCTCACATCTGCTGGAGGCAGTGCAAGTTCCTCACCTGGACAAATGATGCAAGTTTGCTGTTGCCTAGGTAACAGGATCCTTCAATAAGCTTCCAGTGTTGAGAGATGAATGGAGCGTTTGCTTTAACAGTGTGGGCACAGGGAGGGCAAGATTATGTAGGAAATGCTCTCTCATAGCCTCTTTCCTTATTGAAGATTGATGTTTAACCTTTCACCTAAAAAACTGGATGGATTAACTTTGGTAGGGACCTCAGGTAAGAGTGAAAGCACACAAAGAACCGGTCTAATTTGAGGACTTGTTTAAATTAGTACTTTACCAAAGATCACTGTTAATCAATAAAAGCTAGTTGTTTTTATCACCATCTTTTAAGCAAAGTTATTCTTTAAAGGGATGTCATATTAAGAATTTTATCCACTAAATAGCACCTCAGTGGGACCTGGATTTTCTGAGTCTAACCATCCACACAAGATTCAATAAGATAATCTCTTCCACACTCAATTAGATATTTTAGTTTTGTATCTCAAAGAAGAGGGTGTGCTACCTTGATGGATCTCAATCTTTGTAAAGTGCATCATTTAGGTGAAACCCTTGACTCTTTAAATTCTCTACAGGGTTCATGTGGCTGGTCTCAATAAAGGAGGCATGGATACTTTCATAGAAAATCTCCCTGGTTTTCCTGATAACATAAGACGCAGCTCCTCAGGGGGCTACTGGGTGGTTATGTCTGCGGTGCGGCCTAATCCTGGTTTCTCCATGCTTGACTTCCTTTCCCAAAGGCCTTGGATTAAGAAGCTTGTGTTTAAGGTATGTGCAGTATGATGTGTGCTTATTTATTTGTCAGTATAGGGGTGGGTGAAATGAAAGTGGGCTGGTATGATAGATTTAAGCTATGCTTATATAAAAGTAGCCTCTGGCATTGTGCTGTCCTATGATGAGGCTTTTACTTTCTTGTGGATAAGACCAAAAAAGGCAAATCACAAAATCTTAAACAAAACCCTTAAAGGATTTTTATAGTTAACAAAAATGCATTTCTGCTTACAGATGGCTTCTTTTGTGATTAAAAAACTTTAATTACTTTGTTTCCTTTTTTACTCCTTTGTTGGAATTTCTTGGGGAAGCAGATATGCTAATTAACTTTTGTAAGATGAGGAAGTTGTAAATCTTTTGTACAATGCTGTGCTACTGTTTTGCATGTGCAATGTGGTCGGTTTCAACGTCACCTTCAAAACTGCACTGCATATGCACTGCACTGCAAATTTGGAAAATGTTTAAGAATATGGATATTAATTTGCTATACTGTGCCCCTCTACACTGTAGATTAAATCCTTAAACAGCACTGTTTTAGCATGCAGTATAATTCACATCACAGGCCACTTGAGGTGCAGTGGCATCCTTTCATTCATTTTGGGCATGTCCATTTGCTTTCAGCTCTTCAGCCCTGACATGATCTTGAAGTTTGTGCCTCAGTACAGTTTGGTGGTGGAGCTGCAGGATGGAGGAATGTGTGTGCGGAGCTTCCACGACCCACACGGCACAGTGGCTGCATACATAAGTGAGGCCCACGAGTACAACGGCCACCTCTACTTGGGCTCCTTCCGTTCTCCTTACATGTGCAAACTGGACCTTAGCAAAGTGTGAAATATTCCTACTGCTCAATGGAACCAATAGCTACAAGTCACAAAGGCATTTCTTGGGCTGCTATATCTAACTCGTTTCACACTGTCCTCCAGAAAAGAAGCAGTTAACACTTCTGACACATCTAACTGGAGCAAACAGCAACATCTCCCACAATCCCCTTTCAAAGCAAATGACATAAATCCCTCAGACTCCTTCACATGTTTTCTAATGTTAGTGTCATTTTTAGCTCTCACCAGTGCTTGAACTTCTGCTCTCCCATGGGTGTGACTTCATATAATCACTTTCTTCATGATGTATTATTAGCATGTCTTTTACTTAAGATTTAGCATTTCTATTTCTGTTTTCACCTGTGAGGTTTGTTGTGTCTGCACTAAAATGTCATCTAGATCTTAAAATAGAGCCGCTGTCTTTCCTTGTACACACTGCAACAGAAATATCAAAGCAGATGATGACTTGTGAAGTTTGTGACTTCAAGCTACAGTGCCAAAATATTTCTTGCGAGCAGTAAAACACTTTCATATCTCTCACAGTAAGATCCCTCAGCTTGGTCCATCAAGATTCAAACTGTTTTGTTCTTAATAGCTTTTTTTTAATAGTTTTTTTTTCTCCCCCCACAATTTTGTTGCTCCATCGGTTGGTAGAAATTCTCTGAAAGTCCATTATCAAAAACATTTTAGCTCTGACAGTGTTAAGTAGAAATACGTTCCTGCTGGATGCTTATGTCACTGTGTGACCCTGTGGTATCTCTGTAATGTACATGTAATGGCAAATATGAACACTAGAGAAGTAGCGAAATAGAGGAGAAAATTTTTTTTTTTCTTACAAACAGATCCAAATCCTTCATTTACTATTCCCTTGGTACTGGAGCCAAGGACTGCATGAGATTAGGCTCAATATTAAAGATGTATCCAGCTTCAAAAAGTGATTCCAGTGTTCAGGGATTAGAGTAAGGGGTCTAATAAAAGTGACTTCTTTGAACAGCTACTGGACTAAAAATGAAACCTTTCCCTGAGCAGGCGTAGCATTACAAATCTGCCTCAGCACATCACAGGCCCTTCTTTCACAGGAACTTGTGAATAATTTAACCACATGTTACAAACAAGCTGAGTATGCTGAACTTTTGGTTGCTTGATCTGCTAGTCACTGAACATGATCAACATGGTTCCTCCACATCTGATGTAAATACTAGTTGCATTTTTTATTCTGTCATTCCACTGTTAAATTAGCAGACCATGCCATTTCCTAATTTCATACTTGTTTTTGTTAAAAATGGCATGTTAGGGTTTCTTCAAGGGAAGACAGAGGCAATATGTGGTCTTCATTATCTTCAGCCATGGTATGGCCCACACTTCAAAGTTACACAAGAACGTCTAAAAGAAACAGGAATCCTGTTAGTTCATGCATTGGGGATTGAGAGCAACAGTAACCTGTTCACATTAATGAAAACTTTTGGACAAAGAATGAAATACTGAATAAAGTTCCATGAAATTAACTGCAGTGTATTTCTGTGTCTAATGGGCGGCAAGCTGTCTGCAAATCGTCACCTCTCGCTTCATTTTGACACTTTCTTAGACAAAAAAAGCCAAGCATGCACTGTACCTGCTGCAACACACCATGCGACTGGAAGGCACAGTTAGCAAGGTCAACATCTTTCTCTCTCTTCTTACACACAGTCCGAGATATCTCAGCTTTCAGCAAGTACTTAATTCCCCTAACAATCTGGCACAAAACAGGTATCCTGTTAAATGCATGTCACATTTCATATATTGTAGCAGACTATACTATAGGCCTACCTGTCTTTGGGCATTATCAATAGCTGATGCCTTGAAAAAATAAGCATCGTTGGACTGGTTGTTGAATGAGTAGGTCGCCGTTTGGACAGCACTTTTGACTCCTGTGTCATTCTTGCTGACATTTTGTGGTTGACCTGGAACTGGCCCTTTCACAAAGGCACAAACTGACCATTTGTCTGCAAGAGATTCATAAAAGATACCATTGCTTTTCAGGCACAATGTCCTCTACCAACCACACTTCTTACTACTTCTCACCTTCATCTTTTACTGTGCCGAGAGGAATTCTGCAGAATTGCCAGACATTTGATAGAATTAAATAATGAACCTTTTAAAATTGAAATTCTTGAAATTAAATAGTTCATCTTCTTCAGGTAGTGCTCTCCTTTACCATTTCCCGCATCAGACGATGTGTGGGTTTACAATTTGAATAGGAAATAAAAATGTTGGTTTTTACATCAAGACCTGGCTTTTTTCCCCACCCTCAATGCTCAATTTCACATTAAACCATGCTGTTCGTCGTGTGCGTCCCCTGAACTATCCAGGAATTTAAAAAAATCCTTGTCATTTTCCTTCAAGGCTAGATCTGAGTGGAACATTTCCTAGAACACTTCTTGCAATCTGGAGAAATCTTTTAAGAGCAAAGCACAGCAATGAACCCAACCACATGGAGAACACACTGAAAGTGGCATTTAAATTAAGACATAAATGCACTTACCAATGGAGCATACCCCGGCCAGGACAAAGATAAGAAGCAAATGAGAGCAGGCGTCCATGTCTTTGCAACCTCTCTCAGCTTTGCTCAGCAACTTCCTGTGCAGCAACACTTCAACCGCCTCCTTCACCCATGCAGTCCTCCCCAGTACTCACATCTTCCAGTGATCCACAGTGAGATTAAACCCAGCCTCACAGAAACAGAAGCAGCTCGGGTTAAAGCTGTTCATGAGTCACTAACCATCAGTGTTGATGGTTGTTACAGCTCTTTAAAATTCATCCAAAAGGAATGAAGTAAAATATTGTAGTTTATTTGAGTTCCACTGCGTTATCTCATTAAAATCAGTCTGAAGTGCAGACTGCATCAGGCCCAGCACAGGCCATGATGTAGAGATGATGTTGAGTTTAAAGTCAGCCAACAGACCTCAGAGGGTCCCCCACATCCTGCTCTTGTAACCGCAGCTATTGCTGTTTCTTGTGTGACCATGAGTCATATGCGAGCAAAGCAAGGTGAAATTCAGCCTACAAGAGAGCTTTTTTATCTCATGTTCACTGAGCCACTAACCACGTAGAGCTTTCATAGAGTTTTTACAGGTATCCTGAATATTTTGACGATGCAGAAAGTGTGTTTTATTATGACACGGGCCTCAAATTTAACATGATGTCACCACCTGGCTAGTCCGAGGATTTTGTTGCAGTTCCCCTTTCGTCCAGCAGGTGCCGCTGTGGATCGGCGCTGTGCGCCACCTGGGAAAACATGGTGTTCTCGCTCTTCTCCGTGGATGGTAATTGCTGCTGTCAGATCTTGGATAGAGAAATATCCATTATTAAGGAGTTAGAAGGAAACTGAGAAAACTCCAGTGGCTGGAAGCCCTCGTGTGCATTATCTAGATCCAGCAGATCCCCCATGTAAAGTGTGTTGAGAGCTCTATTGCCTGCTGTCCTTTGCACGCCTGAAGTCATTTAGACAAGAACATGAGAAAGTGCTTTCCAGATGTGCTTTCTTTTCTAGGGTGCGTGGAAGACGGCCCCCTGTTTTGTCATGTTCTCTGTAGAAGAGATCATTATGGAGTATTCATGTCCCTGATTCGACTCTGTCCTTCCTGACCCCTTTAAACACATCACTTCAGAATCCTGAACACACACACACACACACCACATGATGCACAACAAGCCTGCTCTGTAGTCTAATCAAATTCTGTGTCTCTCCATATTCTCAGCTTAGTTCATTGGAGATGTAATCACTGGATTTAAATGGCTTCCCTGGAACTGCAGCATCTTGGCTTGTAAACCTGGGTCACACCTGTCAAAAAGTGCCTCCACGGCTCCTGAGGTGGGAATGAGGTCCAGTCAGGGCAAATCCAAAAGTGTGTGCTCCTCACATGTCTTGACTGATCGTGATTCAGCCTCTGCCACTCCACTTTAGTGTGAAATGTGTGCTTTTTTGACGGAGGACTGTGGTTGAAGAACATGCAGACAAAGCCTCCTCTATCCTGCTGATGAGTGTAGGAGACTCGCCAGCACTCTCTTGGTGAACCTCTGCCACCAAACTCCTTCTCCATCTGTTGTTTTCAACAGGGGCCAGCAGCCCCTGTTCATTCCATTTTCAAGGCTGACCCTAGCAGGATAACTCTCAAACTCTCAAACCCTAACATAAACTAGGCTCTTAATTTACTGGCAGGCAGCTGTAATAAAACTTACTTCAGCCGGACTGATTTTTTCAAATATTAGAATAATTATCCAGCTGAACAAACAGGCACCTTTACGTTGTTGAATCAAAATGCACAATGTTATTGAAGACCTGTATCAATTATTTAATTGGATAATTAATTAACCTAATTAATGTATTATTAGATATCTCTAGGATCTACACATTCTAATTATAAGGCTACGTTCACGCAGTCTCATCTTGAAATTGCACATTATACCCCAATTAACATTAGTCCCAGTGAACAGTAATGTTCTCAAGCTACAGGGTTTTTTTTTGGGGGGGGTGGACTCTTGCATAGTCCATTCATTTTTAATTTATTCTTTATTCCACTTCAAATATTCAAGAATTCAACTTCAGCATTTTGGCATTAGTTTTGGCAGCCGTCGATTTCAGATCCAAATCCTTTTCTGACCTGCCAGACGGTTGAAAAGCAGCGCTGTAGAGCACTGCCCATTGAGACACTGGCTTTGGCATTTGCTTCAAATGGATATGGCTTTTAACAAGCTGTGCTGTGAACCAAATATGAATTGAACACACTAAAAACTGATAATGCTCATATGTAAATAACTGATTGGTTGATTCTATATTTTTATATATTAGTGGTTGCAGTATTGTGTATAGTATTATGTATATGTGCTCTCAGTTGCAGAAGGACAGTTATGAATCACTGCTGGCTGAGGGTCTGAATTTCTGCTTGCTTTGACATTGTTAACTGTATGGGATGGTGTAAAATACTAGAACTGTTATATGACACAATATGAAAAAAATACCTGTTACATATGGTTTTTATTAGCATGTTTGTGTGCCCAGAATTAGGTTTTGCCCATTTTCTGGGTGAAGGTTATTACAATTGCTCTACAGAGAACACTTCATTACACAATTACTGTTTTACAAAATGGTCAGAGAAACATCATTTTTAAGTTTGTTCTATTCCCAGTTTATATGTTCTCCATGTGTCTGCGTGGGTTTCCTCCATGTGCTCCAGTTTCCTCCCACAGTCCAACAACACGTGGATTGGCCCTCTAGGTGTGTCTGTGGGTGTTTGGGTGTGTGTTTGTCTGTGTGTCTGCTCTGCACTGGACTGGCACCCTGTCCTGGTTGTTTCTCTGCCTTTCGCCCCCTAGACCCTGGCACCAACCGGGACCTTACTCAGGATAAGCGGTTAAGATAATTAGTAAGTGAGTGTATTTCATGTCACTTGTCAGAACAAAAGCACTCGCTTGGAACTGTGAATTGTGTTTCTGCTCACAGTAAACATTAAAACACTTTAGTTCATTTAAAGGCTCATCTGTAAATTGTAGCTTTCTGCGGTCTCTGTCATGACATTGATTACTATATGTTGTGCTGTGCTTGTGGTTTAACAGACTCTGAGGCAAATAGTGGATGCAGTTATACATTTTAGATGCTTGTGGGTGTGCATGTGCTCATGGTCCGTGATACTGACATCCACATGATGGCTGAACACTTCTCAGGGGCAAATAGGGGCCATGTAGAACGTGACAGGAGAAAAGAGAGCGAAAGTGGTGAGATAAGCTTTAAGAATGTGTCTTCTGTCTCAAGGTCACAAAGGCACATTGAGAGCGAACCCAAAGCTGGCGGATGAAGCCAGGATTACAGCTGCCGAGCGGAGTTAAGGGCCTGCAATACCAAAATGCGCATGCGAATATGTCAGACAATGGAAGATTGTGACTGGATTGCCTGTTTATCAGAATGAAATGAATGCAAACGTGTAATTGTGGAAAAGAGCCATTTGAAATAAGCAAGCTATATTATCTGCAGCAGTGGACACAGTACCTCTCTTGCATCAAAGCCAATGACCCACATTGAAAATCCCCTTTTTAATTGCATAATCCATTAACACTGATTATTTCTTTTTTTTTCTCAGTGCAACCTCAGATGAATATGAATTCACCTGGTTTCCATGTGGAATAATGTGTTCCTCCCTTTGGGCCATCTGGCATTTAAATTCTTGGTAAGTAGCATTTTTAATAAGCCTACAGCATTAAACCCCATAATCCGCAATCCCACATCGACAATTAATAGACTGTAAGGCCTCTGGGAAAGCATCTTTTCCACAATTGTGCGCCATGCTCATACAGTAAATCAAATTATGCTGAAACATGAGCCTGGTATTTTCACAAGCGTGCCTTTAGGGGATTTGAAGACCTCACATTCTCTCTGAGTAAACAGCTGTATTGGGGAAGGTGCAAAAAGAACTGTTTAAGTTAGCATTTTTCTACATTCTGTGGTTTCGGTCATGGCTTTGACATGTTTATAGGAAAAATAATTAACACAGAGAAAATCTTTAAGTCGAATTTTAGCTCTCAGTCTCTGATTTAAATTCAGGGTTGTGTCTGTTAAAAATATTCTTAAGACCAAAAGTTGCTTAAAAAATTCCATATTTTTGTGATTGTATGTAACAGGTGTTGTTCTGTGGTTTGAGTGACATGTCAGAGTGATGTATGATCTGGTTGCTGGATTAGAACAATGAAATTTCTGAGCTGATTCACAAATACTTTTTAAGCTTTTTGCTCATTTTTTGGTCCTCTGCTTGTCGAGGAGGAAGTAATTCAAATGGAAGGTCTTGACTTTGTCAGCTCTTTTGGTGATTCTGCAATTGGTTTGTCCTCAAAGATCAGGGTAAGGGTTTTCTAAAGCCTTATGACAGAAGACGTCTTATAGAAGTGAAGCTACAAAGATATTGGCCTGAATATAGATTTAACCCTTCACTTTAGTCTCACAAAGGACTTATTTCCAGCAGTTCCATATTATTTGTTACAAACACAAACTTTATTGATATATTTACATTTACAACATTAAGCAGATGTTCTGAGAACGTCCCTCCCTGCGATGGGCTGGCGACCTGTCCAAGGTGCGTCCCCCGTCCTCGCCCTGTGTGCGCTGGGTTGGACACCAGTACTCCCCCGCGACCCCGTTTGGGACAAGCGGCAGAAAATGGATGGATGGATGAGAATGTCCAGAGCAACTTACAGCAGTACTTTGTTTCCACATTTGATCTTCATGCTAGTAACCAGCTACGATCAGCAACTGCTGATTATCTAATACAACCAAGTATCAAACTTATTAACCCTGTGACTAGTGAAAAAAAAAGTAAAAAAATGTATTTATTTTTTTTATAAGAGGTAAAAGAGGTAAAAGAGTAGAACTGTTTGGGAAGATTAATCCCTAAGAAATTCTTTGAACATGTGAGTCTTTAAATTGTGTTTTAGACATTTTATGGCACTGAGCTAACACAATGATCCAGAGTGACTTTCATTTCCTAACTACAGGGACAGTCCCCCAGAACCAACTTGGGGTTAAGAGTTTTGCTCTGGAACCCTATAGTGGTAGAGCTGGAGGTGGGATTCAAACCTGTGACCTCTTAGTCTGTAGGACTGATCATATCTACTCCATTGCTTTCAGTTCTGTAGCCTCTAATGGCTTTGGTTGATTGCTTATTGCCTACATTATAAAATTTGTATGATGAAAATATATGCAGACTCACTTATTAAATATGGAATTCAAGTACCAGTACACCAACTACAAATACAGAGCCACCTTTGATCGTTTTTGCCCAATTTGCTCACACTTGTGTGGGGTTCAACCTTAGTGATTTAGCAGAGTGGGAGTGTTGGACTGAGAACTGTCAATCAAGCATGATAATCAGAAACACACCCCTATTTTAATATCATACAAACCTTTTTAATATGTTGCACTGTGTTCCTTCAGAAGGTGGACTGAGATGCACGGTGTCAGATTTTAGTCCAGTGTAATTGCATTTGTCTCACCCCTCAGTTGTCCCTCAGTTGACAACTCTCTTAATACTCAGTGCAGCCCCCTACTGTTTCTTTAATTCATTAATCACAGATATTTACATGAAAGGTGTTCTATAGCAAAATGTTCCCCAAAAATATATTACAGATTTTTACAAACTTACACAGGTAAGTTTTCCAATGGTTTTGGATAGTAAACTGAATGGCTAGAGTTGTGTTGTAGACCCCATCACCAATACTGTAAATAAATTATTAATATATGGGTTATGCTCCAGCATGCTCCCTAAATGGCAAAGCAGCTTAAATGGATGGATGGATGGGTGGATGGATGGGTGGGTGAGTGGATGGTTGGATGGAAGAAAGTGCACATGGTTATCAGGTTCCAATCTAGATACTAATCACACAGAACGGTGGTGTAAATGGCATCTTGGAATAACATGAATGGCTAAATGTATTAAAATCCTGACATGTTTCAACATTCATCATTAAAGTATTAAGTTAGCAGGTGTCCATAAACTTTTGTGCATGTAGTGGATGGGTAGCACTTCCAGGAAATTTTCACTTTGAAAGGTCAAGGTTTTTTAATTTAATCTAATGATTAATGATTTTCTTTAGTAATTTTTACACAGCAAAATCCTGAGGCTTTATTAATTCACTGATGTTTTAAAATACCAGAGCTCTATTTGTAAGCCTCCAATAGTAATACCTGTGCTGTTTACTAAAAAAGAATGTGCATGGTTAAAATGTGGACAGATTGTTCTCAAGCAGATGCAAAATGGAAATCATTTCACTGCATTCAATTGCCTCTAATTCCCTTCCCTCCTTATCAAACTATCAAAATCCAAGAACCTGCTTTGCAGATTGCTCAGCACTGCAAAATGGATTTGTTGGTGGGTATGTTTTAAATGGAGAGACGGGGAAATGAATCCAATCTTCGGTTCAATCTTATATCTTAGAGTGACTGTGACATTTTGACTCAATAGGGACGTCCCCTGAATGAACAAAATAGATGCCGTGGATCAACCCTTTCAGTATTTTCTACTACTTCGCTGACATGGGCTCAATAAGCATCTGAAGGAAATTAGAAGGGCTGGATGAACCAGATAAGACTGTAATCTATTCCTTAATTAGTGTTACAGGAATTTCTTTTTAAAGTCGAGATGTAACTGAGGTAGGTACCTCAGTCGATCTCCACTCTAACAATTGCAAGAAAGAGAATGCACTTGATTATGAAATCTTTTCTTTTCTCTATTACTTACCTCAATGTGTGATATTTTCTTGTCTTAGTAATACCTCCAAGGCAGTGACTGGCCTTTTCCAATATGTCACTGCTACACACATTGATTGGCTTTAGCTGTGTTTTGGCAAGGGGCAAACAGGCGAAACTGTTAAGCTACAGCAGTGGCTGTTGTTGGTGCACAGATAAAAGCTTCTCTCCATGGCGAAGGGCTTATGTAATCTAAATAAAACCCTTGCCAGTTTGCGGACTATAGATGATTACACTTCCCTCTCTGAGCTGTTTACGTTGGTGTATGTTAGATAAGGAGTAGGCAAATGATGGGGAAACAAGCTGGCTCTGACATCACCATGCTGCTGTGCATGTGTATCATGGCTCTGAGTGGATTTAGATGGCATTGTGTTGATAATGTTACCTGGTGGGCTTAGATGCATTTTCACCATCACGCTTGTCAATCTGTATTGTGAGCGGAAGCAAAACTTTGGCTTATTTAAGTGGGTAAGTTTAATCAACCAAAACATTACTGTCTTTTTTATTTTGCTCTATTTAATTTTGTGTTTCCAAAAGAAAACCAAAAATAACTGTTTAACGGGCCATAGTGGGATACTTATGTCATAAAGAAGGTTATTTTGTGCTAGCTGCTTTCTATATTTGACTATGGTAAATAGATTTTTTAGCATATCTCATTTGATTCTAAACAGCAAACACATACAGCACAGTTTGTGTATGTATATATGAATATATTAGGTTGCGTCACTGCAAAACTACAGTACCCAGTACCCATTTATATATGTATATATTATTGTATACATACCATTTTGCTATTTATAGTAGTTAAAGAACAATACAAATCAAGCTCATAAATTTTACCAGTTCTGATTCTACCTAGCCCTCCCTAGTCAATATCCTCATGTGTCTTGTTACCATGGCCACACAGGACATAATGCCTAAGGAAGAGGACTCCGATCCAGAGGGTTGCCAGTTCTATCATTAGGAACAGCAGGAAAATTAGGTGAAAAAGGGTGAAAAACCCTTTCCTACGTCCCCATGCCTGAACCCCATAACTGCTCCTAGGAACAGGTAATGCAGCCCAAAGCTTCTGCTCCTGGCATGTCTGTTTACTAATGATTTGAATAGGATGGGAAAAATGCAGAGGATAAATTTACTAAATAATAAATTTACCATTCACTATTCACTACTATTCAGCATGGGTGAGAAAGCACAATAATTTCATATTGCACACAAGGTGGAAATGGGATTTTGCTAACAAATTGAACCCCTTAAGCTTAAAAAAAATATGATTTAGGAAGCAAATCATTTAACTGTTCACTGCTCTATATTCAGAAAGAAATGTACCAGGACATTATTTTGTCATATTACTGTACTGTTATATTTAAGTACTGTTATATTGCCCACCTGTTTTGACTGGTGAAGGTATGTAAGTTGGCAGATGTACTGTTTCACGTGTGTGGACAGAAAACAAAAACCAGCAGAATCAGGCATTTTTGTGTGAGCCTGACTCAATGATAGATCTTCGCTGTGGATTATGCAACAGCAAGCAGTCTGAGAAAACATGTGAACAGGCCTCTTGAAGGCACAATTTGTTTTTGAACACAGCTGAAAAAAGTGTGCTATTTTTAAAGGTAGCATTATTTATTTCATCTGACATAAGCGGGTGCTCATCAGTATTCAAGCGATTTTCTTTGGCCCTGCTGCATGTAGAATGTAATAAATTTAGATTTCGGGTGCACACTTCTGGATCTATTGGGTTATTGCTCACAGTTATTCAGCACAGTAATTCTTTCATCCATTTATTTTAAAAGACCTCCGAGAACACTTCAATCAACACATTTGTTAGTTCTTTTGTTCTCCATCTGAATTTTTCTTTTTGGAGATATAACACAACACCACGCTTCTGTGATTGTGTTAAAGAAGTTAGTGTTAAAGGCAATGGTAGTGGAGGAGTTGTGAGAAATATCTCTGGGGTGTATTTGTCCTCTTGCATGTGTGTCCATGACATGTGCTGGAGGAATGACACTGTAGTGTAATTTCACCTGTTATGGGTAACCATTACATGACGACACAGAATGTGACCAGCAATCTAAGCAGTGCTAAAAATAACTGGCAGCACGCTTTATGTGTGTGTGTGTGTGTGTGTGTGTGTGTGTGTGTGTGTGTGTGTGAGAGAGAGAGAGGTCTCTCTCTCTCTCTCTCTCTCTCCCTCTCTCTCTCACATTCTCTTTCTTTCCCTCTTTCTGAGTATATTAGCTATTCATTGCTTTTTTTTAGGCTGCCACAGCTGCATATTGCACTTTAACCCTTTAAACATGAAAATTCAGATGCACATTTCTCGTCATTTTAAACCAGTTTGGCCCTGGGCTCTGCTTGGATGGTAACCTAGCAACAGTTTGCTGAATAGTGACACTGGATGGATGTTCTGGAGCAAATTCCGCAGCGGCGGATTCTCAATGCCATCTAAGTGGAGACTTCCAAACACACTGCTGCTGCAATAGGGTGGTGTTCAAAAGGCCCAAACCACGAACAGCGGACAAGAATATAAATACAAGTGCAATCTGATTTGTAATTTTTTTCAGTTTTAAAACTGTTCATTCTTTTTGCCTTGTGAAAATTAATCGGCGAAAGCGGTTACCAGGTTGCCCTGAGGTACCTTTGAGCAAGGTACCATCCCTGTCACTGCTCCCCAGGCGCTTTCATAGCTGCCCCCTGCTGCACATGTGTGTATAGGTGAAACGCAAAGGTTGATTTTGTTGTGTTGTGCTGTGCTGCGTTTCACAATGACGGGGGTTGTCACTTTCGCTTTTGCTTTCACTTTAAATGTCTGTAATAGGAATTTTATAATTATATGAAGCATTTTATAATTATATAAAGTAATTAAAAAAGTAGTTACTTTTTTCCACATTGATTCTTGTATGATGCTAGTGTTTTAAAGATTTTTAGTATATAAATGTGAGTAATATAAATATGAGCAGTGCTTGATGATTAAAGGAACTTTGCATAATTTCATAAACAACTGAAGAAGCTGTACAGTATTTCAACTCAACCTCATTGAGCCTCATATCTGTGACATTACTTTAAGTACTTACATTTAGTTATTAAACTACACTTGCCTTTTTTAGCACATCATACTTTAGGTTGTGAATAAACAATCAGTTTAAATCTTATTATTGAAGAAAAGATGTTAATATCCCAAGAGATTCCAAACCTTTCATTGACTGTGCATATCAGTGGCCGTATAAAGCCATGTTTAGAACAGCATGTGTGATTTCCTCTTACGTTACACTACATACACTGTCTTTCTATTTTAACTTACTAATTTTAACTAAAAGAAATGACTAAAGTCTATTGTTCCTTCTGTGTCTCTCTGATAAAGTTAAATTAGCCTGTAAATTGTATCTAAAGAGTGCATTGTGGTATGTTCAAGCGGAAACAACTGTGGTCATTCACTCCATGTTTTATTATTTTCATAGTGATGTAAATAAATAGAGATCAGAAAATATCTACGTCTAAGAAATTTTCTGCACTTGGGGTTTGTGGCATGGAGAGGATCTAAGCAGGAGTGGATGATAAGAAGGTCAGGAAATAACACAGAGCAGACACAAAACAATAGATCAAGAGCAGTCAGCACTGGTGAGAAAGGCTTGTGAAGAACAAAGCTGCTGGTTTGTTTTCTCTTGCAAGCAGAGTTGATGGATGACATTAGAAAAGCATAATGTGGAGGGTGCAGCCCACCATTTCTGTAGCAACCACCAACCCTATGTTAATTATCCGTCATCATGGCACACGATGTTAATCTCCAACTTGCTTACAGTGAAGACTCATTACATTGGAGGTGATTGTGGAGAAAGCCCATCAGGAGGGAATTGTAAATGCTAATCCCTTTCCTACATCCTTAGAATCAGTACTGTAAAAGATCCTTTTCTAACACAATAGTACGGTTCTATTATAAAATGTGTGTGTGTATATATATATATATATATATATATATATAAAAACTTATACACTTATTTTTATTATATAAATAACTTTTCATTGCAAAAAACAATTCTTGAGAACAATGCATTTTTTGCATATCGGTCTCTGTAAGTGCAAGAAAAGAGATGTACATGATGTGTTTACCAGATTTCTCTTAAAAACTACTTTTGTGCACTTTTATCATAAACACATTTCTACTTTGTAAGTGCTCCTGGTGAGTGAGCAGCCTTTTTTTTTTTTTTTGAGAGGAGCGAGATTCTTGATTACAATCGCGTGTTCTTTCTCTATAAACAGCAGTGCTCTGGGTTTGTTGGACTGGTTAGAACAAGATTAGGACAAACTGTAAGTATCTCAGGTAGGGGTTGATCAGAATTGGCCCACATTACCTAATTCTCTAGGTAATAATATAATCCAGGAAAGAATAGTTTCTCACCTGCTTTGTCTCATACTTCCATGCTGTTCAATTCAATAGTGGTTCTCAATCAGTTTGATACGTTTAAAATCATCCATTCTCATTACCATGGGCGCATTCCCAAAGCACTTACTGCGTTTCTTACAGCAGCACCACAGCTGTGCAAAAGGTAGATACCACAGTAATCTTTTGTTCTTGACAAAAAGGTTAAACTTAGAACATATAAAGTTATTTTGGCTACCACTCTCCCAACTTCGCAATTCACTTGCTTTTGGAAATCAATTAAGCAAGGTTGTGGCAGATGCAGATAATAACAAATGCAGTAACAATGTGGTGAGTAGTGGCTGGAGATTCAGCTGTGTCTGTTTTCAGTGGCAAATCTTGCTTTAAAAGTGGTATATTTGTACTACAATTCCTAGAGTGTGGTAATTAGAATGTACCATAGTCAGCTGAAGTTATGATCCGGCAATATTACAATATTACAACAATATTAAACTAAATACATTCTTTAAGAATGCATAGCAAGTAGAGGAAACTATTAATCAGTTCTTAAATAGGGTGCTACAGATGGATTATTACAGATAGATACAAAATCATAAACCACACTTATGATCATCTAACTCTTGTATTCTTGTCATTGTGAAACACAGCACAGCACACAGTGAGACACAAAGGAATACAACCTCTGCTTTTCACCTATACACACATGTGCAGCAGGGGGCAGCTATTGAAAGTGCCCAGGGAGCAGTGATGGGGACAGTAACTTGCACAAGGGTACCTCAAGGCAACCTACTGGTGAGGGATTCAAACCCACAACCTTCTGATCCTGGGGCCTATTCCCTAATCACTAGACCACCACTTAGCACCTTTAAACTTTGCACTTGTGCTGTAAGTTTAGCTGAAATCTGAATATATGCAAAATTTCTCAAAGACAAGGTAAGATTATGCTCAATAATATTAATAACAACAGAAATAGAACCATTCAAACTGTTGCTTGACTTCATATTAATATTTTAAGTTGATTGCATGCAAATATCAATAAGTGGCCAACCTAAAAATAAAGTCAGACTCACATTAGTGATTATCTTAAACACCTAGCTGAGGTCCACTATACCGCCAAAGAAGGAAATAGATCCAGAATCTGAAGACTGGCCTTGTTATCTCATTGATGTAGTCACATGAGTGTGTAATTAATGTGTTGTTGGCACATCAGACATAGTTATAATATGTCTAATATATATAATATATAATATGTCAAATATAATAGTCTATAATATCCTGATGACTCTGTCCATGTCTAAACTTTTAAAAGTTGTTCTCAGGTGTGCTTGTACCTGCTTGTATACCTGTATACAATAACTTGTGGTTACACTGTTAACAACAATTTACTGAGCCATCAGTTCACACAATTGAATAAGATTGACAACTATTGGTCGCTGAAAGCAGAACTGTGCAAATATTTGCAAACAGCTGTATTGCAAATGCAGGACGACCCCTTTGTTGCTGTAAAATCACACCGTGTGGCTTGGATTAGCAGAAAACGATTACAAATAGCAGGCTTCCTGGGTACACACCACATCCACAGTATTGCAGAGAGCAGGCTACCAAAACTGGAACTTGACATGAAATATAATGCTATAATGCTTCCACTTTGCTCAAGGCTTTTTAATTATTAAGTCTGAAATAATATCTTTGTATTTGATGGATGACGCACATTGGATCAGTCCTCCAGCAAATGGAAGCTTATAATATTTCTGGATGTGCACATTCCAGGAAAAAAAAAAACGTTTTTGAACTATCATGGAAGATATTAAGGTCTTAAAGGACTAACTGTTATTTAAAGAATAGGCATAAATTATTTGAATGTGAACTATTGGATTAGCTTTATAGAAATAATATGCTGATATGACTGACTCAGCCCCTTCACTCTAAGAGCTCAGAAACTCAGTAGTTTGAGAGGAGCCCTTTGGATTCCCATTTTATTTTATATTATACTAATGCAGTTTTGGCTGGCACAGATGGTCTCATATAATACCAGTAATATTATGAGCATAAATAGACATGATCCATCAGTTGCAGAAACTCACATCTTTGGCAAATATACTAATTTGCTTTAGAGCCTGGAGTCTACACTTAAGCGTAGGTTAATATTGTACTTCACTTCTGTTATTTCACATTACTTCATTTGAAACATTAAAATAAGCCCAAGATAATTACTTTGGTAGCTTCATTGGCAGCTTGAATAGTTTAAATCAGTCAGCATAAGCTTTGAAGTTAAAGCAATGCTCCAAACAGCACTCATTAACATACTAATTTACATTATTATCATCTCCGTCTGACTGGAATTTCACATTTCAGCATTCCTGAATTTAAGGAACTATTTTCAATGCTTGGAGAAGTGTGTACTATTGTATTTGATCATGATCCCAAAAATGACTTTATGTTGCTCTGCCACTCCAGAAACATAGTTCCTCTGCTCTACAGACCAGAACTTCACCATCCCTCTAGCTGATGCTTGGCTTTCATGTGCAGCTGCTCCAGAGCATCCTGTTCTCTCAACATTGCTCTTCTATTGAGGAAATGAAAGGTCTATGTGAAATTGGATGCCTTTCTCAGCAGAATGTGCACCTTAAAATGAGCAAATTGCAATTAGCATGGTTGTCTGTTTTCAGACACACAGTCTTATGCAAACACGTGGGAAAAAATTTATTTTTAAAAAATAACTTCGGCTCAGCATAGAAGCTTTTTTGTAGAAAAACAGAAAAGTATAATACTCATGTCTGTTTTCTGTATGATTATTCTTCTCTAAAACAACATAAACAAAACACGTAATTTGACTTTTATGCAAAGCTAAATAATGTATCAAGCATGCCATGCAGGACCTTTTTAGGATTTTCTCACCACTCATTAAATGAGGGAGTTGATACCTTAAAAGACCCACATTTGTTCCATGACTTTGAATGGCCAGTTACTTAAAGAACTTTTCTGTAGCTGAGATCTTTAAATGCAATCCCAACCTTCATTTTGTACTCAAGACCTATATTATAATAAATGAATATTAATAACATAATTCAGAGCATATAATACTTTTCATTAATTTGTATGATGAAGATGCTGGCATACTCAATAAATATGTCTGCATCAAAATAATGTGGTCAATAACTAAAATCAGCAATGTCCACTGAGCCACAAGCTCACATGAAGTACAGATGTCATTACTATCAGAGAATGTAGGTCACAGCAGAATGCCTGTATTTTCTTTCTGTCTGAGGCTTTAAGGAATTACAGTTTAGGCACAATACCAGAGAACAGCACTTCTCTCACTATCTCTCCTTGTTTCTCCTTACCCTTCATTCTCTTTCATCCCTTCTTCTTCAGATATCCCCCTACCTCTGGAAATTGCATCTCTGATTCTTTCTGTGCACGTCTTCATTTAGCGTCACTCTGAAGAGTGAAGGTCACCTTGCTATTTCCACTGGTGGGTCATATCTCTGTGGCTGGTGTGTGAAAATGTGTACATATGAGTGTGAGAAAGAGTGTACCTCACCCTTGTTTACCTTTTCCTGTAAGTACCAAATCTTACAGAGACAATAGTAAAACATGGACATTCTGATGCTGTGTGACATTTTGCTACTTCCCAGGGGAACACAAAAAGCAGCTGCTTCATAATAGATGAAGGGATAGACTTTAAGGTCTTAATATTAAGATTAGATAAAGGGCATATGGTTCCAGGAAAAAGCTTTTGTTAAATCCCGAAACAACATTTATAAAATGTTTCATAGAAGAAACATCAGTTGAAATGTTCCCTGAGGTACCCACATGTTTTGCTTTGGTGTAGCTAAATGTATTTTTCATGACGGGCTATACAAGGATTACAAAGACAAAAAAGCCATATGATTTTATAACCAGACATTTCTGCATGTTTGTTTTCTTTTTCTTTTTTTCTTTCGGCTGCTCCTGTTTAGGGCTCGCCATGGTCCTTCCATCATCCGGTCCTCTGCTTCTACCTCATTCAAACTGAATACCTGCATTTCCTCTCCATAAACCTCCTCTTTGGTCTGCCTCTTTTCCTCTTTCCTGGCAGATCCATCTTCAACATTCTTCTCTCGATATAATCCTCACCTCTCCTCTGCACCTGTCCAAACCAATGCAATCTTGCTTCTCTCATTTTGTCTCCAAAATGTCTAACCTGAATACTTTCAATTCTTCATCCTCTTCATCGCTGCCCTTACTTGTATCTTGTTTATTTGCTGCACTTCCTGGCTCACTCTCTTCACATCATTCAATCTTCTCTCTCTCTCTCATTTTCTTCATTCATCAGCCCTTTAAAGTACTCCTTCCATCTGTTCAACACACTCAGTTCACCTGTTAGTACGCTTCCATTTCTATCTTTATCGCCGTGACTTGCTGCACATCTTTCCCTGCTCTGTCTCTCTGTCTAGTCAATCGGTAAAGGTCCTTTTCTCCTGTCCAACCTCTCATACAATTCACCAAACACCTTATCCATAGCCTTCGCCACTGCTTTCTTCACTCTGCGGTTCATCTTCTAGTACTCCTGTCTACTTTATTCATCACTCTGGGTATTCCACTTCTTCTTCGCCTGACTCTTCTGCTGTACAAACTTCTGAACTTCTGGGTTTCTGTCACCAGGTTTCCTTCTCCTCCTTCTTCCTTCCAGGTATCACACCAAGTACCTTTCAAGTTGTTCCACTTACCAGTTTTGCACTGCATTAAAAGGTAAATACCAGAAAGATATTCACCAGCTCTCAAAAGAGCACAAATTTTCTCAGTCCTGATCAGTTTGTTTTTCCCTTTGGCATTCAAAGTTTGTCGATAATGTGTTTCATGGGATTCATGGCCAAAAGAGCAGCCTTTTGGAGAAAGCAATCTATTTTCTCTAGACTAAACTGTGCTTGAGCTATGCTTTCAAAAGTAGTTATTGGTGCACTACAATACTTACTAATTTTCAGTTCCCTGCTTTGTACAGGTGAGGATGATATTCGCTGCATATTTCAGATTCAACATTGTCCTGAGTTACGTAACAGTGCTGTCATGCATCTGTGTGTGGGCAGGAAACAAAAGCATAAACAGTTACTCCTTTTAGCACATATGCTGCATTGCCCTTGGCATCCATGATCACTCAATTGATTCCACTCTGGTTTTACCCTCAAAACATCAAAAACCAGTTGCTTCATTAATTGGTAAATTAGAAAAAGTAAATTCACAAGATCAAAGCCAGTGGAATAGACGTGTTTAAAATCTCTTTTCCAACAGCAGAGATGTACATGTGATGACTTTATTCAGTGTCAGAATGTGTTTCACCAGCTGAAAATTATACAGTACTGTGTAAAAGTTTTAGGCAGGTGTGAAAAAATGCTGTAAACAAAGAATGCAAAGAAAAAAAAACTGTTAATGACTTTTAAGAATAATTATCCTTATTAGCCGTCATGAACCACATCCATTAAAACACAGTATTACTGTAGAGTGGCTCTGAAAAACGATGAGGTGAAGTAAAGTTTCACCAAACTGGTTACTTACTCACCCAAAACAAGCTACTTAATAACGGATTAAACTCAGAGAAGGAACTCACAACCCGGACAGGAAAATGCTGCATCAAGTGCATTAAGGCAGGTTGAATGGCAGTCTCCTCCGTAAGCAGAGTCACAGAAGTTTGGGAGAAAACCCTTTGTACTGGAGCTCTGGGTGTCTTAGAGACACAGATGCATTTGCACAGCTACAACATAATGTCTTAAATGCTCCTCAGACCACTGTCTGTGGTTCAGGATTTATATTGGCCTCGTTCTTATATAATCACAATTCTCTAGACTCATGAACTGAGCAAGTGTAAGTGGGGATAAAATTTCAGCAACAGTGATAGTGTGGCTCTATATGTGTGTTGTCTTTCAGTGACATCATAAGAAACCGCTGTTCTAAATTAATGTTGCCCTTCTAAATCCACAACTACCTGGTTCAGAATTTTCATTGATTTGACTAAATCTAATTACGGAGAGCCAATACGACAGTCGTTTAATGTGGATTATGTCTTACTCAAACTCAGAAGCCTAAAGAATAGATCAGTTCATCGAAACATTATTTGTTCAATGTTCAACAGCGAAGGATACATTATTAGTAGGTTTAGTTGTTTGTCATTTCAGGTACTAAAAAGTCCCACGTGTTGTTTTGAGAACAATGAAAAATTCAATTGTTCTTGAAACTTACAGCACCTAACAAAAATAAATCATCATCCAAAGGTTAACTTTCATTCAAAGCAAAGAAGCCAGACAAAATGTCAAATGTTGTCCAAACAGTCACTATTGCAACAAACCCACATCTTTCATGATGTGAAATGTTGAAAATAGTCAGAGTCTTTTTACTTTTACTTTAGGCTTACAATGAATAGCTTATAGCAGCCAAGCTCCATTTCAGTGGATATTAACTTACATCTGAGTCAAATGAACTAACAAGCCAAATTTTCCATTCCATTTCCATTTTTCCATTCTTCATTTTAGTCTGCTGTAAACATGATATTAGTACATAACAGCAACACAAACTGTGCCTAATAATACAAAACTTCTGTTATTTCTGCATGGCTTCACTAAATAAATGAGCACAGCTTACCAGGGGTGGCAGACAGGGAAGGAAGTTCATTAAACTTGGATGCACCTCTGTGATTTTGGATAACAAATATAACTGAGAAATTTTTTGCTAGCTAGCTAAAGGGTGAGTCAGTTGCTATATGTGTCTGTAGTAAGTTCATATTTTCTGACAGGTTGAAATGTGCCTGAAAGTACATACATGTGAGCAAACTAGAGCAAACTATATACTAAAAGCTAACTTATTTTTTAAATATGATAAAAAAAAAACACTTTAACAGGAATATTATATGGGAATGATCATAATAGCTTTATTTTATAAAGTAAAGTAATTTCTTCTTCATTAATAATGTGAATTAATAGTAGCAGAAGAGTGTGATCTGTTTGCTAATGACTTAGAAGTACAAGTGGAGGTCATTTAAAGTCAACATAATGTTTGTTATTGTGCCATGTTACGGACTTAAGAAGAGAAGTAAATGATTTAAAGAGTGGAGAAAGCAAATAGAAGTTGAAAAGGAGACTGAGAGAAATGTTACCCTCCCCATCTCTCTCCACTCAAAGATAAAGGAGGACCGCTAGCTATACCATATACTGCTGCGTATGTTAGTAAATAAGATGGATGTCATATCGTATATCATTTCCATTTATATTTAAATCTTCCAGATACAACTTGTGTTTCTGACTGTCTGATAAAAAAGGAGAAAAATAACCAAAGAATTTTTGATTGGCACATGGTTGCTTCCTGTCATGCCCTGGGTGACATAGTGCGCTACAAAATTTGCATAGTAATTAACAGCCCGTTGCTGGGTGAGAGCTTTTTCCATTTGGTTGCATTAAATGCCCTTTTAAAGGTTGATTTATTCTATCCTCTTTTAAAATGCTCACCCACCCCTTGTACACATCCCTACTCTTCTCTTTGAACTCTCTCAGCCTGCCTTTGTTTCCCTCTCCCACTTATTCCTCAAGCCCCCGGCGCAGGAAGAGGTTTTGTGATTGGACTCCTCCTGTTGGCATTGCACTGTGAAAAAAAAACTTCATCACTATGGCATTAAAGCTGCCAAACCTTCATTGAACAGCTTCAGTTAATGAGTCCATTGTTTAAACAGCTGACCTTTGTATAATCAGATGCAAAGTTTCCCTCCAGATGCATGCATTTGTGGGCAATCTATCATAGAACCATATCTCACTTCATCAAGCTCATTCCAGCTAATTGGCAGCATTGTGTGCTGAGGACATGGCAAGACTTCACTGTCAATCAAATCAGAACGCTAGCCCAACACTAACTACTGTTGCCACTGCTTTGACGTTGGCACGCAGGCAGTACAAGCCAAGGGTTCCTTGGAGCTGCTGGGCTATGATTGGCGCAGACATTCAGACATGAACTCCCCTCACAAGAAACCCAGGGGCACAGAGAAGCTTCTTCATTCAGGACAAGAACTGATAGGTGCTGGGCCTCAGCGGACGAGACAGACAGTCAAGAGCATTTGGGTCTTCTGATGTGATCTTTACAGAGCCTCGCACCGGATTTGCCTCAGTTTCATCTGCTTGCTGGACAGCTTTGAAAAGATCTGGAAACTAGTGAGGGTTACTTACATCAGCAGTGCCCTTTAGAGCAAGAGACAGATGAGGTTATGGAGGAAAACAAAAAATACATTTTATTCACCTGACTTCATCTTACCTTATGGCTTGTCATTGACATATTCAGACATCAACTTTGTCTCCCTTAATTGTACATTTCCACTTGTACAGTATTTTCTGTCACAATATGAAAAGCATCATGTTGCCCTTATTACTGGATGTACTGTAATTTATTCATCAGGGTCCACACGTTCAGGATATAATGCGAAACCCTGTAGAATTGCAGCTGTGAGGCTGCATGTAGGCAAAGAACAATAGAAGTCATTAGTCATTCAAGCAGCCCAAACTTTGGTTTCTTAGCCACCTTTGTTTGTTTTTTTTTTTCATTATTATTAATTATGTATTAATTTAAGTCCTATATCACTGTGCTTTTTAAGCCTCATGAGTTCCCAGCCAGTTGGTTGCATGGTTTGTGTCATAAGTAGTGGGTTTAGTAAACTAAGCTTTATACTCTGCATTATGAGTGTATATTGTGCTGCACTTGTATGTACACTTGGCCTTGAGAAGTATGCCAAAGATTTCCGGGCTGTTGCTCAATTCCCTAATGCCTGTGTTGTTTGTAAGATTCAGGTCGTTGTTTCAGTCATGGAGGAGGGAGATAAGGAGCAACAGTGGAAGCTTAAGCAGAGCCCACTTTCTATCTGGGCTGTGTGAAGCCCTGTATTCATGTTCATGTCTAATTAAAGACCCTGGAGTAAAGACTGCCATGCTGATTCATTGACCAGACCCCTCAGCCACCATGCCAAGCCTCTGATTTATCAGCCTGCTCTTTCATTTGTTTTTTCTTGAATCATTTATGGGACATTTTTAATGTTTTGAAGTTAAAGTGTACACACTGCAGAGTATTCATGGATGTATGCCTATGTATGTGCACAGCAGTGTATGCTACTTTATAAAATTTTTTGAAAATGTAAAATATACATTTTGGACCCATCTCTGATCACCTTTGATGTGGTTCAGTTGATATCTGATCAGTTTATGATTTAGAAGAATCCGAAAAAACATTAAAAACAATGACAGTTTAAGTGAGTAACATTAATTATCTCATTTCAGGCACTTGTCAATGGTTGAGATCTGTTAGACAAGAGGTAAAAAGTCAGGTTTTGAAGATGAAGAAGAAATGGGTAAACCAAAAGTTCCAAAGTACAGTACTCTAAGAAGGGCAAAACTGTAATGTCTAGACAATTGGATCAGAGCATCTTCAAAAGAAGTCTAATGGGGTGTTCTCACTATGTAATTGTTATTACCTATAAGTGCTTCAGAGAAAGACAACTGTTGAAGAGGTGGCCTGCACAAGAGCTGATGCATTACAAATTTTTTCAAAAGTTAATCCCAGCTTTGACAGAAAAGTGTCACAGTGCACAGTCAGTGTCACTGACGCTTGTCAGTGTGCCCAAACTGAAGCCTCCCAACCACCAAAGACACCTATAATGGGAGCTGGAGCCATTCAGAACTGGATCAATGAACAACAGAAGAAGGTGGCTTGCTCTGATAAATCAACTTTTAATTTACATCATGAGCACAGCTAGGTGTTTGTGCATCTGTTACTTGGGAAAGAAATGGCACCAGGATGCATAGGGCAAAGGCAAGCCACCAGACAAAAGTGATGTTCTAGAGAATTTTCTGCTGGGAAACCTGGAATATGTAGGTGTTACTTTTACATTTACCATCTACTTTACTGCCTAAACTAAATACACCCTTTAATGGCAGTGATAATCCCTAAAAGCAGCGGGGTCATTCAGATGATCTCAGTGTAGTCAACTATGGGATTTGCTAACACACTAGTCCATGGACCCCCCTTTGCTTTTTACAGGATTTACAGAGTTCTTAGAGGTATGAGGTGTGAGTCCATGCTTCAAAGTTTCAGAGCTGTTTTTGCAGCATGAGGGGGACCTACATAATATTTGGCAAGAGATTTTAATGTGTTGGCTGATTGGTGTAAATAACTAATTCTTAATAGATACATTCTAATCTTTTCCTTTAATGAAGACAGAATAGGGTTAGGCACACTCTTTGCATTTTTATATTTGAATTTTATATTTGCAGAGATGTTTGTGCTTTTGTACTAACAGACACTAAGGAATGTTCTTTTTTATAATATTGTCATGTAGGTATAAGAGAAACGTTCCTGTAAACTCAAAAAACTATGTGTGAATATTTGTTTTGTTTTGTCCACACTGTGACTTGCAAACTTTACACAGGAATGATATACCCACCCTGCCTGGAAAATCAAACCCAGGATCTTCTGGCAGAGAAGCAACAGTACTGACCACCATGCTCGCTCAGTCTGTACATTACATTTTGAAAAGTCAGTGTTAATTTTTTTCATGTTTTTGTTACATTTTAAATGGATGTCAGCTAGATTGCATTTATACTTCAAACTCAAATGCATTTTGAGATAAGGTTTTACTTTCCGTAATAGAATGCTCACTGACATTTAATTTTTTATTTTTACGTTTCTGCTTGGACAAGGATAACTCTCACCTTGGGAATCCTCCAGCTTGCATTTGCTTTGTTTATCCTCTCACCTTCTAGTCAGCGATTTCCATATGTGTCTCCATTTATGTAATTGTGTGCAGATAATAAGATAATTAATTCCAGTGATATCTGGGATAAATGGATTCAAGATCAATGATCATTACTTACCTTTTCCTGCACTCAGGTGAAATCAGAACATAATATGATCTCTAACTCACTTACTCATTTTCATAGCCTCTTGTCTTGATTAGGGTCGCAGGCAGTGCTGGAGACTATCACAGCTCTTGCAGGGTTGGGGAAACACTGTGGACAGGTCACCAGATCTGATGAACAAAAACCTATGAGTGTATTTATAAATTACCTTGACAAATTTGCATTAATCTTGCTCTAGAAGCAGTTACTTTAACTCAGTCTTCCCTAATTAAAATTAGCCTTGGGCTATTCAGCATAATGACATGTTTATTAAGTTGATGCTATTAAATGTATGCATATTACCTTAAGCAGCTTTAATGGTTTGAGTTCTGATTCAGTAAAATGTTAGAACTGCGTAGTAATTTTTCTAACATGGCTAAGTTTCTTGAGAAGGCATGTTTTGTAATAGCCACTTGTCAGGGTGTACTCCCTTAGCCCTTTTCTGGCAAGAAGGAACCTGTTTTTGAACCAGTTCTGTTTAGATTTTTTTTAAAGCTTTGTGTCACCTGGTTAACCAATTCCCACTGATTATTTTTGGTCAGAATGCTATGAATAGTTAAAAATTTGGTGCTTAAACTAGAATGTTGGTTCCCTGTTGGCTGAAGGAGCAGCATTTACAAGGCTGAGTCACACAACAGCTGCATGCTCCTACCAATCAGCAACTCACCAGTTGTTATAGTTCAGAATTGTTCCTAATCTGATTATTATCCAACTGTATCAATTTCTCTGGGGGGATATCATAGCCCATTAGATGTGTAGACGTGTTACACAAAAACAAACTCCATTGATATTATACTGTCTCCTGAGAATTTGTCTCACAGAGCTATTATAAGTGAAGGCAAACCATGCATTAAGCTAATCATGCTGTCACCCTCGCTACCATTTTAACCCTTTTAGCAGAGCGAGATGAGACAGCCAATGTTGATAGAACTCTCGGGAGTAAGTTAATGGATGTTAAAGCCTCCAGTGTTGTTCTCGCTTTCAACAAATTAAAGCCTATGCTCAAACAGTTCCAAAATGTCCACTTAATTTCTCTTTCTTTTCAAAGAGATGTTATAAAATTTGCCTCCAAGAATAAGGATACTGTGAAGTAGTCATAGGTCAACCTATTTAATGGTTTGCCTTCAAATTTCACTAGATGATGATTGTTTATTTTCAAAGTAACACCAAAGTTTTGGTCGTGGTAGTAGGTGGTAGACTGAGATAGTCCAAAGTGGGAGAACACTGTTGAAACCATAGAGATATTCTTTCAGACAGCCTCAAATTTAAATACTGTGAGCCAAGTAATAGGACTAAAAATATTGACTTGATATCAAATAGGCAGTGTTGGCCTAGAGATTAGGGACTTGGCCCCAGGATCAGAAGGTCATGGGTTTGAAGCACAGAACAGGAGGCTATCCTGAGGTACCCTTGAGCAAGGTACCGTCCCCATCACTGCTCCCTGGGTGCTTTAAATAGCTGTCCACTGCTGCATGTTGTACAGGGGTGAAAAGCAGAGGCTGAATTTTGTAGTGTCTCACTGTGCTGTGCCATGTTTCACAATGACAAATAGTCACTTTCAGTTTTTAATGACCAAAGAGTAGTTCCCATCCTTGTTAGCAGTGCAGCTTGAGAAAGCAGGGTGAGCACCTTATAGATGTACTTCCAGGTGGATGTCTAAAACCAAAGTTTTTTAGACTGATTGAATCATCCCTCAGTATGGGATAAGAATAAAGTGTGGAGCATTTGGTTCAGTCCTGGGATTAACTGCTGACCACTGAGGGTTTTAAAACACACTTCAAATTTGGACACATTTTGCCATCTTGGCACTTGCTGAGCACTCTTGGTGTGGTTGAATCTATGACCTTAGACTTTGATTTCACCATGGCTTCTTCCCTGTAATAAATATCTGTTCGTACAGGGTAATGTGGCTCACTGTCTGATTCTGTTTTAGTTACCTTAACAGTCTTTAGTAAGTCTGCAGTACCATCATGGAACTAGTTCTTCTAAACTAAAACACCCTACTAAAATTTGGATAAGGGGTATTAAACTGGGTTTTTTTGGTGCCCCAGCTCTGCAGTTAAGCATTTTGCTTTATTAAACATACCTGATTCAGGCCATCCTCTAAAAAGCAAGGCTTGTATTAACTGAACTCAGAGTGACAGAAGAGGGAAAATGCTAATCTCTGCAGTGCCCTGGCCTGGAAGGAACCCAGTTCAACACCCCTGCTGACTTCACTGACAAAAGACAAGAGCTGGCAGGCAATCTTGGAATATAGTTGAAATGTTTGATTTCATTCTTGCCAGCACTGACTTTGCTGCTTCCCTCTTTCACCTATACTGGCACACACTCACATGCTTGAGCATTCAAAGCTTCGCTAATTACCTTCAGATGAGCATCCTGAATGATAATTTCCTTAATTAGAGAGCAACCACAGACTCCTCTGATCTTTCTCCACAGGGTCCTCACCCCTTGCAGCAAGCTCTTAGAGGGAGCCCACAAAGCAGTTATCATGGGGCGCATCTCGTTTGTCTCCACTGGCCAAATGTATAAATCAGCTGAGAGCAGAGGCAGCCAATATCACCGATAGTCTGTGAAGATGTTTCTGCCGCTATGAAATATGCATAGTGTTTGCAGGTGATTAGTCATTCAGCCTGGTGCAGTGAAGCTGATAGTCTCTTAGATGAGCTGGACTGGATCCATATTTATATTTTACAGAGTAAGAATGCTGATCAAGGATCTGCTTGTTTGAATGCATGCATTAATGTTTATGGAGTATTCTCGGTTCTGTGTATTCCGTCTTGTTCTGGAGATTCCATATTTAAGCTGTATTTATGGTTCTATTTTTAATATGTTTCATCACGGTGTTGTAAATGTTGATTGAATTGAATCTTCTGACAGCAATATTGTCAGCAATGTCACAATGACAACAAAATCACCAGTTCTTCCATTAGAAAGGGGTGGAATGTGATCGTTTCCTTCTAGCAAAATAACAATAATAGAGACAAGGGAAGTTTCACTGCCTTTTGCCCTCCACAGTGAAATTGCAAAGTCTAGACATGATTGCAAAACACAGGATGACTGGGATTGGTTCCATTTTTGTTGCATGGTATTAGGCACAGTGTCTATTTTTTTAAACATTGTGATGTAGTACTTGAGTAAATATATCTGCCAAGTACAAAATGATTTGCAGGTTCATGTAAAATCATACTAGGTTTGAATGAAAAGACTACATTTAATTGGCAGGAGGTTGCAGTCCACTAGTGGCTGAAGTCCCCAAAAAGGGCGAACACCATAACATTTACGGTGGAAGCATGTACAGAATCATAGTTTGGCAAATATAAACGGAAAGCGTGGGGCTGTGAAGTGCTTGGGATTCCAAGTGGGACCTCACCAAGGACAGTTTACAAATATACACACACCCTCTCAAAGGTGGCTGCTAGATCATGATGGTCCACATCCAGTCTTCTAGCCCATCTGTATGGCTTTGTGTACATCTGACCTTGGAAATTTCATCAGAGTTGAAAAAAAGCCCCTTATTGGGGTGTGTAATCCCTGACCCTAGACCTTATAATATTGTAGCTCTTATTAAAAAGGCTTAAGATTACTGTGGCACTTCTGATATATTGTGGGGTTTTTTTTACATATCTCACCACCAAAAGAAAAAGAAAAACAACACCAAAGGTTAAAAGGGTTAAATCGGCACATTAGATACTATACAGTATTTGTGATTGCTTGAAGCCAACTGACCTGATGTCCTTGCCTTTTAAATTTCATGTTAAAGTCTGTGTAACTATATTCTCTCAAAACACTCTTTCACCAGGGTAAACAGTGAGTGCCGAAAAAGAAATGTCATGATTTCACACTGAGCGAAAATAATCACTGTGTTTACAAATGAGGATCCACTCAATAATTTCATGTGATTCATAAAAGTGCTGGAGTCGAGTGTGTGGATCGTTACTCAGTGTGTTACCCTAAGTGGCTCTCAGAGTGAATTTCAACAATCAGTCAGCCGTGAGACGACAGGGAGGCAAGGCAAGGCAAGGCTACAAGTGGTTGTTCTTGGAGAGGTAAGCAATAAGGGCCACTGCCACGCCCACGTAGATGCCAGTTCCGATGGTGATGGACAGCACTGCCAGGAAGAGAGCTCGTCTAGAGCTTGAGCTGGCCTGGTGAAAGTCTCCTTTGGTCACTGCCTTGTTTGTCTGATGAGGAACGAGAGAAAGAGGAAGAAATGTGTTAAGTGGATACTATGGTAGAACAGACTGAGGAAAAATAATAAGCAGAGGATGTTACGAGGAGAAAAGTGGATAAAAAGATGATGAGGGAGAAAGGAATGGAACAGAAAACAGGCAGTAGAAATTATTAATTGGCCTCTCTCCAGCAGCTGACTGACAGGGGGGATCTGCTAGAGTGCTTGCATAAATAATTAGAGTGCCGTGATTCAGTTCTCTCCTAAGGGCTCCTGAGCCTTTGAAGTTCAGGAAACGTTGCCAAGATTAACGACAGTTTTTTTTTTTTCCCTTTTTTGATGAATTCATTTATGCCTCAACACTCTGCCGCCATGTTGTTTTTCTCTTCCTCCTCACTGACAGATGTCTCTTTCTGACCACCAAAAAAAATATTTTCTTCTTCTGTTTATTTGATCTGTTATATAATGATGAGAGAGAAAAGCCAGGCCATGCGTCTGTACCCTTTTGGCTTACATCTTTTCCCCAAGCAAACAGCCATCAAACAGACAGCAGCACACTAAGACTGAGCTGATGATGGTAATTATCAGACCCAGCCCTAATATATCAAGCAATCATATTAGGAACAGCCAACATAGTTGCATCATGAGGCATATGAAAGCTGATTAGTGTGGGCTTGGAAGTCCAAGATCATAAAATCTCAAATCAGAACAGCCTTTGGTTCAGGAAAGAAGAAGAGGATGCAAAAGGATCACATTTTTCCCTGCTTCTTAAATGGTAATCCTATGATTTTGATATCTCCTTCTCAATTGGTAACTTTGATTAAGAAACCATCTTGGAAAACCAAATATGAAAGTTTCATCAGTATAAACGTGGTTATTCTGATATATTGACAACCCACAGAGGTACTGAGCAATATCAACATCACTAGTGTTGATACTATTTTAATTACCAAAATTTGTGACATTGCCAGTATTAAAACTCCTTGAAAACTCATAGTGTTGCCTACGTATAGCCCAGTTAGCTTGTTTCTATTTATTTAACTGCTAAATGTAAGTGCAAAACACCATCATGGTGAAAAAAACAAAAACATTTAGAATGCATTGAAACTTGTGGTTAATTTTTTTTTTAACTTATGGTTACTTATGGATAATTTTGTAACCAGAGAATGCAAAGGATTCAAGGTTGGCCCATTCTAAGAAATACATTAAACAGATTGCATGTGATAAAACCATCATTATAAATGACTGATATACAAAAATGTATTTTAATTAATTAATTCATTTCCAACGTTAATATTAAGTGCATAAATTGAGTCTATTTGCAAAATTTGCGCCAATATACCATTGGATGCATTTTTTAATATGTTATGGTTCATATATAAATATATATGTAATAATATATATTATATATATATATATATATATATACTGCTTACTTATCTATCTAGATTTTATGCTCTTGTATAGTTTATGTCCAAAAAATGAACATTTCTGCTTTTATAAATCACATTTCAGGTAATGTTCAGTATTGTAGACACACATATATGAAAACATTTTACCTTTATCATACACTAGAGCAATCATGTTATAGCAACACATTTGGATTTTTGTCCATGGCGAAAAAAGTAGGCAGGTATTATATTTCAAGTTAAAGTTCAAACACTGAAGTTATAAGAAGTGTTTCAGCATGTTCATACAACATACAGGGCAGCCAAACAGAATACCGAAACAGAAATTGATTTAAAATGGTTTCTGGCTGTTTTTACATTCATTCAAACATTATAAGAGAGCTTTTGCGGAAAGAAATTACATCGAAAAAAATTGCCCTTTAAATTAATTTGCTTCTTAGTAAATATTAGAGGGGAGATCTCATTTAACGGTTTTTGAGCTTTATCATCCTCACTGACTGTTCTAATTTCATCTGAAGAGCCTTCCTGAAATGAAGCACACTGAGGAAAGTAAAATGACATACAGGGTAATTTAGGACACTTTTACAGCACTACAGAATTTCTCTTTTAATAAAGGAAATTTAAAACACATTTTCTCTCTTTCTTTCACACATGCAGGTACATGTGCTTGCTTTCTCTCTCAAGGAAGGCATCTTGCATTTGCATATGTAAGGACAGGCTGGGTGAGTCAGTGAGTGAGCACAGTAAAAAATGTAGCAAGAGGAGAAAACACTGGGAAAAAGAAACCCATGTTTAAAACCACCTTGATAAAGATAATTGTTCCACTAATTGTCTCTCCTTCTGGAATGTTATGTTCAGTCATGCATGCTGATGCAAAAGTGGTCAATGGCAGCAGGGCCGCTGAAATATTCATGCATTCTCCCTGTTGGATCCCATTAGATAACAGGCGTATCAGCACAGCATATACAGCATTGCTACATCCACTGGTTCCCCAGTGCAAAAGCAGTGTGGAGAAACGAACACAGTGCGTTCACAAACAGAATCAAGGTCAGTGAGTAAAAGTAATTAAAGCATCTGGCTTGTGAAAAGGCATTGCTTTGCTTTTGCATGAACCTCATTTTCAGATGTGTGGCACCTAATTAACCTGGCCTGTAACTGACTCATACATTTAAAGAGTATGTGAAATTTACAGGTCAATAAAAATAAAAAGAGGAACCCATTATCATGCAAGCAGCTTTTGCCAATAAAGAGGAAAGAAAATATTATAGCGGGATTAGTGTTCAACTTAAGCTCACTATAAACCCTGAGATACCAGGGGCCTTAAATGTTGTTTCACTCTACATGAAATGCCAAAAATGAATACTTGACCTTAGTGGCAAACTGCAAAAGCAATCTATTAGCAAGAAGATGGCCACCATTAGCCATCATTTTTCTGGAAAACTGGGTAACACATCCAATATTTGGTTCCAAAGATTTGGTTTATTTGGTTCTTTTTATGTTTGTTGCAGAATGGTTCTTCACGAAGGACTTTCAAAATATTTTAGCTCTCATTCAGTCCATCCTTAATGAAAAATTCAACATTCCAAAAGAGCTTTTGATGTCCTTCCAGAAAACAGAGAACTCTTCCTGAAGACGACTAAGACAGGAAAGCTCGCCTAAGAGAGTTCAGGCTATGCTGAAGAATATTAGCTACTCAATACAAATGTTGATATTAAAGTTTGTATAATTCAAACAACCCAAACTCTGTTTTTGTTATTGGCAATGTGTCAACCGTATGTTTCCACATGAAAAATCCTGTGTCTGCTGTTTCACTTTTCTAGCAAAATAATAGGCAAATTTGCACAGTACTGTATGCATGTATGTATGCTAGCATATCATTATTCTCTCTCTCTCTCTCTTCTCTCTCTCACACACACATACACACACACACACACACACACACACACACACACACACACAGAAAGAGTTCTGTGCCACGTACTGCTGGTGACTTTTCATGCAGTGGTCACATTGCAAAATTTTTGGCCAAAAGTCACTGCCAGATTTTGTTGCCAGACGTTGTTGTTGCCTTTGGTTGCCAACACAGTAAATCAGTCTTTGACACATGACTTTAAGTGCTCATTGTAACTCAACAAAGAAATTCTATTACAATTGTAATCTTCTCCTCCTTCTTTCAGCTGCTCCCGTGTAGGGATCGTCGCAGCAGATCCACCGTCTCCATTTCTGTCAGTCCTCTGCATCTTCCTCCTTCAAACCAACTTCATGCATGTCCTCTCTCACCTCATCCATAAACCTCCTCTTTGGTCTTCCTCTTTACTTTCCCGGGAGCTCCATCTTCAACATCATCCTCCCAACATAATCCTCATCTCTCCTCTGGACATGTCCAAACCAACGCAACCTTGCTTCTCTAGCTTCATGTGACATCCGGCGGCATTATTTTTGATAAAACCTGCCTTTAATTCCTGACTCTGTTAGCTCTACCTAAGTTTCAGCTTCACAAAATCTGTTTTATGTGATGTTTAGCTGCATTTAGCTTTCTCTGCCTAACTTGTAAAATCTAATCAAGCTAGGATCAGTTAATCCAAGCTTGGATGTGTAACAAAAATTTGTGAAATAAAATTTTAGTGACATATTTTCAGTAAAAGATTACACAATGCAAATATAAGAAAAGCTATAGTGCTTTTTTTCACTTTTAACTGTTTTATATTCTGATCATTCGTTCATACATTGCAACAACTACATTTTTAAAAACATAAACTTAGACAACATTAAGTGCCTCTCTAAATGATGTTTTATGCATGAGACTTTTATTCAGCTGATGTAATTGTCTTGGTTCAGCCCTGAACTAACTGTTGGCATGTAAATGACTGTGTGTGTCCTTATTGAATTGTAGCTTTTTTTCCTGCAAGATTCAATGCTTTGACACACACTAACCACTTTATGGAGTATGAAGGTGATCTCAACTGGGTGTGTGGGTGGGAGGGGGAGTGATTTGTAATTGTGATCTTTGTGATTAATTCATTCTGAAAATGCAATCCGTTTCACCTTCGCTGGAGTGTGCAGTAATTTAGGGGATGGGAAGTTGAGAGTTGCGGCCAAGGTTGTAGAGTGAGAGTAAGTTGCATGCCAAAGTGTAAGCAACGCACACATGATTAAAGGTTCATGGCCACTTCCTTTGTTAGAGCATCTGCTGAAAAAGGAGTAGCAGCAGACTCACAGCATGTATCTTTATTTTTTACTCCGCATCAGAGGGCCATACAGCATCTGAGTGGGGTATGCAGGGTATAAAGTCTAATGCTTTAATACAATTCTGATAATATCACAATACATTAATAGAAAGTGATAATATCACATTGCATTGATAACAAACAATCCAGACTGTTTGATTGGGCTGAAACCCCTGCGGTACACACACACACTCCTGTTCTGCCATACAAACTCGGTCCAAAAAGATTTGTGCAATACCACTCTATAGGGCATAAGTACAGCCCTTGAACTCTTAGGGCAGGCCAGCAAGTTGACATCTCTGTGATCCATTATTTCCTGGCACTTATCCCTCCAATGTTCCTGAATCTTTGTACATAATTTGTTCTGGGACCACAACCGTGCTTTTTTTTTGCAGCATCTTCTGCTCCTGACCAAGTAGGAGAAATCAATTTATATTCCAACATTTCTGTCTTTCAGGGACAGGGCTATGAAAAAGATTTATAACCGAAACCCAATCATATGTGAATGTAAATTGAACTACAACGTTATAATATAGTTTATTATTTCTGTCCTGGACAACCTGGTGGGACAGCAGAGCGATCCCTCATGAAAAAACGTGGGGTTACTAGACTCCTCCTCCACGTCTTCAAGTGGACATCAAAAGAGAATCCTATATGTGAGCGTGAAGCTGAAAGTTAGAGGGGTTTAGAAAGCTAAACAATAGGAATAATCTCCTTAAAGAGGGGATAAAAACACTCTGCATTGCAAGGAATTAGTTGAGAGAGAAAAAATGAAGCACTTGCTCCTGTGTGGGATTTCTCTCATGGACTGCATTGTTCTCTGCTTATGAACTTTTGGAATATTTTGTCAGTAACGCTAAACCAAGACCTGACGGAGTCCTTTAACGATTAGGTTACGTTTGATGGACTCTGAATATGCCTCACTTGGCAATGAAGTATTTGTGAAACAGAGAAGGGCATTCTCAACTCACTTTTCACCAAGCAAACCCTGCAAAAGGGGAGATAATAACTACAGACAGTGTCAGGACACATTGAGGCCAGGCAAAAAAATGCTGTTAATCTAAGCTTAATGTTATCAGCTCATAAAAGCTTAGAAACATTCACAATAGAACACATAGACACACACACGCTCGTACGCACACACACACACACACACACACACACACACACACACACACACATATATTTGCTGAGCTTATACTGATTGCTAATGACATTTCATACAAAATATGTAAGCACAATGCATTCTGCATGCCTGTCAAGCAATAGGTCAGCATAGCTATAAATAAACTGTCCAGTAAAAGCAAAACAAACAAAATTCCATCAGAAGCATTTCCAGAACTATATTTATTTGTAATAACCTGCAATGTATTTATCTAGAGTAAGCACAAGAATGATGCTTGGCCTCTTTGATATATTTTGACAAATGTCTCAAATCTGGTAAGTCAAGCAAGCTATGGTTGAGACTTTAGTATGAATATTAAATAAAGCCTTAGTCATCTCTTTGTGGAATAAAGCTATGAATAAAGCTTTAAGTATTTCTCTCACAGTCTTTTTCTAAGCCAAGATTCAATTGAAGGAATCAAATGAACAATGGCATCACATGAACTACAGTTTTTTGGTAGAAAAAAACATTGATTTCTTTCCCCTGCTGCTAATGTGAACACTTACTATGCACACATGATTACCAATTCTATTGTTCCTCCCGCCCAAAAGGAACTACTTAGTAATTACTGCTTCGATTTATGCATGCCTAATTAACATCTAATTAAAGCCAGCTGATCATGGTTACAATGGTGAGAGTTGAAGATGTGGTGGGAAAGTTAATGAATTTGCCTTTATAAGGCCTTGGTTTGAGGTTTGCACTTCAGGAAACACAAGGATCCTTCAACAGTCTTTCAGAACTCATTCCAACATTTTCAGAATCATGACTTGGTTAACACATACACACACATGCAGTGTAAAGGTTTTACACACCTATGAAAAATATGTAAAATATTTTTGATGGGGCAAATATCTTTTAAAAGGTTACACAGTTAAGATTTATAGTATTTAATTTTTTTAACTTGTCTTTGGGAAATCCTTAATAATTTTTAGTCCCTAATCCAAAATAATAGGTCTTATTTTTGCAGTAAGCAGTGAACTATGTCCATCCATGTCATTGTCCATCAGCACTGAGAGTGTCTCACTGTCTAATGATGACCCAGCTCTTCTTTGCACCTTCAGGATCATAAACCACATATTTATGCCTTAAACTAACACAACTAACAAATTTCACATAATTAGGCATGGACTAATCAGAGTGCTCATGCAGACTCCTGTTCACCACTGAACGCTCCTACAATGGGCACATGAGTTTCAAAACTGGACCATGGCACAATGAAATAAGGTGACTTGGTCAAATTAATCACATTTTCTGAGGATGGCTGGGAGCCTGTGCATCACTCGCCTGGGGAAAACATGGTACCAGGATGCACTATGGACGAAAGCAGAGGCAGTGTGATGCTCTTGGCAATGTTCACCAGAAGAATGACCTGTTTGGTCCTGGAATTCATGAGGATGTTACTTTAACATGCACCACTACCAACTTAAACATTCCTTAATAACAACAATAATCAATGACCAGGCAGTGTCCTCTTTCAGTAGGAAAATGCACCCTGCCACACTGAAATGTCCAGGAATGGTTTGAAGAACAAAGGAATCAACTAGTTGCTTTGGCCTCCAATTTCTCCAGATCAAATTCAGATTAATATATATATATATATATATATATATATATATACTCTTTCATATACTCAACAATTATATATATATATATATATTACATTTACATTTAAGGCATTTAGCAGATGCTCTTATCCAGAGCGACTTCCATGTCCTAATTACAGGGACCCTGGAGCAACTCAGGGTTAAGGGTCTTGCTCAGGGACCCAGTGATGGTAGTGCTAGAGGTGGGATTCGAACATGGGAACCTACATAGGTCCGTAGGCAAGTACCCTACCACTAGACCACCGCCACCCTGCCACCATAGTACCATAGCACCACCAAGTACTGTATATATAAAATGTGCATGTGTGTGTGTGTGTGTGTGTGTGTGTGTGTGTGTGTGTGTGTTTGTTTGTCTGTGTGTGTAAAGTTTTAAACCACTTTGTTGGATGTGTCCATGGAATGTATTTATACACAGCATATGCCTTGTAAGGCCCACTTTCACACTCTAGCGTGCCAAAATATTACATAAGGAGCTTAACCCATTTGTGTTAGAGCCTGCTCTAAAAGCAATGAATCAGATTATGCACACAGGCTTAACAAATGCAGATTGTTGCAGTTCAGTTTCAGGACACAGGAGAAAAAACACTGAGACCTATTTCTCCTCATCTCAGTAACTGGTTATTAGTAGGGTATGGCACCCCTATCTACAGAATTGTGCACCCATATCCTACAAGCGTAACACAGCAGAAACATAGGAATTTTTTGTTAGAAAAAGAGGGAGTCTGGGCACAGAATCTAGAGCAATAGCAGGCATATTCCTAGAGGATAATAGCTATTAAAATAGAAGAACACAGTGGGTGTATGGCTTAGAAACAAAACACATGTTCCAGGGCAGGTCAGACTGTGGCATAAAAATGCACAGGAACAAAGGCTGTTTGTTCACATTAGGTGCACACTGAGGGAAAAAAGCTGTCTGAATGAAATATCTATTTGTCCTTCTGCTTGTAGCGTCTAGTGTTACAATGCAAATATAGCCATTTTATTTACTGCGCAAAATGACTACTGAATTATACATGTGTTTTATGGTATATGTAATCCTGAAAATAATAAAATGGTAGTACTTTTTGAAAAAAGTTCTATTTGGTCTTACAAGACTCTGCTTGTGCTCCATCATGAATGTAGTACTAAAAGGTAGTAATGTAGTACTAAGACTAAATAGTAATAATAAGATAGAAGACAACAAACAATGTCTAAGGCATCAGGCTGCATGTGACTATTTCATGTAACATTTGCCAGGAGCTTTAACCAGATATTAAACACTTCAAATGCCTGATCCCTGTCACTAGCACTGTGAATAATTCTGACTCAGTAAATTTCTCTAGAATGGAGCAATAAATATCTGATCAAACATATTACACATTTAATTATGCAGAATGTTTTAAACATCTGTGGAATTCAGCTTTTCTCTTATACGTTCTGCTAGAATGAAGCTGTTCGTTTAGCAATGTGCTGAGCGTCTCAAAGTTGTGCTGCTGAAGATCTAAAACTTAATACTATTCTCTAACAAATACAGTTTCAGCTGACCTCTCTGACAGCACACTGAACTTGTTTCATTTGAAAAGAAAGTCTGAAAATGGATCTACTATTCTCAGACTATTAGCTTTCCGGTAAGCACCAGTGAAAACTCATAGGCAGAGCTGAATGCATCATACATGGCTATTTTAACTCAACACCACTATTTCACTGGCTCATAAAAAGTGTCCTGCATGTAGAAAACATGTTTCCGACCTATCTTTAAAGTTATTTTTATATCAGTCTACACACAATACTATTAAAAGACAAGAATTGATTTGCAGTGTTTTGTAAATTTAGTAAATAAAAAAAAAAAAAAAAAAGAAATGAGCTAACCCCAGCCTGAGGCCCCGATCACTCTGGAAAAGTTTTTGATTCAGAATTGCTTTCTTTGATTCTTTCCCTCTGTCCTAGCTCTTTCCTATCACAGAAAAACAACCCCACAGAATGACGCTGGCACTATCAAGTTTCACTGTAGGGATGGTGTTAATGAGGTGATGCTCAGTGCCTGTTTTGCTGTAATAAATATTATATTAAAATTTATTGACATGGCAGAGTATTGTTTGTAGACTGATGAAAACAATATTGAGTCTATCCTGTCTGAAGTATAGGAAAATGTGGAAAAAGAATCTTAATAGACCAATAAACTGAAGCTGAAGTCTTACATGTGTAAAAAGCATTCCGTTTCATGATTTTATGAAAATACTTATTAACTTATTATTGTTTGATTAATTTATTCTATTTTGAAATTGCACAATGAAACATTGCATCCTGAATGGAAAACATGGGTTCCAGTGGGAAGCTAAAAAAGCACCCTTGAAACCTTGCTTTCTACTGATTGCTTGGCGATACTTCTAAGGACACAGTTAACAGAAACCCTTAAAAACAGCAGAAACCAATTACAGTGTAAGTGTGACCTTTTTTAACCACTCTTCAGATTAAAATCAACCTGTAGGCCTGCCTTTGACACAAGAGCTGTTGGGTATACATAAAACAGCTCTCACATTAATACATGTTTTATTAAGTCTATCTATGAGATTCAACCTATAATAAAATATATTTATAATATGTAATGAAAATGATCCTTTTGACCATTCATTTAAATCTGGGCTCAGTCTAATCATAGCAGTTAGGCCATTGTGTTTGGACAGGAAGGAAACAGTGATCTAGTGTTTAGGGACTAGGCCCCATAACTGGAAGTTGTGGGTATGAGTCCAAGACCAGTGGGTTTCCCTGAGGTACCCTTGAGTAAGGAACTGTCCCCATCACTGCTCCCTAGGCCCTGGATATCGCTGCCCACTGTGTATGAATTAAATGTAGAGAAGAATTTTATTGTGGTTCACTGAGTGGATAGCTCAATTTTCACTCACTTTTAGGCACAGGGACAGAGAGAAAGAAAAAAAAAAAATTTAAAAAAAGAAACACATCTGTGTTAGTTGAATAAGTCACAAAAAAAAAAACATTAGAAGATAAAAAAATCAGGAAACTGGCACTTTAAAACATATAAATAATGTGGTCCATTTATCTTCAGAGCCATGTATCTTACAAAACCTTACACAAAATAATTTCCTTTTCTGCTTTCACTCTGAGGTGAGGTTTTGTGGTGGTGGTTAAAGGGAATTGATTTTGGTGTAGGCTTAGCTGCTAGTGCCAGGCTGGGAGAGCTTTATTTCTTTCCTTTCAGATGGAGAATTAGAGAGCTGTAGGTGTTGAGTCGTGATGAGCAGAATGACAGAAAGCAGAATATGTGTGTGTGTGTGTGTGTGTGTGTGTGTGTGTGTGTGTGTGTGCGCATGTTTGTTGTTTGTTAGTGTGTGATTATATACCCATTTATAGATAGATCGAGAGAGAGAGAGAGAGAGAGAGAGAGAGAGAGAGAGAGAGAATTTGGCTGGTCTAGTTTTTAAAATGTCAGATCAATCCACCAAATGCAAAACTGGTAATAAAGAAACAAATGTTCACAAACGCACAGCACAGGAAAAGGTTATGTGGGGTAGAATTCTGACATTTTGAGCATTTATCTACCATAACAGTGGTAGATAAATAGATAAAACAACTTCTTTTGTTGTTTTTTTGACTGAGTTGCATGTTCACAAGTTCACAAATTCACAGATATTAATTTAATCACCTTCTCTCCAGGTGTAACATTGCAGCTTTTTTTAGTAAAGTCCATTGCATAGTCTGCCCTGTTCTGTACTTCTGTCTGTCTGGATTTCTTCTTTGTTTAAGTTGCTCAGAAGCTTTTCACTGCTGTGTTATCATTCTGAAGCCTTGCCTCTGCTGTGGCCCTGTCTCTGTGTCAGTGTATGTGTGTGTTGTTTGTCACCCCTCCTATCCTAAGTGTTTCTAGACTCGTATCATTACAAGTACCTTGGTGTCTCTCTGTTTGGTGACACTTGTTCTATCTGTTCATTTGGTGTTTTCAGTTTGATTGTTACCTAGTTATGTCACTTTCTTTGTTTCTCTGTGACAATTAATGAAAATGCGCAATTTAAAAAGCCAGGATACTTTAAGTGTATACAGGATACATTTCAGTACCAAGAGAAGTTATTTCTAAGCAACAGACAGGCCTGGGGACACCAGCATGGTGGTGTGGGGGAGATGGACCCACAAGGGTTCCTCTAAGGTGCTTTGCATTGTGAGCCTCACTGACAAGTGCAAGCTACCAATGAATGTTTCTTGATTTATTTGCAGATAATTTTGCAATATCCACTGAGAAATAAATGACACAAAACTGGTACTGGTAGTACTAACCCTAACCCTTTGAACAGAGCTCTGATTTTCAAAACTGAACATGTACAGTTGCACATGATCCATATAACAAAGAAAAAGCCTTGTGTTTCCTGAACATATTACCATGAGGTAATGTACTAAGAAAAAATGGGCAAAAAAATCATAACCTATAGGACTATCAAAACAACGCTGTATTTTAATGAACAATTTGTCAGAATTGGTTAAGTAAGACAACTAGACAACACCAGTCATACTATATAAAAAACAATTCAAGTCGACTTTCTAAAAGATGAAGGTGCTTGTATGGCCTCTTGGTCTGAATCTCATTAAAAATGTATGAAAGCTATTCAAATTGCAAGTCCATCCAAGGGACTATCATAACCCTGGAAAATTGAAGACAGTTTGCCAAGAAGAATGAGCTTAGATTAAACCACAATACTGCAAAAAACAAATTACTTAGACGTCTCAAAGCTGTACTCATGTTATTCATTTGTCTCAGTGGGGTCACCAGGACTGGAATTGGGAGTGAATTATGTAGAAATTTTGAGGATCATTGAGTAATGTGGTCATACCCAGTACTGCTAAGTAATATCCAGTATCTGTCAGCTCAAGAACAGAAGTGTACTGGTGTTATTCTTGTGTGAAATGAATTTCAAAAGCTCTAAGCTTTGAGCAAAGGCGAAATATCATCATTTCATAATTATCATTCCCAGGAAAGTATAAAGAAACAAAAATTTACATGACCGCTTTTATGATTATATTAAATGAGTGCATGTATGAGCACATGGAGTCAGAGACAAAGAAACGTTAGTGCAATAAACATAACATTATGTATTAAATATATTTGGAGTTGGGGGAAATTGTGTAAAGGTGATTTTCACTGATCTATCATTAGCAGCTGCAAAAGCGAATCAATAGAAAAAAACATGAAACATGTTGACATTGTTGTTTGTCATCTTGCAAAGCCTCTCGTGGTCTTTGTGGGCCTGCTGTAGTTTCATTTTGCACTCAAGAGTCTGACACAGTGGACCAAAAGCCCATTCAGCTCTGCAGCATACAGTAGCTGCCGTTATTGAGCAGTGTAGTGTGTCTGTGAAATTCCTTCCACTTTTTATGCCCTGCAGCATTTAGAAGTGTGGCAGGGATGGTATTCTGATATGGTTGTGTCTGATGTTATTGTCACACACTCATCCTGAGCTATCGGCTTTTCCCTGTGCGTGCAAGCAACATTCGAATGGAAGCTGCTCAAAGCAGTTATTTATCTGGATGAATTTACAGAAAACCACGACTCTTTAGACTCCACATTGCTCCTAATACTTTTGAATCAATACCTTTATGATGGTCCTTTAGGGACTGTTTCCTTAGTAAATGGAAATCACCTTGTTTGATACTTATGTTAACAAAATGAAAGCTTTTCTGTCAAATATAATTTATATTGAAATTTAAAATATCTTAATTTCATTTAATTAGTCATTTAAAACCTTAGAATTCAGACCTGAACTCAGAAACCAATAAACAGCCCGTAAAGGTTTTGTATGGCTTCTATCAGAGTGGTTATACCTCTAAAAGGGTAGGTTTGTAACAATTTTAAAATGTACATCTTTATTTTTGTGTAATAAAACAACAGTATATCATATAATTCAATGCATAATTAACTATGTTTACAATCTTTTTGCCTTCTTTATCAAATTTTAATTGCACAACTGGAAAATTGACAAGAACTGGAAAGAAGATAGTTTTCCAGTTTCTCCAGTCTTATACAATAAAACAGTAACTCTTCAATCCATAAACCTAAATATAACACTAACTGAAAGGTTAGAATCTGCACTTAAAATAGATTTTGCTTGTTCTAATCAGATCTCAACAACAACAGCATAACCCCATGAGGTTTAAAGACAAAGCAACAGAGAGTGGAAAAAACAGCAGAGAAAAAATGAAATATTCACAAGCATGCCTTCATGATTTTTCCTGATAGAAAGAAATCTTGCTTTTGTCACCAGTTCAGCAGCATAAACTTTCTTATGCCACTTTAGTGGATGAATTAGATTATGAGGAGCAGGTGGTCGAGAGCATTTTACCTCGTGAGACAGATAGAATGCTGCAATGCCAAGGGGCCAGAAGCAGCACAGCATGGAGAAGACGCTCAAGCCCAAGTGGTCTCGTGGCGGCATCATGAGGAAGTTGTCCTCGCTCTCTGAGTCACTTGAATACTCACTCTGCAGAAAGAACAGAAGAAAATGCTGATCAAAAAGACTATGCCAAATCAATGCCAAGAAAGCCAGCCTCCTCCGTACCATTTCATTTTGAGTCAAGCAGAACAGATATTCGATTCAAAGAGTGACCATCTACAGTATTTGGCAGAATGACCTCTGATGGTCTACATTACCTGGCTCTGATGAACTGATACTAAAGTCTTTAGCTTTGAAAAACAAACTAATTTCTGGCTTTAAAATGTTTTAGTGTTTTTGTTTTTGTGTTGCCAAATGGTACATTTGTGATTCTACTGTTGCAAGCATTTTCCAAGAACCGTTGGCTCTGCCATGCTACAGACAAATCTGATTAAAGTATATGAAACTCTAATTTGCAATATTGTTTGAGAACAACAGTTTAATTGGCCATTTAAATGGAAGCGGCTGTCAGACAAATTGAAAAGTATGGTTCTGGAATAAAGGAAAGATAATCTATTTTTGAACATGAGCGTAGTCTACGTGCCACCGATTTACCACTCTGAAATCCTGAGAATGTCTGACACCAGCTTCCTGAAAGCTCTCATAAAGACTTGTCATAGGCAATATCTCAAATTTGCTGACTGTATTGGAGCTCTGAAACTCAATAAAAAAAATTATTAGCATTCATAGATGGACAAACAAAGAAACGATTGTGCTTGTCGTTATGACAAATTGATTAAACAAACTTCATCATTCTGCAGTGAAGGACAGTGCCTTAATGACTGCTAGTGCCAGTTTCTCAGGCATGGATTAAGAACATGAGGCTGACACTGCTAACAACCTCTAGAAGTTAATACTCACTCAAACTGACTGTGTGACCGTATCTGCAAAACGTGGCTCAACCCACTCAAACCACATCCAGATCTTTATTAAGGCAGTGCAGATTTTGTATGTCGGTTAGAATGCAATATGACTTACCATGAGCTATAAAATTCAAATCAAAGAAAATACTGTGACATTAGCCTCATGGTTTTGTAGTTTTCTAGGGAAACAAAATTTGGACTCTGAACATTTGAGAGCTATAGAGCAAGATGCTTTTTTATTTTATATTGTAATTTAAAGGTCAATGGTTCTGAAACTAGTTCCTCAACACCACTTTAAGATTTTCAGTATCTTTGTGGAAAATGGGTACAATCTTGGGGTCCCAAATGACCTATTTTAGAACCACTAGAATACAGTAGGTGTCTCTGTGAACTCCAGGTAGCACTTTCACCTTACTGTCCAATTGGAAAGACTCAAACAGCTTGCACAGTCTGCCTTTCTCACCACTAATTTGCAGCAAGACAGGCTTCTACATATGTTCATAGGCAAGGGTGTAGCTCATCACACTTGCAAGACAATGCTCTCCTGCTCAGTTGCTCTGTCTTTCTGGCTTATACAATACCCCGCAATGGTATCCTGCAATGGTTCTGAGCCTTGAGTGTCATGGCAACATAAATCTTTTTTTAATAGGGTCTGTCCCTCTATGTATTATGGAAACTCTGCTGCAACAGTGTAGGTGTTGCAGAGGAAGACAGACCAAAGCCTAGCATAAGTGTGGGGGATTTTCAAGCACACAGCATGCACAAAGTGGAACAGTGAGACCACAAATCAAAGCCAAACAAATCAAATCTACACATTTAAAATAAAATTTACATTTAGCTTTCCTTTTACCTCTGTGTATAAATCCTTAAAGCTTGTTACATTAGAATATCTGAAAAGCTGCGCGTTGCATGTGCATGAACAGCAGCGTCCCCCAGTCTGCACCATGAGGAGATGACAGATAATGGCCAACAAATGGCCAGACAGAAAATGTAATGAATCTTAATCATCATTAACATGATTATGGACAGGGGTCAGTATAAGGCCAGTGATCTATTCACACTACTCACACAAATAACTACACTCCTAATAATAAGGATTCCTGAATGATTCTTGGGATTGGTTTGTGAAAACAGATCACTGTTGTCTGAAATGGAATCATGTGTTAACATTTTGTATGTGTGCCTGCATAGGTGTGTATGTGTGTGTGTTTATTCTTTATTTTCCTTTAGATGAAAATGGCATCTTCTTTTTAAAGTAATGCAATATCAAAACCCCTTTACCTCCTTGATGAAAATTTTGTTTGTCTGGGGTAAGTGGAAAAACTTGTAATGCCCAGCTTATTGTTTAAGTTTTGTGCTAGCGCAGCAGAAATTAAGTGGTCTTAACACAGTAATCCTTTGCTGTATATAGTGACCCCTTTTGCATGATCCACGTGACACAGAAACATCCACCCTGTATATGAATTGATGAAATCGAAATAAAAACAAGTTAGTTTTTATGACTGTCCAACAATGTTTTCTGGTCAAGCCTTCGCACATGGCTGGCCAAGCAAACAAGCGAATCATATTCTGAGCAGTGTGTTGTAGAAAGGAATGAGAGGGAAGAGGTAACGCTGCAACAGATTGAAGAGTGTGCCTGCATAATAGGCAAGTCAAGTGCTCCATTAATTGGATCCCAGAATGAACTTCAAACGTACATTTTTATTGAAAGGTCAGAACACATCCTAAATGATTAAGATAATTAGATGGACGAGATGGCCTTTCTGTTTGGGGAGGGATAATAGACTTCCCTCTGTCCCTCTAACAATGCTGCACTGAGCACCCCAATACAACATTCAAAGGGAGCTTCAAGGGGGCTGTTAAGCTTTGTACATGAGAATAATGAGGGAATATGTTATATAAATCATTCAAACTACTCAATGAGCATTAGAGTAGATTACAGAAGGGTGTTTTTACCTGACCGTTTAATGAGATTTCCATTCACTACCTTGTAACAGCAATTCATCTGTCCATGAAAGCAGAGTTTCAGGCAAGTATGATTATTATGCTGCGGGTCATTCAACAGGAGGACAGAGTACAGTGCATTCATACAGGTTTGTATTCTTAAGGAATCAAAGAGATAATGAGAAAAAAAATTCAGAATTCATGTTTATTTATATTTTCACCTGATCTAAACAGCCTGAAGCAGGTGGAGCAGAAACTGCTTTAGGTCATCCAAATTTACTTACATACTTAAAACACACTTCACCAGTTCACTAATGTATAACAGGCACTGATCATGAATATTGTTTAAATGAAACATAAATAAGCTGGTGGGAAGTATACAGCAAGAACAGCAACAATTTTTAGATGCAAGGCACGTGTGGTTCACATTATCGAATATCTTTCGGAAATCCCTAAACAATAAAAAAAAAAATAATTAATTGACAGACAGCCATTTACATGTTAGGAAGAAAAGGAGGCTGATCCCAGTCCTGGCTGAATCTGACCAGACAAACCATTATATTAAACAATATTAATCCTTCTTGATCTATTCCGTTTGCTGGATAAGGAACATTTGCAGTTATTTGCAGCATAAATACATGTACACCTATACAACAAGACAGATGGAAAAAGGCCTTAATATCGTAAGCACTAAGACTAACACATGTTTCAGCTAAGCAAATGTGCTTTTATAGCAATGGCATAGATATTGTAATATCATCATATGAAGTGATGGGAACTAGCAATGACTAAAACTAGCAAAAAAGTATGTACACAACGAAAAATTATGCAAATTGGAGATAAAAAATGTATTCACACAACATTTATCTTTAGTGTTTTGTTGTAAAGCTTTTGTTGGCAATTACAACTTTGAGATGTTTGCAGTTATAAGTAACGTGTGGTGTGCAGAACTGTGATTCCGTTTTGGCCCACACCTCTTTTTAATCTGTCTTCAATCCCCCAAGGTCAAAAGGGTCTTTTGGACTCACACTGATGGGCTTGCAGTTTTAAAATCCCCCATACTTTTCTGTGGGAAGAGATTTTGTAGACCAGTCTTTTTTTTTTTTTCTAAATTTTCAAAATAAAAAAAAAAGTTTTTAGTTATTTTCTTATAAATTTGGAATCACTGCCATCTATAAATTATATATTTTTCCATGGTTCAGTGTAAATTTCTTTAAACAGGTTGAACTCAATCACTGCCATTTCATATTTTTTAACTAAAACAATGTTTTAAAAGAGTTTTGTTTTGTTGAGGTGCTCATATGCAAATTTTAGGCACCTAAAAGAAACGTTTTGTTTGGGGTGTATAGCCATGGGCAAAAATTTTGAGATTGTCACAATTATTCATTTTCACAAAGTTTGCTCCCACTGTTTTTATGTTCCCAATTTGTATGAACCCCAGAGTGTTAGGAAGAGTGATCAGATGAATTGTAATTATTTGCAAAGTCCCTCTTTGCCATAAAAATGAAGTTAATTCCAAAAAACCATTTCCACTGAATGTGAATCATGATTTGATCATTTCAGTGATCGTCTCATTAACACAGGTGAGAGTGTTGAGGAGGACAAGGCTGGAGATCACTCTGTCATGATGATTGAGTTAGAATAGCAGACTGCATGCTTGAAATCATTGTTCTTCCTCTGTTCACCATCATTACATGCAAGGAAACACATGCGGTCATCATTGCTTGGCACAAAAAGGGCTTCACAGGCAGGATATTGCTGCTTGTAAGATTCCACCTAAACCAAGCATTTATCAGATCATCAAGAACTTCAAGGAGAGGGTTCAGCTGTTGTGAAGTGGCTTCAGGGTGCCCAAGAAAGTCCAGCAAGCACCTGGACTGTTTCCTGAAGTTGGTTCAGCTGCGGGATCGGGGCAGTGCAGAGCTTGTTCTGCATGTACAGTGAGGCGAAGACCTTTGGAGGATGGCCTGGTGTTGAGAAGAGCAGGAAAGAAAACATTTCTCTCCAAGAAAAACATCAGGGACAAACTGATATTCAGATACGGGGATCGGACTGCTGAAGACTGGGGTAAAATCATTTTCTGTGATGAATCCCCTTTCTGATTGGTTATTGCATCCAGAAAAAAGACTTTCCAGAGAGAAAAGGTGAGCGCTCACTCCTGTGCCATGTCAGCAGTAAAGCATCCTGAGAACATTCATAAGGGCGGTTGCTTCTCAGCCAAGGGAGTGGACTCACTCACAATTTTCCAAACAATACAGCCATTAATAAAGAATGAAACCCAAACATCCTCTGAAAGGAACTCCTCCCACCCATCCAAGAACAGTTTGGTGAAGAACAAGGCTTTTACCAACACAATGGAGCATTGTGCCAAGTGCCAAGTGCCAAGTGATAACTAAGTGGCTTGGAGAAAAAAGCTTTTGTTTTTGGGTCCATGGTCAGGAAACTCCCCAGACCTTATTCCCATTGAGAACATGTGGTCAATCCTCAAGAGGCAGGTGGACAAACAAAAACCAAGCATTTATTATGCATGAATGGGCTCCATCAGTCAGGATTTAGCCCAGATGTTGATTGACAGCATGTCAGGGTAAATTGCAGAGGGTCTTGAAAAAGGAAAGACAACACTGCAAATACTGACTCTTTGGATAAACTTGGATGTAATTATCAGTAAAAGCCATTGAGACTTATGAAACACTAATTATACTTCAGTTACCATAGAAACATCTGACAAGAACATCAAACACACTGAAGCATCAAACTTTGTGGAAACCAATACTCGTGTTATTCTCAAAACTTTAGCTTACAGCTGCAGAAACTTTAATGGTAGATTACTGGAGCTCAGTTCTTATTATCTGAACAACTCTAACTAACTCAACATCTCTTTGGCAAAGTGTGGTCCCTGTGGACTTTAGTCTAACCTTTACACACACACACACACACCTACACAGATAAATATATATATGTGTGTGTTTATATACTTGCAAAACTATAATTTATATATATATATATATATATATATATATATATATATATATATATAGATATATATGTGTGTGTATATATATATAGATATATATGTGTGTGTATATATATGTGTGTGTATATATATATATATATATATATATATATATATATTGTCAGCCATTCAAACTTTTTATTCATTAATAATTACAAATTGTGTAAAGGTCTTGAGAATGGCAAATGAATTTAAGCTATGTTTTTTCAATTACAATGACTTTTTCAACCAGAATCTTTAGACGCTTTAACTGGTCACAGGTTGAATTAAAAGATATAAAGATTTCAAGGTTTTTCAGTTATTTAATTTAAATAAAAACACCATGCTCTGCACAGCACATCTGTACATTTCTTCCTTTCCTAGCATTACTGTCACCTCACAGGGATCTGCTGAACTGATCGGTCGAGTCAGAACAGGTGGCCAAGCCAGGCGGGCAGCAGCAGGAACTGGCCGTCCAGACTGCCACTCTACTCACAACCCTTCCAACCATCACCAACCCCCATAACACACACACACACACATTCACAGCCAGTCATGCGGAAAGAACCTGAGAAACATGCTCTGTAAATGCATCATATGACTGGATGGTGTGAAATGAAGGACAACGAATTAAAAGTACCAGCTTTCTCTTACAGCTTTTCTCCAGATCATTTTAATTACTTGGAATAATATATAGCATTGGACATTAATCCGTAATGTGATGTTTCCATTTTGATGAGTAATGAACATAATGAAGGGAAGAATTTGGTGTATTTTTATATTACCATTTTAGATCATGAATATGAATTTACTAAAAAACAGTTATTAGCTTATTGGCCAGAATTTTGTTTGGAAAGGGGGTGCAAAACTCAATCAGGAACAAATAAAGTTTATCCTACAAGGCTGCCCCCAAACTAGCTTTTTGTTGTTGTTTTTTGTCGATTTCCCTTTTTCCAAGTTCCAAAAATGGCTTTAGTTTTCCTATATTTTAGACCTTTTTCCTGATCTAATTGGTTTGCTATAGCTCCTGCATCCTAGCTTGTGGAGGTGCTTACCCCCATTGCAGAGTATATTCTGGTTGGTCAGCTTGCTGGCATCTACATTCCACTTCCTTACTCCTATATGCTGTTAACAAATGCATTCACATATAAACCCATGCAAACTCAATAAGGAAGTGCCATATGTCCACATAGTTTTAGGTAAAAGAGCCTGCAGATCAAACCTACTATAAAAAGTAAGAGGTAGAACTACCAGAGGTTGGCAATTTTGTAGTGTATGTCTATAATGCAAGAGCCTATGATGCATACAATGTGTCCAAACCTGCAAAATAACGTCAGGAAAACACCTACAGCAGTTTTATTTGTGTTTTAAATGATATCCTTTCAACAAATAAAAATGTCCCTTACCCCTTACAAAGTGGAAATGTCTAACAACAGATAGCTTTGTTAAAATCCTGATTCAAACTGTCTACATGTTTGTGTGTGGGGGGGAGGTGGTTGGGGGCAGTCAGGGCATGGCCTGGTCTAGGTAGGGTAGAGCAGGGTTTATTATCATTGCCCAGTAATTCAACTTAAAAGCACAATCTCTTGACCAATCAGCTACATCTGGGGTAAGTGAAAATTTATGTAAAAATTTAATTTAAACAATTTTTAATGCAAAAAACATCCTTTTACCTCTAGCTCTTGAAAGTCATCATCATCATCCACGTCGTATGATAGTGTTTGAATCTTGGCATCATCCATAGACAAATCCAGGAACTTGTTGTCTGTGAATACAATCCCATCTTTCATGACGGTGCCAGTGGCTGAAGTATGAGCCATGTCTTCGATGAAGGTGGTCTCACAGCAGTCCCCTCCTTCTCCCCATGCCCTCAGCACACCTTCTGGGTACAGAATGAGGTTTGGTCTGTAAAAGGGATCTACAGCCTGGGGCAGTGCACTGCTGGGAGGAATAAGGGTGTTGCGCACTCAACCCGTGTCCCATTTACATCCTGGTCCACCTAAGCTTGGGAGAGAGATTGACCACAAACATGGTCTATATTGTGGGCAGAGTAGTACTGACACTAGGCCTCCTTGGTCTCCACCATCATGCCACGGGTGTTGATCAGGCCGTTACGTTTACAACTCTCGGGGTCCCACATCCCCACCATCTGCTGGTGAAGATGGCTTCCGCTGAACAGGAGGGTCCTTCTCCTCTTCTGCTCGAAGCTCTTTTTCCATTTTGGCCTAGTAAGTGCAGACGTTGGGGATGGTCTCTACCCCTTTACTGGTTTCCCTCATGAGTGTTGTTGAGGGGGCATGAGGAGGAAGCATTGCTCTGCTCTCTCCTATAAGAAACCACAGCAAATGGTGTTAGCCATGTCAATGTTATAACCCTGGAGTAGCTTTTCAATCCTTAGAAATCTGAAGTATTAGCATTAATCTATAAAATCTCAATGGGATACACAAGTTCAAGAATAATTGTGGTATTAAATTTACATCTAACTCCCAACATACACAATGTTTTTCTTTTAGTTTTTGGGGTTTAGATGGTGGTCAGAAATTTGAGTGTGGAAGTTCAGCAAGTACGTTATCTCTACAGACACCTACTGTTAAATTGCTAAGAATATTTCATGTTTTTTCATAAAATTATATCATAGGCAGGAGTCTTATCAGAAAGCAACGCCACCAGCATGAGTGCAAAATTGCCACACACATCCTCCTCTTCAAGTCAGCATTTCTGAGAAAGCTAGATTTGAATTAGATAGTCATTTGTATGACATGCTCAAAAAAGAAATATCTGACTTTCAGAGTTACTGTCACAGATGAGTAATGTGTAAAACAATGTTTATTTAATTTGTTTAAAAAAAAATTAAGCTTAGCTGCAACAGATTGTTAACATACTCTCACCAGTTATGATGAAACAGCTTAAGATTTGATGATAATAGATGATAGAGTTCTGTATGAATGAGTGATAACTGATGCGTGACAGAATGCTAGATAAAGCTATAGGTATGCTGGTGGATTAAAACTACATGAGTTGCAGAGGTTATTGTATTTCTGTAAGGCATAAAAGTTCCAAATCAGTTAAATGAGATGGGGGGGGGTCCACTTTCATGTGAGACATTTTCACATGCTGTATAAAAATATAAGAAAAACAAACACTCGTACCTACATGTTCTTATTAAGGCCATAAATTTGCCATAAAATGTGCATATACGTGTGTTCTAAAAAACCTTTGTTTTGAATTCCTAAACTATTAAGTTATAAATGGACCTGACACCTCCACCTCCACCTCCTCCTTCTCCTCTTCCTCCTTCTCCTCCTCCTCCTCATCCTCTATTTCCTGTTTAAAACACCTAAGGGACTTTTACAGCTATGTAAATTCTGGCTGTGCAGCCTACATTGTCCTTCATCCCTGAACCACTGATTCCTGCCTCTGCACCAGTGAATCATCTAAAAACATATGCATGTTCACAGGAAGTCACAAACACTTTTCAGTTGTCTATATATACTGTTATACTCAGGTGATGATCCAGTTCTGAAGATCCAATATACTCTATTTTTTGTGCAGTACACTTATAATGTGATCCAGACTTTTTGTAGTTAATTTCTAAACCAAAACTAAAGTTCATATTGTTTGGATCGGTCATACATCAAACCATTAAATGCTAATAAACAAAGAGATGATTAACTAGTTCTGGGGCATAGCTACAGTGAAACAAGAAACAACAAGAAACCAGCTGTCCACAAGATGAATACAGGGAAACTGAAATATAAGATGAAATAAAAACAGAAAGTAGAACAAATGAGATGTTGCTTGTAAAATCCCAGAACGTTTAGATAGTCTAATGTCTGGAAAGGTTAACGTTGGAAGAGCTGGATTTTTAGTTTTAATTGTTAATGAAATGATACATAGTTGTCACGGTTGATGGCGCTCTGCTCTGACTGCTCTGACCTGGGCAGGGTGGCGGTGGTCTAGTGGTAGGGTACTTTCCTCACAGACTCCATGGTTCAAGAGGTCTTGTGTCTAAATCCCACTCCTAGCACTACCAGCACTGGGTCCCCAGTAAGACCTTTAACCCTGAATTGCTCCAGGGGGACTGCTCAATTAGGACATGGAATACCTGCATGTTATTTGCCTGCTAAATGTCGTGGATGTAATTGAAATTTGGGGCTGGCCTTAAGTCCTGAGTCAGAGTAGAGCGTAAGTCATTCTTTGTGTTATTTACACATGTGCAGGTGCTTTTATGTTTTTAACTTCAATAAAGTTAAGTCACAGATTCCTGGCACATCGTTTACATCTGATTTACAATAGTCTCCATTCTTTCAGTAGTGTGTAACATTCTATTTAAGTTTCACAGTGAAGCTTCATTTTCATGTTGCTGCACATGATAAAGATATGACACATATAAGCAGTTACAGATCCCTCCACAGTATTGAAACTGCATGGTTGATCTGTTAGTTTTTGCTATGGACCAAGATATTTGGAGTTGAGATTAAAGATGAATGAGATGTGAGATCAGATTTTTTGTTTTATTTCCTGAAATGTATCTGCTAGATATGTTAAATTACAGTCATGTGAAAAAATGAGATTAAACATTTAGTTCTTTATTAAGAAATGTTTCAATGTCTAATCATGTTTGTTGGCAGTTATTTTGGAAGTCCTCTATTTGTAGACTATTTTCCGGACAGTGGAATGGCTGATTGCAAATTCTTTTGTGATCTATCTAAATCCCTTACCAGACTTAAAAGCTGCTACAATCTTTTTTGGAGGCCTCAGACAGTTCCTTTTGATCTCACCACAGGTCACTCACCCTCAAAAGTCAGGAGCACACCAAACTAAATGCCTGATATTTAAATGGGCAAACCTCCTTAAAAATGCTGAGTAAGGATGTTCTAATCAGGTATACCTGATGTGCTTCACCTGTGTGATCTGAGCCATTTATATTGGGAATAAATGTGGGTCCTACTTTTTTCACAGTGACTGTACACTGAACATTGTGCCTTTGGATTTGAACACCTAGTTTTTCAAGGGAGCAAATATATAGATATAGAAAGTTCATTTAATGTAAAATGACAATCGATGAGATCATTTTTGCTAGCAATTACTGCATCAAGCTTGCAACCCACACACTCTCACACTCACGCTCAAATTGTTGGTTTCTTCTTTGATTCTGGTTTTCCAGGCTTTTACCTCAATTGCCATTTGTTCTGGGAGGCATCTCTCTTTGGTCTCCATTTTAAGAGAGGAAATGTATGTTCAGTTGAGTTTAGATCTGGTGACTGACGTGGCCAGTCCAACTTTCGATTTTACCTCCTGTTAAAGTCAAATAAAGACTTTAGAATTCATTCTTGATAGATTTTTCTGATTTTATTCATATTGTTTCACTCATATATCTTTATCCTCTATCTATCCTTAATCCCTTATCCCTCATTCCTACCACATAGTTAATCCCATGGTTCTATTCCTATAGTTTAACCATTCCATTATGTATCTTAACCTAATCAGCCCCATGCCTTCCATTCCTGAACTCCTTGACCATCTCCATGCCCTTCTGCTCCTACCATGTGTGAGTAGCATCATCAATAAATATTACAAGACCTGTTATAAAAGCAGACATGCAGGCCCAACCCTTCACACCACCTCCACCATGCTTCACAGATGTATGTTTAGATTAGATATCCTTATTCTCAACATAAAGGCCTTTCCATCACTTTGGTAGAGATTAATCTTTGTCGCCTTAGTACATAAACCTTTGTACAAACTCTTCGTGGTAAAAGTAACAAAGTAAATATGCCAGTTGCACTAGTGCACCAATGTTTTTGAATGCTTCAAATGGATTTTTCCTGTTTTAATAACAAATGCAGTCTTCAAAAGTGAAATCCAAAGCTTCAGCTGACAGCAAGTATAAAGAGCTATTTATAGTTTAATCAGAGTAACAGGAAACGTCTGTGTAACAACAAACCCCTGTCAGTCTTCAATGTTCAAATACTTTTGCTCACAACTGGGTGGTCAGGCACATTTAACATTTAATCTAGATCTAAATACTGGGAAATGAAAGTAAAAATATGATATCTCATATTCTTCTTTTAATCTCAAACCCAAATGTCTAGAGTGTGCAGCAAAAACAATGAGTCAGCCTGGCTGTTCCCATACTTTTGAAGGGAACTGTATAAAAGTTTGGTCCAACAAGCATCAGCTGGCATAAAATGTTCTTAGGTGAATCTAAGTCAAAAATGGCATAAAGCAGCTTTGATGGAAATGATGCTTGTTGGCCTAGGATGCTTTAATTAAATTATGTTTTTTTTATTTTAGTTTATGTCAGTCAGATCTGTGTAGATGTCATGTATCTTTCTAAATTAGAGCATTATTGATGCTAACAGCAATTATTTCCAGTCTAAATGTAATTTATAAACATTCACTTTGTGAAAATTACCTCAAAAAGAGCCCATTACACATAAAAAGCATTTGTCACTAAGCCTTGTCAAAAGTGTGAGAGCACAATTTAGCACTGCTCAAATGATGAGCAGCTTACACCTGCAGTACTTAGTGTAATCACTGGCTTATGTCAGATGTGCTGGTGTCTGATCTCCTTCAGCATGGATTTTACTCTGTCAGAGTTTCTGGACTGGCTTATTGTTATTTAAAGGGTACTGAAGAGAGAGGCAATGTTGCACTCCTCTGTTGCATCCGTTGTTTGTTGCCTGACTGACTGAATCATTTCTTACTCTTAAGTAGCTCACGTAGCCATTCAGAAGCATTTTAAAATGCAGTAGCCCATGTAATGAGATTTTGTACAATTTTGGAATATGTGATCTACATCGGTTTGAAGTTTCAAAGTATTTTGACTGTCTCAAGTCATGTTCCATAATTTATGAATGTTATTACCAATGCATCTAGAAGCATCTCTTTTATTGCACACTTAAACAAATCACACTTAAAAATGCCTTTGATCCTAGACTTCCATTAGTAAGATAATTCAGAGCTCTTGAAGATCAGAAATATGCCTATGCTTCCATAAATTCTAAACAAGCTGTTTATTTCTAGCTGGATTTCATGGGATAAGTTGTTAAGCCATTAGTTTAGTTTTGGGGTGACAGTAGGAGCTGTCCGTGGTCCTGCAATCTCACAGAATTGAGACCTCAGCTCAGATGTAGCCTGCTGGCCACAAGGACACGGTGCCACAAAAAGCTGTAAGGGTATTAAAAGCTTTCTATTCCTTTATTTTTTTTTTTTGCCGCAGATGAGTCTGGCCAAGCTGACAGGCTGCAGGAGGTTGAGATGCATCGTTGTCATCTTGCTGCAATCGCTCATTTGCTGTCCAAGTTCGTGATCTGACTGGTAAGACTCACCTTTGGTGCTGAACGCATGGAGTCGATGAAGCCCAGCAGATGTGATGTTCAAAGCAGTGGAGCTCCTGGCGCCCTGAGCGCCCGCAGGGTGGGTTTTAGAGGAGGACGTGCTCCAGAGTGTCGAGTTTGTGCTGCTGGAGATGCTACATGTTGGCGATGCGGCTTCAGTCGCTCAACTCCTGCACGTCCAGGACGACAGGAGCTCCGTGGGTGAGCTGAACGAGGCTGCCGTCTTTATAGCGGGGCTCTTGCCTTCCTAGCGGTCCTAAAGCACAGACTGCTGGTGGGACGTCCTTACCACGCGTCCCTCTTCCAAAGCGCAGTGATCAGTGGTTCTCCTCCCTGCTGCACTTCACTGCACCGCTCCTCTGTGGGGCAACACTGCACTGTAACACTGCACTTTTCTTTCGTTTATTTATTCCCTGTTTTCCACATTTGTGTCCTAATGTCTTTTGCCCCCCACACGAATGCTATTTGCACACACCACAATATTTAACATGGTTTGCATATTTAACATTTTTTCAAAATGTTTATAAATGTTCTGTGTCTAACTGCCAATTTACATATTTTGCAAATATTGCATATTTATTTCACACAAAATCGTGTGACATAAACAACTGCTCAATATGCCTCTTTATATGTTTTCCTTATTTTCCATATCCTTTTTTACATTTTCTATATATTTTTTATATCTAATTGCACAACTTGCCACATCGCAAATTTGACATATTTTCTGTTTTTGTACTTATATAACTTATATAACTGCACGATATATTTTCCTCCAATCGTGTTTCTGCATATTTCAGTATTTCTTAGCCTTTACATATACTAACATATATTTATTTCTATAAATATGTTCAGCCTCTATGTAGTGTGTATATCGTGTTACTGTTAGATTGATGTGTTGTACATATTTTTGTCTCTTCTGCCTTTTTTTTTTTTTTTTTTTTAAGTTTAATTGCACTTAGGAGTAATTCAGGGAATCATCTCACTGCATGCTATAGTTGTATGTCTGTGTATGGGACAAATACACTGCTTAAATCTCTTCAGTCCTTTATGTTTGAATCTGTACTCCAGGTGCTCTGCTGAGCTGGTACGCTGAACCAGTTCATCCTTCTGTAAACTTCTTCCACCACTTTGCTGACAGATGAAAACTGCTTGCTTATACTCATCAATGATGCCGTTCTCTTCCAAACTTTGACTGCCACGCTAAGGTCAGCCTGCCTGTGGTGCAATATTGCCACCTGGTGACAAGAAGGTAGAAACATGTTCTCTCTCTCTCTCTCTCTCTCTCTCTCTCTCTCTCTCACTCGGTGTCTCTCTCTCTCACTCTCTCGGTGTCTCTTCTCTCTCTCTCTCTCTCTCTCTCTGTCTCTCTCTCTCTGTGTCTCTCTGTGTCTCTCTCTCTCTGTCTCTCTGTGTCTCTCTCTCTCTGTCTCTCTCTCTCTCTCTCTCTCGGTGTCTCTCTCTCTCTCTCTCTCTCTCTCTCTCTCTCTCTCGGTGTCTCTCTCTCTCTCTCTCGCTCTCTCTCTGTCTTTGCCTCTCTGTTCTGTTCATCTTCAGCATTGAGTAAGAAAGAAAGAAAGAAAAGCCATGACCAGTTTCAGGAATCAAAACACAGAATGACCCCTAATCAGTACCCTGGTAGGAAGAGCATGTATCAAACATCAGTGTTAGTTGTTAGAAGGTCTGATAAGACTGCTTGGCCTTTAGGCTGCTTCAAAGGGTACTAAATCGAAACCAAAGAAAATCTTTGTCTATTTCAATTTGACAATTTATTATAATCATTGTCCACAACCATCCCCACCCTTGATCTCATGCTCACTTATCAGAAGCAGAGTTGAGTTTAAGGAGTCACTTGGGACATTATGACCACAAGGCATGTTTGGGTTGGAATTTTTTTTCATCTTTGTCAATCCTGGTATTGGCAGAAATATATATAATCAGAGCAGTTTATTCCAAACTGTGGGAGTTTATTCAAAACTGTGGGATGTGGGAAGAGGTGCCTTTCCCAGCACTCATTGGGTTAAAGGTGGAGAAACCCCCATGTCAATTAGGGGGTCCACTGCAGAAATGATTATTCTATTTCCAAAAAAAAAAAGTCACACATGATTAAACAGCTATTTAAAGCATTTGAGGAAAAGAGTTGGGAATTGACTTCTCAGCACTAGTGTTAAACTGCAGAAGCAACAACTGAACTTCAAACATTTCTTGACTGATCGATTATTTCTTAGGTATGTAATATATTTCTTATTGCATCTAAAAATCTGGTAGTATAGTGTAATTAACTATTTAATGTCTGTATTTATTGTCTGTTGCACTGTTCCTCAACCAAAAGAGAAAAAATAAAAAAGCTGACTTTGGCTATTTATTATTAATTTATAGAGAAATATATTTATTATTCATGTAAAGAGAAATGTTTCTATGTTTTGTACATTTCAAACTTATGATATTAATTCATATTCATTCTGCCACAGAAAATAGTATGATTACTATGAGGGAGCATTGAGAGAATGGTCCACATATGTCCAGAAACAAGACCATCCCATCTGAAAGGTGTGTTCATTTGTAGAGGTGTTCATGTCCCCTAGAAGGTTCTGTTCTTTCGTTAATGCAAGCAATGTGGGTTGAAGAGAAAGGTACTTTATTGCCATAGCGATATCCCAAAGCTCTCTGTTCAGTCATTTATCTTCTCTCTGCCTTTATTATTACTTTAGGCTCCTGAGATCTTCCAATTGTCAATTAAATGGTTATTGTGTTTCCCACACATCAGCCTCCTCGTAGAAGCACTGCTCCATTAGATTGCTGTATTTACTCCTTAGCTTACATATTGGCTTGGAAAGACCAGGGAATCATTTGATAAGTATCCAACATGCAAAGTGAAATTTCATGAAGTGCATGTGACACTGTGTATTTCGTGTCAGTCTTCTGTCCGGACAGGTAGAGCATGAACTATTCATAATCACATTTTCACGCGAAACCAGCCATGTCCACAAATAGGATATGTCACTGTAATGTTCAGATTCACCTTCTTACTTGAGTTTTCAACCTTGTATAGTTTGATCTATCATGTGCAGTTTAATTTATAAATCTTCAGCTGATACCTGATAGATGTGGCCGTATGCCGAATAACAGTTGCATATGCTCAAATGTGCATGCAGGAAAATTCCAGTAATCCTCACCGTAACTGTTAACACTGGTCAAATCACATGCAGAAGAAAAGAAATACAGTGATGGAAAAGAACATATACATAGAACATGGCATTCCAGCGAACAGGATATGCCATAAAAAAAAACATAATGTTAGTCTGCTGACTACGATTCCTGAACTGACAGAAAAAAGTATTTGTTCATTTCATGTATTCATGGAAACCAAGCCAGTCTGCAGTTTGGAACATGAAATGTTTATTTAAACATTAAACTATTGGCACATGAATAGTTAATTTATTAATGCATTTATTTGTTTGTTTGTTTGCTTGTTTATTAAAAGCCTGTTGCCCAAAACAACATTTTCCATCATATAATAGCTAGTGGTTAGGGCGTTGGCCAAATGATTGGAGGATCGGGGGTTCGAACCCCTTCCCAATAGGTTGCCCTGAGGTACCTTTGAGCAAGGTGCCGTCCCCATCACGCTCCTCCCTGCAATGGGCTGGCAACCTGTCCAGGGTGTGTCCCCCGTCCGTCGCCCTGTGTGAGCTGGGATGGACTCCAGCACTCCCCCGTGACCCTGCTTGGAACAAGCGGCAGAAAATGACTGACTGACTGACTGATAATAGCTTTGAGACTGCATCATTTTCTGATAGCTGGATGTCAATTCTGTCCACCAGTACATTATTGTTGTTGTTGTTGTTGTATAATGATAAGTTTCATTGGCCAGAGAATTTATTTTAACCATTACTGCAGTATAAGGTCAGTGTTGCCATGTGTGCTGCTTCCAGCATAGAGGCTCCAAGTGTGCAAGCATCAGTTTAAGAAGAGTGGATATGGTTGAGATCCAGGCTATACTAACCATTCCAACTGAATGAACAACCTTCCCTTAAACTAGATCATTTATTATTTAGGGATTATTAAACTTCCTGTTCCATCAGCAAAATTCCTTGATGCCACTGAGTTGATCCATGGAAATGAACTGTGCCAGACTGATGTTTTAAAGAAACCATTTACAATACAGCCATAAAAATACATAACAAATGAACAGATCATTGATTAAGTGTTCACTGTAAAAATGTGTTAATGTCTGATTGTCATTCTCTCATTCCCTCCACAGGCAGTGGTATGTGTAATAACATAAACCCACAGTGTCCTCGGTGTCCTCGGTGTCCTCAGTGCCACCCTTCTTTCACTGATTGAATTCAGTAGACATACAGCCATCATTCGTTATTGCATCCATCTTGACAGTAACTATTCATCATACTAGCTAGAAAAAAACCTCTGGTAAAATACCTGGTGGATATTTATTTAATTTATTAATAAAATTTTAAATTCAGTGTTTTTTTTAAGGGTCTGATGTCTGGAGAAGTGCACCCTCCCCCTAACTGTACTCTGAGTTGGGATTAATAGCATATGGTGGCCATACAATCCCAAAAATAATGAAACGCCTGCAACTCTCTTCTAATTTGGATGAGAAGACACTCCACTCAGGGAGATGAGGAGACTCACACCTGAAGGTGGTGCTACAGCTAAGCTTTCGTGTTTGTGGCCATGATTTCTGAACTGACAGAAAAAAAAGTATTTATTAATTTTACAAATTCACGGAAACCTCAAAATGTGTCATTTGGAGCATTGAACACCTTAATTACATATCGGCGTGCAAATAGTTCACTAATTAATTAGTTGATTGATTAATGTGTTTGTTTACGACTTGGCGTCAAATTATTTTTAAAAAGCCTTTTTAATTAATAAATATATTTTATTAATACATTTCACAAACTTACGGAAGATAATAAAGCCGATAATAATAATTATGAACAATTACACTTGACTTTCAAACCAAGCCATTACCTTTTAAATATTTATACGCTCTCAGATATTTTACTGTTGTTGCCATGTCTGCGCAATTATTTTTCACTGATTTTTAATCTGATCTGTTGCACTTTTTAAAGAGTTATAATACTGTGTTTAAAACGGTTTTCCCACTACAGTCCACTGTGTAAACCCCTGAAGAGATAATAAACCCAGACTGGGACAGACTGAGGGCAGGGGGGACTTTTTTCTTCTGCAGGATCTCTATGGTTACAACGTTCAGCTTCCGCTCCAATACCGGAAGTCAGACTCTAAGTCTCGACAGCGAGGCGCAGCTGGAATTATTATAGATGGAAAAGAAACTGATAAGTTGAAGAAAAACACGACTTCAGGCTGGGCAACGACAATTCACCGCGTAGAAGGAAACCCCATCGACCGAGGGAAGGTGCCGCGAAGGAGGGGAAGTCTTGCAGAAGTGGAGGTAAAAGGAGAGGCTTTGCTTGGGAGTGAACTTTGTTGGGCCCTGTGTTCAGGACGAGCAGCACTGACAGAGACTGGGCCGCTCTTCTGACATCTGTCAGAAGCGTGTTACCTTTGTATTAGGGGTAGGGTTGGGGTTGAGGCTGGGTTTAGAGTCAGGTTTCAGATATCTGTCGAAACGCGCTAAGGCAGCTCAGTTCACCGGGAGGCCGGGATGAACCCGCTCGCTCGCCGCGGACCGGACGCCCGGCCGCTCAGTTTCGAGTCCCGCCCGCGTTGCCGTCACATGCGCGCCACGTCGGAGCGCCTCTCTCAGTCCTGTCGGACAGCTCCGAGGACCAGCATGGGCTCAGCTCTCAGGAGCGGTCAGCGCGGGCGGGAGAGCCGTGGGTTATCAAACCCACAAGAAGTGAGTCAGCACCAAGCGTGACTTAGCGCAGACATACTGCCTGTTTCTAAGGTTTTCTCCCTTTTTGGATGGATAAACTGCACTGGTCGAGTGTTTTAACCCCTTATTAACCCCGGTGAGGTGGAGACTCCACGCCTACCGACACGCGCAGCCAAGTGTGTGGAGGAGCATTTTGGACAGGGCTGTGGTCCTGCGTTGTCCTGTGTTTATCTGGACGGAGGACCTTCGTTCCTTAGTTCAGTTAATTAGTTAATTAGCTGTAATTTTAGCGTGACGGCTGGCTATAAGTTGGAAGCTGACATCAGGCGTGTAAGGTAACCCGTTTATGAAAATCAAGAAGCAGCTTACTAATGGTACCAAGAATAGGATGCTTATTCCTGGAGGCGCACCATGAGCTTTAAATGAGCAAATATGTATCATGGATGATCCACTCCAACCGCCCCCCCCCCCCCCAAAACACTCTCTCACCACCCCGTTAAACGGTGTAGATGTTGAGTTTCATCCTGGACCTTTCCTCTCTTGGAGCACTTGGTATAGTCCCCTTCATGAATCATCCCCCACAAGACAGTTTCCTTCATTTGCATAGCTCCAGAGTTTAACAAAGATAGACAATGATTATCAACTTTAAAAGGTGCCTGACATGGCTGGTTTGACTGTCAAACTCAGAAAGGGGTGTGTTTTTGTCAGGGCTGCTCGATCATAATCTTCATTACTTTGGTGGATATTTACATTTTTCTGAAAATAAGGAAAATGATCTGGGTAATGCATGCATTTATTTGAATAACGTTTTAAATAAATTGTATTAATTATTATCCCAAAATTAATGATGAATCATCACACCAACCTGTTAAAATGGTCATAGACGGGGTATGCAGTGGACAGTAATTCTACCTGTGCTGAAGATGCTTTCAGGCTAGGAAGTAAATGTTTCTTTGTCAGATTGAAGAGCCCCCAGTGGGTCCTTCTCAGTGACAGTGTTTTTCACCCCTAATCATGTTAAACCTACTATTTTATTTTAATAATCACTGGATATAAATCATAATAAAATTTTTTTAAACGATTTATTGAGCAGCTATTTAATTTCCATCCTTAGGTATCATGGTGGGCGAGCGGCGTAATGGCAACCTGCTGGTTCAGTTGGGGCCGAAACAGCAAGCCTATCCGGAAGAGCTGATTCGACAGAGACGCACCCATGATGGGCAGACGGAATACCTGATCCGCTGGAGCCTGGTGGCAGTGGATGATGGCACCAGCTTGGGTGGCAGCAGTAATGAGACTGGCAGTGGGGGTAGCAGTAGCTCTGGTGTGGGTGGCTCTGGTGGCTCCTCTTCCGGCGAGAGTAAGACCGAAAATATTCTGATGTGGATGTCAACTGAGGATGTGTATGCCAACTGCCCCACATTGCTGGGCAAGCGTCCTCTGTTGGAGGAGAAGGTGCGACCCAGTGGCCAGTTCTCTGCCGATGTCACTTTTGATGAGGTGGAGCTCTCGGACATGAAAGAAGATGTTAAGAACCTTGTTAAGCGTGCACGAAAGCAAATGGCTAAAAACAGTGATTTTGCCATTAGCCTCACACATACCATTCATGTTCTCAGTGCATATGCCAGCATTGGCTCACTGGTGGGAGTTTTCAAGGAGACAGGCGCACTAGACCTACTAATGGAATTGCTGTGCAACAAGGAACGTCAGACCCGTCGCAGTGCTGGAAAGATGTTGCGGGCTCTGGCTTCTCATGATGCAGGTATGTTACGATTCAGTTGTTTTTGGTTTGTTTTTTGTTTTTGTTTTTTTCTGAGATTTGTTTCCTGGCTGGTGTCACATTGTTCATTCCCAAAACAAATTCTTAAAACAAAATTTTTTGCTCCTTGTTTTGTGGATTATTCCATTCAGTGTATGGTATATTGACAGTGACGATATAAATACATTGCTGTGTCTTCATTTTCTAGTTTTTTTTAACATCCATGGGTCTAATTCTTTTGTCTGTAGATAAGAACAACTGCTGTTCTTGAAGAGTGCTTCATAATTTCCAAACAAAACATGTCCTTCACACTAAAAAGCTTAGACTTGCTAGCAAGTGCAAATTAAAATTCTACTGTATTACACAGAGGAAAAACTTTTTAAAAATTTTTTTATTTTGATTTTTTTGTATTGGGTTATTTTGAGGTGTAATTTATTCTCCCAAGTGCTCTTGGAGGGCTTTCAGTGGTCGTTTGAAGAAATTCTCAGCTGATCTGATGGTCAGAGGGTTTCTTTCATGACTTGGGAGCAAAGACAGAGAAGAGCTTGTAAAGTCTTTCTTTTTTACAATGACTCACTGTTGAGTCATCATACTACTAGGTGTATCTACTAGGAATATCAGGGGTAAATGTTTTTCATGTGTTACTTAATTAATGACAGGCTTTAGAGATGTAGTTTGCTTTTCATCTTTGTGGTGTTTTGTGTACTAAAATGTTACATATTTAGTACAGATGTGTGCAGAGTTTTTCCTTAAAAGTTGTAATAGACTTAAAAATAGCAAAAACAGCTAAAATAGACACAAGTGCATCTCTGTGCATATTGTTTTCATTTGAATTGAATTGAACAGAATTGAAGCAATTTCATTCCTTGGAGACTCGAGGTTTTGAGATTCAGTTAATTAAACACCAATTTAATGCTATTGGTTTATTTGGAAAATAACATACTTCTGGTTTATGTTTTTAAAAATGCTAATCTTGTTTGTAGCTGTTGCAAATATGAATAACAAAGTAACAGTGTTAGCTCTGCTATGCTTAGTGTTGTTTGTGTGACTGTGAATGATTTTACTAAAGAGAGTTATGAGTGTTTGGGTAGGGCATTTTGGAGTGTATGTAAATTAATGATAAATTAGAGAGTAGATTTTGGGTCCTTGAATTCTGCTTCTGACCACTTAATCACCTTCCTTTTGCTGAAGTGTGTGGTTCTTTCACTGTTGGGAAAGGTCTTTGGAATTGTGCTACAGGAGTGTCTGATCACACTGTTGTATGCCTGAAACAATGCAGCTATTTGCAGAAGTTCATTCCAATAATGTTTCACTTTTGATTTTGTTCATGAGGTTTTTTGACTGCCATTTTCTATCTGCATTCTTTTGTCCTCTGATTGCCTCAAACTACAAATCATTTGGCAACCTGGAGTCTAACAGTTATTGATTTTTGGCACAAAGTGACATTTTTGGTAAAGTGCAAGATGGTTCATTGAGCTTTCAATAGGCTTTATACATAATGAGCTTTCCCTTGCTGTATAAGTAACCACATCCTTCAAAGAACAAATGTATTAAATGAATGATACAACCATAGTCAAAGCTTGCTGACTTCTGTGTTTTTTAAATGGCTGTTTTGCAACTGACTACATGAATATGACTAAACTTGTAAGTCTGTGTCATCTGAGACATTATGTCCCTTGTACAAATTTCCAAGGCATGTTGTTCTCTGCTCATCTGACCCAAATTAGTGTTCCCAAACTTTAATTATTAAAGAACCTTGTTATGTTGTTTTTAAAATGTTCTTGACACTCACACATGGCTTTCATTTAAAAGTACTTTCTTGTATGACTGACTCTTTAATCAGTGTTGTTAGCTGTAGAGAATCATTACACATACATTTAACAGAAAATTACTTTAAATGGATTTTGAACAAACTGCGTGTTTAACGTAACTGTAGCTTGGTATATTTTCACTTAATGTCCATGTACTTTTTTATTGTGGAAAGTTATCCATTACCTTTTTATTTATATTTATGTTGTCTTGCTATAAATTCAAGTCGAATTTGGCTGACTATGCTAGCCAACATCATGCTGTGAATGATGGCCATCCTGTCCTCCCAGAGAGAGCAATCCAGTTCTTACTGTAGGTCTCTTTGTGGAACTGCAGTGGTACTAGGGACTTTTGCATTAAAGAATAATAATTTTTAATTCTCCAAAAATAAAATTTAAAAAATGCCCATTTCTAGCTGTCCTTCTTTGGCTTAATAAATTTCAAATTTTTTTTTTTACCTAGTAAAACCAACCTGACAGGTAGATAAAGTTTATGATGTTGTCTTGCAAGGTGTGTATGCATCTGATTTGTTTAAAGCTCAGTAACATTGGTCATTTACTGCACTCAACAGGTATTTTGAAGTAGATAACTTCAAAATACCTGTAGCAATAAAGCCTTTTGTGTACATTTTCATAATTTTGTTTAATCTTTGTTCTTTCAGGAAGTCGTGCCTATGTGTTGCTGTCTCTCAGCCAGCAGGATGGCATTGAGCAGCACATGGACTTTGACAACCGCTACACCTTGCTGGAGCTGTTTGCAGAAACTACTTCTTCAGAGGAGCATGGAATCTCTTTTGAGGGCATCCACCTTCCACAGGTAAGCTTTTAGGGATGTTTTTGACTATTTGATAGCGTGTAATGTCACTGTCATAACAGAATCTTAGAGGTCCATAACTGTCTTTTTTAATGAAATTTGAAAGCTTAATGGTAAACACTTCAATGTAAATTATCCAGAGTTCTGTAGCAACGATACCCTGTATTTATATCCAAAATTAATTATGTGTACTTTATATAAAATGTCAGGTAGGAGTGACAAAATACTTTCAATTCTGTACCGACAAAGTCTAAGTTGTTCCATCCCATGCAGATAACGGGTCATTAAACAGTTTTTAAAAATTATATGCTTACTTTGTGCTCTTTTGTATCAAGTATACCTTAATATACGAGGTTTCTATTAAGGGAAGTTGAGAAACTCTGAACCTTTTGCAACTTGGTTCTGATCTCTTATCATTGCTCAAGTAATATTGGCTTTTTAAGTTGATACTCTAAATCTAAACACGAACTTAGGTTTTCCAAAAGTTATTAATGTTTCTTAAAACATTATTAACATTATTAATGTTTCTTCTTTCTGTAATCCTGTTCAATCAGATATTTACATGGGTTGTCATTCTTTGTTATAGATTCCAGGCAAGCTGCTCTTTTCCCTTGTGAAGCGCTATTTGTGTGTGACGTCGCTGATGGACAAACTCAACACGGCAGTGGTGGAGTCAAGCTCAGAACGGCAGGACCCTGGACCCTCTTCTTCCTCCTCATCCACATCTGGTCATCATTCAGAGCAGTCTCGAGTGCAGCGTGAGTTTGAATACACCATGGCCATGGCTAACCTAATCTCAGAGCTGGTGCGTGTGATGGGCTGGGACCGCAACCGCCAGCCTCCCCTTCCTTCACCAGCAGCAGCAGAGGGGGCAGATGACATGGAAGAAGAGGCAAACAGACGTATTATTCGCTCTATCTTTCAGCCTCGATTCTCTGCCTCCCCTGTTGTGGCACCTACAGCAATAGCAGCAGCAGCAGCAGCAGCTACTCCACCAAAGAAGAAGACAGGAAACAGCTTCAAAACTCACACCGACTTTGCCACACGATTTGCTTATGTGGAGTATGTGCAGGACAACCTGAAGAGTGGTATGCAGGTGCGAATGCTGGAGGACTATGAGGAGGTCAGTGCAGGCGATGAGGGAGAGTTTCGGTACAGCAATGACGGCTCACCACCTGTTCAGGTAGGAACTGCTCATATGAGTGTTTCCCACTCATAGAAAGTTCTGCAAACTGCCATTTCAGTGTGCACATTTGTCTCTGTGTTTTTAGGTTTACTGGAACTCAATCTCCAGGACCTACTGGGTACACTGGCACATGATTGAGATCCTGGGTAATGGAAGCAGTGGACAGGCTGAGAAGGAGACTCAAGAAAAGGCGACTTCTCTCACAGAGACTCTCAAACTCACTACGGGTTAGATTGGGGTTTTGTTTGCTCACTATTGGTTATATTCATGTTCCAGTTTATCATACTGAGTAAAAAAGTTATCAGGGTTTGAACGAACAAACAAATAAATAAATAAATAGATAAATAAAGAAGGAAACCATTAAATGAAATAGAAATGGGTGTGTCTGTTTCTTCTTATTAAACAGAATATTAAACTTTTAAGTTCAGTTCATTATCATACAAGGTTACCTTTCTGCTTAGAATGTTTTTTTTTTTTTTTTTCTTTTCTTTTTTTTTTTTTTATTGTTTTTAAAACAATAATATTAATTTAAAACATAATTTAATTAGTAAGCATTATAGGATGAATAGGCATTATAGAAGGGTGATGAATAGGGCTGAACAGTTGTTGAAATTTTAAAAAAATTGCACACCAATTTGAAATTTCAAGTACAGTTTTAAATCAGAAAATTGATATTTTCCCCAAATCATTCAGCAAATAGAGTTATGAAAATTATCTTATTATTATACACAGCCTTACTGAACATATTGAGTTTTTTTGGATTTAAAAAGTGTTCATTTTAAAAATACAACCTTTTCATAAATCTAATACATGCATTTTATTGAATAAATTAAGTAATTTAATAAATGTAATGCAATTTAAATGAGCATGCTTAAGAGGAGTATGCTTTTTCTGATCAAACAGTGTTCTATAAGCACTGATGCTGTCTGCTGTATACTTTATATAACAGGACGTCCTTTGGTGTGTTGGCGTGTTCTTTTAAACCCTGTAAGGTTTGAAGATCCCGAGTAACAGTGTCTGGATACTAAGAATAAGAGCAGAACTAAAGTGTCTGTTATCAATCCTGTTTTTGTTTTCATATGCTTTGTAATGTGACTTCTCCTTCCCCCCCCTCTCTCCTGTTTTCCAGTGAGTCAGACGTTCTTCTCAAAACCTCCTGGTGGACTTTACTCATTGCCTTATTTGATGGATGGCCTTCATGATGATGAAGGCACCCTTACTCGTGCTGAGTGGTGGGAAGTGCTTTTCTTTGTTAAGAAGCTGGAACCAAAGCAGCAGCAAGAAGTCAACATTATCCTACAACAGATCCTTCATGAACAGGCAAGCGTTCAAGCATAGTGTTTTTGTACTCTGTGATTTCTTAAGGATGCATATTATACTGACAGTCGCCATGTTTTTTGCCGATAAATGCAGGGTTTTACTTTTAATTATTTTCTTTATGTACTAAATCTTCTATTACTCTAGGTTTCTAAAGCAATGACCACTACATAACAAAATCGGAACTTTTTTTTTTTTTTTTTTTCTGTTTTAGCAATGCTTAAAACAGCGTTATTATAATTATATGTGTTATATTCATCATCGTATGTGTTTTTTTAGATTTATACATATGCAATAGTATTTAAAGGCTCTTAAGGTTTTGGGTATGAGATGAGGACTAAATAATAAACAAAATATCGGGTAATTCAAAATACAGAAGTACAAAAATATAAACTGCTAAGCTCCTTTCCTATGCTAATTAAAAACAAGAGAAATGGGGGGGGTTCCCGAGTAGCCTTTTAGGGGAGATGCACATCAGAGATGCAAGTCATCTCATTCAGCTCCTGCACAGCTCCAGAAACCCTTTTCCTGGGACATAACAGATGTTAGAATAAAAGATCATTAGAACTGATAATTTTTGCCCCCTGTTCACCATAAGTATATTCACATTTTTGGCAGGGTGATTTGGTTCCCCTTCAAGACAGGAATACCACTGTTGTAAAATTCACCTACAGTTATAATTCTGCTTAATAATATAAAATGTCAAATATGTAATTCTATAGCTCTTTTTTCAATAATTGTCTCATGCTATATCTCAGGTGCTGGAGCTGGACGAGGTCACTCTCATACAACTGTCAGTGTCAAGCGAAGTTGCTCGAAAGATACTACACTACCTGAAGCAGACTTTACAGGCTTCCTGGATAGGTGATCTACTCTGCTCACATACTTTTGCCAAGCACTACCTGCGCCGTGGAGGAGCAAGTCTCGAGGATGAAGAAATGCTCACAGACAACTCTCTCAGCTCTTCAGGGATCAACGGACAGGCCACCTCATCATCATCATCTACAGCACCTGCAGCCTCAGGCTCTTCAACCTCCTCCTCATCTTCCACAATGGTCTCCGTTTGTAAAAAGCCTAAAAAAGAGATCCCCGTTGATACTGGTTGCTGCGGCAGCGACACAGAGAGTGAGATACCAACTGAAGATGAGACCAAGTATCCAGAGGACCTGGGGGAAAAAATGAAAGGTAGGTTGCATTAATATGTATTCTGATAAATGATGGTTTGTAAAACATTTATTATAGAAATGTTTTTAAACAGCTTAACATTTTTGTAGTTCGAAGCATTCAAAAGCATTCAAAAAACATTTATCCCAAGCTCTTTTTTTTCATCACTTGCGTTAGGTTGCATGTATTTAGAAAGTAATATTAGCTTTTGCTGCACTGAATCAGTCATTGGGTGTGCACAGTGTGGTTATTTACCTAACACCCAAATCCAGTCTGACCGGCTTGCGTATAGATACATATGTTCTTTGCAGTGCAAGTGTGATAAAAATGTTAATTTGTCTTATGTGACTTTTTTTGGTGCTCTGAAATGGCAAAGTATTTAACAATCCTAAAGTGCAAGGGAAGAAAACAGCCTTGGAGAAAATTGGAGAGGTTGTGGACATTATGAAGAAGAGCAGCTCTGACTCAGGACAGCAGCTGGCTGGTATGAAGTTTATCTGTAAAGTCCTGGAGGAAGAAGGCCCTCAGGAAAGGAGCACCCTGAGATCAGACTCTGCCCAGACTATCCGGTAAGAAAACCTACTGCAATGGAATTCTTCATACAACCATATTGACTTAAAGCCTCACGCAGCTGTTCCCATGGTGTCTTGGAGATGTGTAGTGGTGTGGGGTGATTTATGCTGTGTGGTATTTCTCAATACAGCATTGCCAGCAATTAATAGTTAATCACAGTTAGTAAAGTTATCTTTCTATTAAACTGTGAGAAGCAAGGCACTATCCCTCATCAAAGGGGAACAGTGTATTTGTATCAGTAATAACCATATGTTAAAGAAAAAACTGCAATTAATATTTGACCAAAAAAGATCAGATAAAGAACCATCATACTTGGGCTTACAGTTGGCAAAGCTCTATGCAAAATTCTTAATACATTCCCTATGTTTGCCAGCTCTGGGGAGTAATCTGTACTCCAGGTTTAGGTGCAAGTTTGGGAGTCTGAAATGGTGAACGTTTTAAGTTTTAATGCATTTATAAAGAGATAACTCATTTTTATAAATTCAGCCTAAGGCTTTTCTGAATATATGCACTATTTTAAGTATGTGGATCTACTTATGTAGTCAACCAGTCAGCAAAGTAGAGTGTATTCAAATGCATATTCTGGCTGTATACCCGTTATACCAGGGCTATTGTTGAAAGGACTCCTCAGTTAGCGTTACACTTTGACAACAAACCTAACTTAACAATTTTATTAGTATAGAGTCTAAAATCAAAATGTCTAACTTGTGAAATGTGTATTTTATCCACATTGTTGAACATGACCATGCAATTTATTTTCTTTTTTCAGTTGGTGTTTGATTGATTGCAAAACACTAAGATGAACTTTTGTCTGCTTATTCAGGGACAAAGTCATAAAGATGCTGGTAGAAATGATTGGCAGCCAGCCAAAGCAAAACGCCATCATTGCTCTACTCCTGACTCGCAGTCTTTTGCTCAAGTATGAGTGGCGGGTTTCCTTTGCTACAGAGGGGGGCGTGAAGGCTATCTTGTCATGCATGCTGGAGTATCCGACCTGCACACGAGTGCAGCAGATTGCACTGGCGGTATGTCCACTTTTTTGGTTTAGTTTTAGTTATCAGTTGCCATTATGATAATAAGAGAATACCCTACCACTGTCCCTGGTCTTGGAAGGGCCCCGTTCTCATTTAACTGTTTTTCCTGCTCATACAATTAAACATATAAGCCCTGTAAATTAGCTTTTGTGTTCTCAGTTGGAGAAAAACTAAAATTGTACAAAACAGGTGACCTCCAGTATCAGTGTTGAAAATCATTGTTGTCTTTTTAGACTCTGAAGGTCATTACTGGTGCCAGTAAACATGACCTTCGTAGTGTGGGGAGCTGCCTGCCTCTCTCAGAATCTGGAACTCAGATGATGCTGGAGATCTTTGCCAGCATTGGCTCAGCCACACCTGAAGGCTCCAAGGGGCTTCTTGGTGCCATTCCCTCTGCTGTTGACCTCATGCTCAACACTTCTGGGTAGGTCACCACTTTCAGAAAACTACTGAGTTTTTACATGCCCTTTATAATTTTCTTTTTTTTTCTTTAACTTGCTCTTAAACCTACTCATGTGGAACGCATGCATGTTTTCAACAGTAGAGAGCTCTTTTATCTTTGTCTTTAAGTGTATATTGAAGCATATACAAGCTGATCTATGTTATTTAATGACTTGAGGCTCTGCTGCCTGAATTTAATAACTCCCTTGCCTTCATCAGACATTACAAGTCAAAGTTTTAATTTGAGATTTTCTCATCTCCCTTACTAGAAGCCTTACAGCTATGTTATAATAAATGAATAATGCAATGGGATAATTTTCCTTTTTCAGTGGCATAAAAAGTTGATCTGGTTTATGATTCTTCAAAAGCTTGAATCATAAATCATTGTGAGTGATGCATAAGCATTAGTACTGCAGCAATCTGGAAAATCTTAATGTTTATGCTGTGTGTTAATTGTGTTCAGGAATAATTTTTCATGACATTTTTTCCACCAATTCCCGGCTGTGAATTTAATTATTTTAACATTAGCACTAATAAAGAAAGTTGAATCTTGTTAAATATACAGATTAACCTTGACGTTTATTTGCATTCACTAATGATGTGCTCTTCTCTGAATAATTCAGGTGTGGATTATCTGTGCGGAATGGCCTGCTGGTCATTATAATGCTGATCTCCAATCACAAGAGCCTGGCAGAGCAGCTGGTGGCCTGTGATGTCACTACTGTGCTTAAAAAGTGCCTTTCTTCCCAGCGCTCTGAAACAATGCTGGCTATAATTGCCCTTAGTCACATCTCTAATGTTCACAAACTTGAAAAACAAGGTAATGACCTTGATAGTTGCTGTTATGGTTTATCTTTGAAATAAAGGGCTTATATTCATATTTTCTTATAGAGCAAATGTTTCTTTACCATTCTGTCGAGTAGCACATTTGGTATTGGTTTCCATTATTATTATTATCAGAGTCCAAGGAAGAGCTGGACTTCAAGGACACAGAGCTGAAGATGCTGTTGGTGGGTCTGAAAGAGATGACTACAACAAAAGAGGTGATTCTGACCTTGGAGCAACTGTTGTGTGAAGACACCTCTCAGCTAGAGGAGGAGAGGAATGAGGTGATGCGTAGCAGGGACACCTTTCAGGACCTGGTACGCCTAATGGACCAGCACAGAGTAGAGCGTGCAGTGCAGCTACCAATTCTCAGGCAAGAGTCCCAGTGTCACCCATGGAAGTTTCACAGTCTTTACTTCTTGTTCCTGTGCTACATTTTGTAGTAATGTTTTTTTTTTTTCTTGGTTTGTATTGAAATTGCTAAAACCTCCAGGACTGGAGTTCGACACCCCTGTTCTAAACCTTAACAAATCTTAAAAATGCAGAGAACTGTATTTATAGATATAGTATTTGAAATGGTAAAAAGTTAAATCTTGTTTTAACAGAATCTTGAGCAAGTTTTTGGATAACTATCAGGAAGATCTCCTACCTTGGCATGAGAGCATTGAACCTTGCCTTTCCTCAATGACTGCCTGCATTAACGACAGAGAGGTAGTGGTTTAATGCAAGGAACATTATATTTATTGATTTATTTGTCTGCAACTTATTCACTAGATTCAATTCTTTGTTTTTATTTTTTGCTCTCTATTTGCATGTGCACATGCAGACTGTACAGCATTTCATCCATTTCCTCTATCGCCTGGCCTCTTTGAACAAAGACTATGCTGTAGTTATGTGTCGTCTCGGCACTAAGGAAGCTCTGGTCAAAGCTTTGGACAAGCACAGCACCAACCTGTTAATGGTCACAGAACTACGTGACCTGATTAACGACTGTGAAAAGTATGCAAGCCTTTACAAGAAGATGACCACCAGTGTGCTGGCTGGATGCATACAGGTCAATAATTGCTTAACTGCTCCACCCCTTATCAAAAATGTGGATTTAGAATGAGTAATGTTTTGTTACTTCACAATTGTGGCATATTTGTAGTTGAGTAGTAAATATATTTTTCTTCTCATTAGATGGTCTTGGGCCAGATTGAAGAACATCGCAGAAACCATCAACCAATTAACATCCCATTCTTTGATGTGTTCTTGCGCAACTTGTGTCAAGGTTTGTGAAATGGACGGTCTTTATATCCTTTTTGTTAATACTAATTGCTTAAAAAAAACGGCTGAAATAAAACAATACACATGAGGAGCCTATGGTCCTGGTTTCATTCCCTTGCACAGAGCTAAAATACTACTCTTAAAAGACTGGGAAGGAGCAGAAATAAGTTGAGTAGGGATGCTACGTTGGACATGAGCTGAAATTTGTTGGAATAAATAATTTGCTTTAATGCACTGAATAGCAGCAATCGCCTAACCTTTATAACGTAAACCATTAGCTGTCCAGTTACATTGAAATTCTCCTATAGCACATTTCTTTATCAGACATTGCTTTAAACATCACATTTAACATTTCTAAAAATAGAGTTGAGGCCAATTTCAGTGTCGGCACTATTTTATCTCTGCTTAGGCTTATTTTGGTTAGTTAAATGGAGTAAAAATGAAGTAATGCAAGTCAGTTTTAGGATGTTTATCTCTCTTTTTGTGATTGTGAATTTTTTTTTTTTTTCAGGCTCCAGTGTGGAACTGAAAGAGGATAAATGCTGGGAGAAGGTAGAAGTCTCCTCCAACCATCATCGCGCTAATAAGTTAACTGACAAGAACCCAAAAACCTACTGGGAATCCAATGGTTGCACAGGTTCCCATTTTATCAATATCTACATGCACAAGGGGGTGGTCATTAGGTAAGTTTTTGTGGGAAACTGGCTGGGCTGGGTAGGCTTTATGACGGTAACTTATTTTAAATAATTAGTTTTGCGTCACTCAAACTAAAGTTACTGAATGGTGCTCCACCTATGGAGACTTCCGTTTCACTGCTACATAATCCAGTGCTAGGTGACCTTTTAGGCCTCTAGCCAGTAGTTACAGTTTACCTGCTCCTGTGAGGCTGCTCTTTCATTCTTTTGGAATGTACTCAAGCTGTATGTGAACAACTGAATGCATGTTTCAACAGCCAGAAAGTAGCTTACAAATTAATAGTTCATTCATTAGAATATATCTCTCGATGCTTTTGTACATATCTTGCATATCCAATTTCTGCTTATATTAGTAAAGTTTAAATTGGCTTCTAGTTACTCCCTATTAATTTGTGTTAAACAGGCAGCTGGCAGTGCTTGTAGCCAGTGAGGACTCGAGTTACATGCCTGCACGGATAGTAGTGCTGGGAGGAGACGATCCTACAAACATCAATACTGAGCTTAATACGGTGAGAAAACACATTTGAACCACAGCAATAATATTGAAAATATAATGCACTGTTCCCTTTGACCAGTGTGGATTTGCTGTTACACAGGTTAACGTTCCACCTTCTGCAAGCCGCGTTGTTCTGCTGGAGAATATGACTCGCTTCTGGTCTATCATTCAAGTTAGGATCAAGAGGTGTCAACAGGTCAGACAGAATACATTTAGTCATCATTTAAATTTAAGAACTTGTGTGTAAGGTTTTACATTTTGTTGATTTGAAGCAAGAATTGAGAGCATAGAGAGAAGAATAGCTTTTTTTGTTTGTTTGTTTGTCTTCATATTTGGTTTCAAAATAAAGTAGCCAAATGAACAAAGCTCAGTTAAAGCACACTGTATCTTCCACCAGGGTGGCATCGATACACGAGTTCATGGGTTTGAAGTTCTGGGCCCAAAGCCTACATTTTGGCCTGTGTTTAAGGAGCAGCTCTGCTGCCGTACCTACCTCTTCTACACTACCAAGGCCCACACATGGTGCCAAGAGATCCTGGGGGATAAGAGCCAACTGCTGCAGCTCTTTAATAAGTGAGCTTGTTTAAACCCGCCTGACTTTATACATATATATTTACAGACTAGCAAGTACATTATAGAACTGAATTGATTAAATATTTAATAAGAGGAACTTGTTTATCTGTAAATCAACTGTTAGTTGTTTTTCTCTCCACTATGATTATATTTAATATCTTCTATTTGATCTTCTCTGTGTTCCTTCTGTTAGGTTAAACAGTGCCCTACGTCATGAACAAATGTTTGCTGACCGTTTCCTCCCTGACGCTGAGGCTGCAGAGGCGTTGGGCAGAACGTGCTGGGAGGCCATCATCAACCCCATTGTGCAGAGCATCACTGTCACTGGTAACCAGTCTGACTGCACGGCTTTAGTATTTACTTAATCCCAGACAAGATTCTCAATAAGAAAACCCAATGAGTGGTTGTTGCCTCTTTGCTTCCACAATGCTGGGTAGATTTTTTATTTTTTATTTTTTTCTCCCCCCCCTCTAACTGCTTCTCCTCTTCATAACAGAGACCCCTGTCTTAAGCCCCCTTGCCTGGTTGCTCAGTGAATATTTGGAAAATGCAGAATCCTCAAAGCGCTACAAGACCAGGGCTTCCACATTCAACTCTCGTGTGCGTCGTCTCACTCATTTACTCGTGCATGTTGACACCAGCCGTCTGGACACAGAAGAGCTCAAACCTCCTGTCAAATCCAGTGAGTAAAGCAGCAGCCTGCATAAATTCTATACCTTCCCAGTTATTTATTTCTATGCAGTACTGACAAAAGGACACATTGTCAGAGTTCCCTAGAACTTTTTTTTTTTTTTTTTTTTTTTTTAAGCGGTTCAGTTTTGGTGGAAGTGATGCAGTGCTCCTTACTTGGGTGAACGTCAGATCTCTGATGTAGAAATTTGCAGACTAATGTAATGATGCTGATTAAGAGCTGTTTTAATTATACTGTTCAGTTTTTTTTTGTTTTTCTTTTTTAGCAGTCTCTTTATTTAAATCACCTGTTTGATAGATTATTCAAAGCCAGTTACGATTTCTGTATTTCAAAGTACTTTTCTTGTTTTCAGAAGGTATCAACAGAAGCAAAGATGTAAAGAGTAAGTAACAGTTTAGAAGATAATCGGCAACTTTATTTACCCTCTCTTTTCTTTTGTCATATTTTTTGCTCCCCATTTGGTTTTCAGCAGTTCATCCATCAATTCAATACTAACCATAACAAAGCTTAGCAAAATTTAGATGTTGCTTTTTTTTTTTTTTTTTTTTTTTTTTTTTTTTGTGCACAGACTTTAAATTTTTCTTGCGGTTTTGGAAGACATTATTTTCCTAAGTTCACCTTGAATTTTGGTTGGCATGATGCTTTTTATATTATTATATGAATTCAGTATAGTCAATATTTCATTATTCTTTTTTTTCTAGATGGAAAAGAAGGAAAGAACAAGGAGGCATCTTCAGTTACTTCCTCTTCCCCCTCATCTACTACAAAGCCCAAAGTGAAGAGCACCAGCAGTATTGCTGGCATTGCCCTATGCTGGCAGGGTGTTGTCCAGCGTCAGGTAAGTTATGGTTATAAGAAAAATAAGTTAATTCATGAAACTGGCCATCCTATATTTCTGAACTCTCCAGAGATCCTACAAATAAAGTCAATATTTGTTCTGAAATGGTTCTCTGTTTGCAGTGAGTTTTCTTTGTGCATCCTGCAGGTAAAGAAGTTCCTAGATTTGACGCATGGCATGCCAGACTTTGTTGAGCGCTACAAGAACATGTACTTGCGTCTTAAAAATGCCATGGAGGAGCTTTTTGGCCAACAGACAGCCTTTGTTCTGGCCTTGCGTCAAGGATTTTCTGCTGCACTGCTACAGCTTTCCATCCTCACTGCCATGCATGTAAGTTAGGCCACTCTTCAAGAAAAAATTGTGTATACTATTAAAGGCATAAATTAATATGAACTCATCCAAGATTACATTGCAAGCCCTTATGCTAAGCTTTATTATTATTGCTACAAATATTTGTTTTCTTTAGGTGAGCGAAAGGTTTGCACAGTATATTGACCACATGATCCAGGAGAGTGGAGTGGATTCTGGGAATATTGAGACGCTGAATCAGCTGCAGCAGTTCCTAGAGCCCATGCTGTTTCTCTCTGGACTGGAATTGGCCAACACGTTTGAGCACTTTTACAGGTATGAGGAAATGTTTGAGGCAAATAGTAAGTAGTTTATCCAGTGTTATCAATTTTTTTTTTTTTTTTTTTTTTTATATTCTTTGGGCCAAATTTTCTTTTGTCTAAGCAATTTTTGTAAGAGAACACATTCCTAAGCTTAATTTCTTATTAGATAACTTCTCGCTCTATAGGTACTACCTGGGTGATCGTCTCCTAGGTCAGGGAAAGGTGTGGTTGGAAAGTGCTGTGATTGAGCAGATAAGTACCTGCTTCCCAAACCGCTTCCCCCAGCAAATGCTTAGTAACCTGAGTGAGTCAGAGGAGCTGCAGCAGGAGTTTCATCTTTACAGACTGCAGCAACTGGACAAGAGCCTACAAGATATGGATGAGGAGGTAAGAAATGAAATCACAGAGTATTTTGGGAAGCTATCTGTGGCGTCAACAGTTATTTATAGAGACAGACAAGAATTTTTATGTAGATTTATCCTTTGTTTTAAAATACGGAGGAGGTTGCTTTTTTTTTTTTGTTTGTTTTTGTTTGTTTTTTTTAAAGTGTATTTTGGGACTGTGTCTTAATCAGATGATGGATGACCAGCTGTCGGAGCCAGAGGAAGAGAGTGAAGTTAAAGTGCTGGTTTTGTCTCCAAGGTGTTGGGCAATTTCTGCTCCTTGCTACCTGGAGGACCCCAACAAATATTTCCCCCACCAGCTCTGCAGTTACCTCATGGAGTTTGCTGACTTTTACTCCAAAAGTTAGTTAATTAAAGCACACACAAATTATTTTTTATAAATAGTATACTAAGTAATTATAGTGAGGCTATGACTGTGCTTTGTCTGAACCTTTTCTGACCTATGTATGTGTGTCTGTTTGTACAATGGTAGGTCAGTGCATCTACAGTGTAAGCAACAGTAAGCCACGGCGACTACAGTGGACCTGGCTTGGCCATGCTGAACTGCGTTACGGTTCCTGCACACTCTGTGTCTCCACGCTGCAGATGTACATTCTCCTACAGTTCAATCAGCATGAGGTACGTGGAATATCTGACATGTTAAATCTCAGTCATTACCTGTTTTGAAGTTATTTTGAAACTTTGAGGTTCTGGGGCTGTTTTTCTCATTTTTTTTTCTGTCTCACTTCTTTGTTTCTCCCTGCATTTGTCTACCAGGATATAAGCGTGGAGACACTGCAGCAGTCTACTGGCCTGTCCTCAACTGTGCTGGCCCATGCTCTCAAACCTTTGACTTCTGAGAAGGGCATTCTGACTCATTCAGGCAGCAGCCAGAATGGTGAGAAGTGTGAGTTAATAATGGGTATATTCCAGTATTACAGCCTTAAAAATGTAGCCTGATTAGTGTTAGAAATATTTAACCAAAATAATGAACAAAAAACAATGGAAACAAAGTCACAAGTGAGCAGAGCATGTTGAGCAGGTGGAAGAGACTTTGAGGAAGAATGAGAGAGGGGAAAGGTTTGGTGAGATGAGCATTGTGAAATAGGAAGCTATGAAGAGGAGACATAGCTGTGGAGAAATGGAGAGATTGCAATGAAGTTTCTAACCAAATTGTTCATCGCAGTGTTATAAAGTGAGAGGATGACTAAGGATTGAAGTGCTGGTGTGTACTGGTACCAATTTTACAAGAGTAAGGGTGATTTGCAGAGCATAAGTACTTCTAGAGGGCTAAAGGATTAACAGCTACAGTGGTTTTGTAAGAGGAAGTCAGGAGTGGCAGAGAAGTATGTTGTAATGGTACAGGATATGTATCCTTCTTGAGGGTAGTATGACAGTGGTAAGGTCTGCAGTAGGAGTGTAAATATCTATAAGGCAACTACAGTTAGTTTTTAAAAAGCAGCTCATACATTTTTATTTAGCTAAGCTTCCTGTTAAATCATTATCATTTTCTTCATTATAACATAAACTGTTAATTTGTATATACATTTTCTTTATACATTTTAAGATTCATTTTAAGATTATTTAAGATCTTAATTGTCTTAGTGTGGTTATTTACAACAATTAACTAATTGTTTTAAATTGTTGCAAAATGTTAAGCACTTTGTACAGCTTCTTAATGCATGAAAAGTGCTCCAAATATAATACTTATAATTATTATTATGGAGGTGGAGAAATGCCTTTAGAGAGTAGAGGAATGAAAGTGAATAGGACAAAGACAGAATATGAGTGTGAACAAAAGAGGAAAGTGGAGTGGTTAGGTTTCAGGGAGTAGAGGTGACAAATGTAGAGGAATTAAAATACTTGGGGTCAACCGTTCAGTGTAATGGCAGGGTTTATGATTTGAGATTTGGTTGGTGTGATGAAGGAAGATGCAGAGGACAGAAAGAAATGAAAACCGATTATCCACTGTGATGACTGCTCATGGGGGAAGCCGTAAGAAGAAGAATGTGAAAGTTGTGCAGTAATACGTGTTTTTTGTTCTATGCATGTTAGGAGTTAGCCAATGTATCATAAGTCTCTGAAATATTTTTTCAGAGATGGAAAAAATAACGATTGTGTAATGTACAATGTAATCATGACTTTCCAGGGGTGCTGAGTTTGAATAAGAAATCGCTGTCACAGAACATGGAGAAGCAAAGTTATTGCTACCTGCTGCCTAAGCAGACCTACCTGAATGTGGATGAAGATGCAGCCCGCACCCTGGAGAGGAAGCGAAACTACATGTATTGCCTCATTGTGCAGATCATGAAGAAGGAGAAAGAGATGCACATTGACAACCTGGTGTTCAAGGTAAAAACTCATTGACTAAATCTATTGGTTGTGTTTTATTGAGAAGTGAGCCTGACTGTGATTGGAGCAGTGGAATGTGTCATTTAATGTTCCAATTCGCATGAAGCAACGCCCCATAATCTAATTCTGTCTCTTTATGCGATAGGTGTTAGACATGTGTCAGAAGCAGGAGGCCGGACGTTCTCCCAGCTCAGTCCGCTTCAGCTGCAGCACCACCGATGTGCTCTCTTGCATAATGCATGTCATCAACAAGGGCTACATCCGTCGTAATGAGGAGAACCCCCACATTGTGGAGTTCCTGGTGGAGGATCCCTCAACACCCCAGAAGGGCCAGGCGCACTTCTTCAGCAAGCTGGACCTGAAAAAAGGATCTAGCAGCAGCAAGGCTGACACCAGGTGTGCTGATGACCCCTAACCCATGACCTCTTGAGCAGGAAGAGTGAGAAGACCGTGGCATAACTTGTGTTGGGATATGTGCTGCATCCTTTTTTTTTTTTATTATTATTATTATTATTGAATTCCTCAGGGCTGTTATTTAATTTCATAATGTAAAGAGCGTGACTTCTTCCAGGCAGGCCTTATTTCATGCCTCCCTATTGCTAGAACTGTTGTCATTTTCTTTGTACTAGTTTGGGACAGGAAGTAGTCATTTGTTCTTTTAAGCTGACATTTCCCACTACTTGTCATGCTTCAGTCCATCTTTAAAGAGCACTTTACCTTTAATATTTACCTATTTACACAGTTAATAAAAGTAAAGTAGTAAATAACAGTTATTCTTTTTGTCAGCACTACTATAATGGTGCCAACCCCTTTTCTAGAGAGGACTAATTTACGTTTAAAAATTCTGAAAATGCTTTGTTGAAGTGACCAAACACTGGTTATGTTTGGTGAAAATGCAAACTGAAACATCTTCAATTTTATTTTTCCTGAAATTACGCCAACCGTGCCTTTAATTTTGTTGGCATATGTCAGAAACTAATAGTTGATGCTGAGTGCATGAGTGTGGAATCATGAACATTAAGTCTAATGACAGTTGTCCTTAAGCTTCAGCTATTTTACAACCCCCTAAAAGCTGCAGCTAAAAAAAAGCCTTTTTCCATTTGACCGTGTATACATAAAGGTTATTGCATTATTAGGAAAAACACGCTTCTCTTGTAAACTTGAAACATTAAAGAAAGATACTGTAATTTACTATAAAGTAATCATCCCTTTCAGAGAAAATGTTTAGCTCTTTGGCTTAATGATTTCAACAACAGTTATGTTAGATTCAGATATACTTATTGATATGTTTTACTAACTTTAAGAAATAAAGCTAAATTTTCAATTTTTGTTTGTTGTTTATTTATTCTCTTTTCTAAAAAAAACATTCAATTATGTGCAAAAGAAGCAGTCTCTGTAATGGCATATCTTGAATCATATCTTGAAACATTTCAAAGTGTCTCAAATCATAACATCTACTTTTAAGAGGTGAAAAAATATAAAAATGAAATATGAACAAGCTTTGAATTATTGGGGTACAGATGGCACATAATGCAGCTCCTATTTAAGCAGTGCATATCGTTTGAAATATGTCTTAATTAGGTGAACAGAGTTTACTGGAAATGGTGCTTAAAAAAAACAAGTTCTTTGTAACCCCTTTAATGCACATTGTGACTTGCTGTGTGTCTGCTGTGTGTCTCCCCCTGCAGCCTGGGAGGCCTTATTATGGCCCCTCAGCATGCGGAGGATGGGGTATTGGAGGCAGTGCTCTTCTCCATGGGCCGTACCATGACCCAGGAGGAGGTGAAGCAGCTAATGCAGCGCACTGTCCAGCAGGTGGCCAGCACTCTTAGCCTGGATTTGGATCGTGCTGAGCACCTGTTGGTGCACTGCAAGTGGAATGTAGACATGTTGATCCAGCGCTACACGGATGATCCCGAGTCCCTGGTACTGTCCGCTGGCCTCAAGATTCGCAACCCCCAGCCTCCTCCTAATCCCGTGACCGTCTGCCCCGTGTGTCTCATCTCACGGTCTGGGGACAGTGAGTCTGCGCCCACACTCTGTTGCATGCACTATTGCTGCAAGGTGAGCATCCTCACTTGCTGCCCAATATCACAGCTTTTAGATTTAGAGTTTCTTCTGATGTTTAGACTCAGGATAACTGCTCTTCTTTAAAACTGCTACTAATGATCCCCTCACCTACCATATGACAGAATGGAGCACAACATCAGTGGTCCTAGATCAGAGTTTCTCAGTTAACACAAACCCTCTTCAGCTTATGAATAGGTTGTTAAAGTATTGACAATTTGATTCTTGGACATAATTATTTTAATAGAAAAGTAAAAAGACTTGCAGGCCTGGTTGTGACCGTTGTCCCCTTTTTCGATTTTACTGGTCAAATGATGAAACTTTATTATGATAGAGCTATATCTGAAAACTAAATTTAAATAATGTAGTTCTGTTCTTTTTGTAATAGGAGAGCAATTCCAAGACATTGGAATTTAGTTTAATACTAATTAATTAGATAAAATAATAGTAATAATAAAAGTTCTGATTTTTTTTTTTGTTGTTGTTGTTCTTGATTTAGTCTGTATGATTCATGCAGAATGTTAATCTATGTATGTAATCAGTATGTAACCTAAACTAAGGCTCAGTGTGCCTTTTATTTTGTTAATTAGATCAGGTTTAAAAGTTTCATTATTAAATACATATTTTAACAAGCTTTTATTATAAGTTTTTAAACCAGTTTTTCCTATCAACCTTGTCTTTTTGGAGAGGAGTTTAAGGTTGTGTTCTGTATGTGACTGTTTGCATGTTGCTCCATGTGCAAAAATGTCAAGTATGATCTTGCTTTTGGCTGACCTCAGAACTCCAGTCTTACTGTTTTCCTTTATGGATTCCTTTATTCCTTTCAGTCTTGCTGGCAGGAGTATCTGACTGCTCGGATAGAGCAAAATCTGGTGATGAACTGCAATTGTCCCATCATGGACTGTCGTGCTCAGCCAACTTCTCGGTTCTTCTACAGCATCCTCACTGAAAAGGATACTATTGCAAAGGTCAGACTTTCATCACCCTTGTGCAGTTGGTTTGAACACTCAAAATCACTTTGTCTTGTCTAGCCAACTGCATTTCCCAATGTGTGCCTTTTTGGTCCGGTTTGTGTATTCAACTACAGGTTTTTTTAAATCTGCATCACACATTGTCAATAGAATAGAAAGAATGGAACAGTCTGCCCATGAGCCTAGGGTGATCTTTGTCAATGCCAAGTGTTAATGACTTCTACAAGAGTATGAGACCTTACCATTGAGCTATGAAGCTACATTACTGCGTTATATCAGTGATCTAAAGCCCAATATGTTTGGCCAGGGGTGAACACACTGACAAACATATCACAGTAGGCACCCTCTGTAGTCCTCCTCCTCCATCATGATTGCACCGATTTCACAAAGGTCTCCAGACAATACTGACAAAGTCACAAAGTGAATGTATCAGTGCTGTAAAGCTTTATTAAAGGCGAGTCATATTTATACACCTTAAAAGGGCTGGCTGTTGATCACCTCATGGATATAACAGGATGGAAAACAATTCCAAATACAGTATTGTGGTCGAACTAGCTAAGCACAGATGAAGGTTACTCCTTCTCTAGTTGTACACGAGAAGGATAGCTAGAACAGGACCCTTCTGGTATTCACAATCTTTCAAACATCAGTAAGCACGTGTCTGCAAACTGTTTGTCCTAAAGCATATTTCTCATGGCACTGTTGAGAATATGTCCTGAATAATCGTTATTTGTCTTTTTCTTTCAGTATGAGAACGCTCTTCTGAGGGGCTATGTGGAGTGCTGTTCCAACCTGACCTGGTGCACCAACCCTCAGGGCTGTGACCAGATCCTCTGCAAAGAGAATATTGGAAGCATGGGCACTTGCTCCAAATGCTGTTGGTCCTCCTGCTTCAGCTGCAACTTTCCAGAGGTAATGCATACAGGCTCATACCACTACTGAACTTGGATGCTAATGCAATTTTTTTCCCATAAAATATTCCTACGTGTGTTGGCACTATTTTTTCACAGTACTAGATTATTACACAAACACAATTAGATTATTAAAAAAATATCCCCTTTTTAATTCACTCAATTTTTCCCTTCTCCAAGGCTCACTATCCAGCCAGCTGCAGTCACATGTCCCAGTGGATGGATGATGGTGGGTACTATGAAGGGATGAGTATGGAGGCCCAAAGCAAACACTTGGCAAAACTCATCTCCAAGCGCTGCCCCAGCTGCCAGGCCCAGATTGAAAAAAACGAGGGCTGCTTACAGTGAGTGTATGCACAAAAATACACATACAAAACATAAATTACTGAATTACTGTTCATGCATGCATAACAACATGTAGTACTGTGCAAAAGTTTTAAATAAAAAAAAATAAAATTTTCTTGCTATTCCTATTCACAAAAAAGTTATAAAAAGTGTTCCCGTCCTGATTTCTTTTTTTAGTAAGGTACATTACAGGAAGGGCGATCAGAACAGAGCTTGTTTATATACCACACAAACAAAAACAGCCCTTTTAAAGTTAGCGATGTGAAAATGGACTATGAATGTTTTTGGTTTGTTAACATCATAAGTGGACCTCAGGGGAGAGAATAAAATTAAAATATAAATGTAAAATCCTTTAAACAGCCCTTAATTTATTTTGTCTGGACAGTGTGTTGAGCCAAATCAACAGCTGGGTGATAGGTTTCAGTATTCTGAAATTCAGTACTGTACATAGGCCAGTCGAGACCACTTTAAAGCCATAAAATGAAATGACATCAATTATTCTTGAAGTTTAAGGTCCAAGCGACTAACAAGAAAATGTGATTTGCTAGAAGGCTGAAACAGAGCATCTCCAAAATGCCATGGTGTTCCCAGCATTCAGTAGTTAGTACCTTTCAAAAAGTGGTATAAGGACAGCCAATGAACGATGAAAGATACTTAAGGCTTTTTGGGTATTGAGGATGGGAAGATATATTTTTCAGCCAAAAGACATGAAGATCTTACCTCATTCAAATGTCCACTTTAATTATCTAGTTCTGTCAGGCTTTCCCAGTTGTCCTCACACCAGTCCTGTTCATGATGTCAGCAGATGGATGTTGCTGATAAAAATCCCAGGTTCTTTTAAGTTGATGAGGCATATCTTCGTTGCTAATAAGATTTATTGAGAGAAGGAAAAGACCGATGATATGAACCCGTCTTTCTCTGTGCCTCGTCTCCGTCTGGATCTGCGTCTGTGGATGGAGCTGAGAGGTCCCCCATTTTATCAGGTGTAACAGAATTTACTGGAGACACCAGTCGAAGATGTTCAGTATGAAGACCAACAGATTGATACACAGAGCTCTAGAGAGTTCTAAGCAACGGCAGGGGTTGGAAGGTAGATTTGTAGTAAATGGATGTAAAACCCAAGTAGTAGCATAATATAAGAAATGTACGTAGGGACTAATCTGTGTAGTCAGATCCGAAAGAGGAGCTCCTGAAAATGTTAGTGCTGTTTATGTTAAGTGTCTGAACACACAGAGCATTGCAGCTTGCTGCGTATGGCTTTGTGCTGTGTGGCTTCAGAATGTGAGAAAGCTCTCACAAAGGACATGAGCTTCAGAACAGAAGCCTGGATCAGTGGAAGAAACTCACTATACTGACTGAATCACATTTTTTTTGGCTCGGTGCAAGAGACCACAGCACCTTCACAAAAGCCCTTTACAAAGCAGGTTACATAATTTATTATTAACCATAGTGCATGATTGACATATGTGTTTGGTCTTGTAGTATGACCTGTGCCAAATGTAACCATGGGTTTTGCTGGAGATGTCTTAAGCCATGGAAACCAACTCATAAAGATTACTACAACTGTTCAGCCATGGTAAGTAATTCACAAAAGTAATCGGCATGTTTTTGCCATCTAGTACAGAAGACACACATGTATATTGCTGCATCATCATTATAGCTTACATGTAAATAATAATGAATCTGTCAACACAGGTCAGCAAAGCTGCAAGGCAAGAAAAGAAATTTCAGGACTACAATGAAAGGTGTACTTTCCACAATCAGGCGAAGGTCAGTGGGAGCTGTGTGTCATAATAATGATAATGCATCATGTCCGCATGTTGTATGTTGGTAGCAGCTGATTTCTCGGTTCGTGTCCCCCTGTAAAGGAGTTTGCCGTCAATCTGGAAAACAAAGTGTCTTCTATCAATGAAGCTTTGCAGATGAAGTCTTTGACATTTGTTATCGATGCCTGCAAGATTCTTGCCCAAGCTCGCAAGGTAAGCTATTTTTTCTTTTATATACCCAGTTTTCTTCCAGCTATGGTTGTTTTCAAATATTTGAAAATCCTTGGTCAAATTGTTTTTTTTTTTCTTAATGCGAAATTAAGTTAAACGCCCTTTACAGAGAACTGTGCCTGAAATTCTCTAGCATTTTAGTGTTCATTGTCTTATTTTAAATAAATAGTAGGGTGTCCAAAATATTTTTTGCAATCGGAATCGTCAAAGATACCTAAAGTTGAAATATTCTCACACAGAATGTTTTCTGCTGCTAAAAACTTCACAGAGGCTGTTGAAACAGGTCTACTCCTCCACCTTGTAAAACCTAGACAGTGCTCATTTTTTATTCCTAATTACCAAACACCACCTTGCGATCACTCAGTGGTAATGTAAGGTAATATTGCACAGTTACACAGACTGCCATACATGTGAATAAAAAAAACTCCCCTGTATTAAGGGAGAAAAAAGTGTCACTGGGACAACATTTCCAATTTTCAGGAGATAACCTTATTAGCCAGTTGTGCCACTACAGAACTGTTTATTGTTCTTATTTGGCTTTTCTTTAAGAAGCACACTAAAAGCCGTTACCAATTTATACTTTGTTTGCCATCCAGGTGTTGGCCTACTCGTGTGTGTACAGTTATTACAACCAGGACACAGAGAAGATGGATGTCATGGAACAACAGACTGAAGCTCTGGACCTTCATACTAATGCCCTCCAGATCTTGCTTGGTAAGTGGTTAGAAGCAACTTACTCAAAATAAGATTTGTAAAAATTGCACATGCTGCCCATATTTTTGATTTTAAAAAGGCTGTTAATATTTGAGTTTAAACCTATAAACTAACAATAATGATGGGATTGTGCAGAGGAGACGCTGTTGCAGTGCACAGACCTAGCATCCTGCGTCCGCCTACTGAAACCAGAGCACCTCAACACGGGCTTAGAGCTTATTCGCCGCATCCAGGAGCGCCTGGTGGCTATTCTGCAACACTCTACTCAGGTATGTTCTCACTCAAAACCTTTATTGACCAATCAAATAAACAAAAAGGGCCCATTATTTCTAGATTATGCTTATTCCCTTTGTAATCATTGGTTGACAAAGCTGACAATAAACACCAGAGCGCCAGAGTTGATGGTTTCAGTTTGTCTGTCTTTTCCATACTTATTACATCCTTCCGTTCTTTGTTTGTGGATATTATTTTTGTAGTCATTCATTACAGGTTTAGCTGCACAGGGTAAATTTGATTTATTTATTATTTTATTATTATTTTTTTTATTGGTAGGACTTCCGTGTAGGATATCAGTCCAAGAGTGGGCCAGATCAGGAGGCAGCACAAGCCTCAAACCTTGCTAACAACACAGACATGAACAAAGAGTGAGTTAATTTCACATGAACAAGACTAATATCAGCTCTCACAAACATTGCAGTGTAACATTGCATTCAAGCTTCCTGACGAAGGAAGAGTTCTTTTTTGAATCCGAATTCTGTCAGACAAGTTGCATATTCAATATTATACTTCATGTTTGACGGACAAATGAAGAAGAGTAAAACTGTACTTGTTTTCAGGTCAAAGTCAGATAGAGGATCTGAGACTGGAGAATCTGACAATAACAACTACACCGGTGAAGACATGGGTGATGAAGCAGAGGAGGATGATGAGTATGATGATGAGTACGTCCCAGAGTGGCATGAGGATTATGACGAGGAAGACATTGATGAGGACGACTTCTTCTCTGATGATGATGAATCTGAGAACCTCGAGAGGGACTTCGGTCCTTTTGACTAAATAAAGTTTGATGACAGATGATTGCCAGGATAGAAAATGTCTACACCAGTGTTTTTCAGCTGTGGTCCCAGCACGCCTACCCCTCCTACCCCACCACTTTCCTAAAATACCTAATTTTGAGGCTTATCAGCATTTGAATGGAATCTGTAAGAGCAGGGAAGCCATTAAAGCGTGCAATAGAAACACTGGTTTAGAATACAGCGAGGAAACACTATCAACACTGTGTATGTGTTCAAGAACAAAAGGCACTTAAGAAGTCTTCATATTTTTCCTTCCAGTTATGTTTTTTTTCCCCTGCCTGGCCTTTTAGCTGATATTCTAAGCCCCAGCACCCAACAAAATGGTTATTGCACTTTTGATGGCTCTTTCTATGTGGCCAATGTTACTTCACTTAAGTTTATGCTAGTCTTTTTTTTTTTTTCTTCACACTTTCATTACAGGTGAGGTGAACATCTCCAAGGAAGGACATTTTTTGAGGATTTATTGAAGTATAGGCAATATATTTTTTTGGAATGTAGTCCTCTTTTGTTAATAACCTTTACTGCATTTTATTTACTTGCAAAGATGAAGAAGGGATGTGTAATCAAGCATCAAAAAAGCCTAATTTTGTTTTCTTCATTTTTTTTTTTTTTTTACTTAAAAGTGTCTCCTCCTACAATTTGCCTTGAATTATTTTGTACATTTATTTGTATGCCTTCATATGCTGTCTTTCTAATTTGGGTCACCTTCAGAGAGATTGAACTGCATAGAAAGCATTTGCAGGGGTGAACGGTATGAGACAGTTCAATTCACAAGCATCCCTGTTTAAGGGCTACATGGAAGTCAAAGTGATGATGAAAATGGTTAAAAAGTCAGCCAACTGGCTCAGAAAAAGTGGCGCACTGTTCCATAAATTGTTACGGCAATAAACATTTGAAAACGTTGCACATTGACATTATTTGCTGAGCAAAACATCGTTTTGCTGTTAAATGCTTTTTTTTTTTCCTCAAAAGAAAATTGAGTAGTTTTTGGACATGTTTATGTTCACTTGTATAAACAAAAAATTGAGAGATATCAAATATCTTGCAGTGTCCCATTTTGAATCTGCTGTAGGGTGAGATGTCCTTATATATTAGTATACTGTTCTGCTCATATAATTTTACCTTAAACGTGAAGTTATGCAACTTCATAAAATGCGAACTAAATAAAATGCTTTTCTTCAGCTGAAGGGTCTGATTGGTCTTCATTACTGAGTGTCGGGTTTGGGGGGGGGGATCAGAAGTGTATTTATTTCACCACTTTGCACTGTTGAATAGCGTGTGTTTCAGGGAACCTTCGTGCTCTTATTTTGAAAAAGTAGTGACGTCGGTGTTCCCCTCCCACTGGCGCAGAGAATTCTATTAGCTTCACTTGTTTTGTGGGTGTTTATCGTCATTTAAAACTAAATAAACAATGTTTTATTCAGCAAAAACACCCAATTAAGCTGGCAGTTGTGTTCCGCTGAGTTTTTGAACACTTTATTGTGAAGAATGCCGCTTTTTGGAGCTAGACGAGCGAAAGAAATGACTTCGCTAGGTAGCCGACTTTAAACCCCTCCCCGGCGTTGACTTGAGCGCTTTGCTCGGGTGGTCTTCAAGAGAACAGGCACTAGAGATCAAGCAATGGCCAAAGGACGAAAACGGGGCCATGTCGCACCCCAGGGAAGCGGACCTAGATTTCGTATGCCTCCTTCAGCTGGGTTCCCACCGCCAGAAGGGTTTCCGGGGAGGCCTCCTCATCCAGGGGGCTTTCCTGGTCCCCCACCACATGCAGTGGGACCCCCCGGCTCCAGGATGCTAGAGGATCCTCGTTTTTGTGGGGATTTTGGAGCACACCGTGGACGAATGGCAGGGAGCGACCCTTACATGAGTGAACCCCGCAACTTCATGAGGGGACCCTTCCCGCACCCCAATTTCGCCCCGCCTGAGTTCGGGGGACCAACAGGAGTCCACCCGGCAGAGTGTGAAGGTGGTCCCCGCTTCCCCCCTCCAGGCTTTCAGGACAGACCGAGAGGATTTGGCCCACCTTTCCCACGTGCAGATCTTGAGATCAGATCAGCAGACCGGCCACCGCAAGACTTCGAAGGTGGACCTGGTTTCTTTCCTTCTCCGTATAAAGTTGGACCAGGTTTTCCTCGAGCAGAAATCGAGGACAGACTGAGCGGTTTCGTCCCACCAGACCATAGAGGGTGCCCGCCAGCGTTCCGTCCGCGAGGATTTGAGGGAAGACCTGGCCACCCGGTGATGGAGCGTGAACGGGGCCCCCTGGATGGTTACAGTGCAGTGGATCCAAATCGCATGCCACCAGCTGGAGTCCACGTAAGTGTCCAGTACCTGTTTTCTGAAACTCCTTCGTTTTGCTCAGACGTCCCTGCTCTGGCTGTCCCGGAGTGATGGGTGGGTAAGTCCAGGACTCAGAGGACACATTTGGCTCTATTCTTTCACAATTTGTGTTGCTGAATTTTTTTCTGACATACATTCACACACATGACCTTTTGTAGGGTGGCGGTGGTCTAGTGGTGGGTACTTGCCTACAGAGCTATGTCTAAAGAGGTTCGAATCCCACCTCTGGCACTACCACCACTGGGTCCCTGAGCAAGACCCTCAACCCTGAGCTGCTCCAGGGGGACTGTCCCTGGAAGTCGCTCTGGATAAGAGCGTCTGCTAAATGCCTTAAATGTTGAGAATGATGGTAAAACGCTTCCTCTGAGATCCATGATGATTTCATTTGTAGAGCAAATCGGTGTGCTTAAACTAAAGTGATCACTGCTTAGTTTGTGTAATTAAGTGAGCTGGGACATGTAAATATAGCTGTAGATCAACAGGGTCCACTCCGTGTAGAGCTGTGCAGCCAGGTGTATACAGCTGTGGCAGCGTCAGAACTGTCTGCTTTTAGACATTTTTCAAGCTTCATTAATTGAGCAATCCCAGAAATGTGGAAAGGGAGATGAGTCTAAATGACTCATGGTTAGACATGGATTCAACAGTATACTTTAAGAAATCTCATGTTTTGAATATTTTGACGTGAAGCTGTGTCGCAGTCTTTCACATTTAGAGCAGATCCTCTGGAACCGCGAAGGTTGTTTTTTAACTGCTCACATGAGGTGTTTTGTGAGAGTGTGTGTTGTATCCCTCCTTGTGGAATATGTGACTGTTGCTGATGATGTGAATCTTGAGTTACCATGAGATATCGGCAAGACAAGGATGTATAGATTGACAGACGTGAACAGATGGCCAAGGAACTTAAGGGGCAGAACAAAAACAACCCCTAATAAAGCAAAAGGGTGTGGGCCAAAAGAAGGATTGCGCCCAGCAAAGGTCACGCAAAGAATATGTATAAAAGCTTGTAACTGTATGTTCACGGCTCTCTTCCTCTTGTCCACCCTGTTGCAACAGTAAATAAGCAGTGGCCTGGTGTTTAGGGACTAGGCCCCAGGATCAGAAGAGTGTGGGTTCAAATCCCAGGCCAGTAGGTTGCCCTGAAGTACCCTTGAGTAAGGTACTGTCCCCATCACTGCTCTCCGTGCGCTTTCAATAGCTGCCCCCTGCTGCACGTGTTTGTGCCTGGGTAAAATGCTAAGGTGTAATTTCGTTGGGGTTCACTTTGTGTTGTGCCGTGTAATCACAATGACAAAGAATGGTCACTTTCACTTCACTTTAACTTCAAATACAGAAGCACTGGTTGAAACCTCCTGACCTGTTCTTGAGTGTTAAATGTGGTCTTAGAGATTTTTCCACCAAATCGAGTCCCCAACAAGAGATCATCATTATTATCTGTGCTTTAAACAGTAAAATGCACTCTGGTGGGTATGGAGTAATGAATATATGTCAAAAATCCGGTGCCCATAGTTGGGTACATGCAGCAAGCATTTGTCCGGAGATGATTGAGCTTGAACTATTTGTTGAGTTGAGCCAGAATGAACCTGATCCAGCAACAGTGCGTCAGAATCTTGCTGACATTAGTTTCTGTTGATTAAATCTAACATTGGGGTTGTTGCTCAGTAAAGATTTTTCCAAGCTGTGAACACATGTTATACATTTGTTTTCACACGTATCTGAGCGCAGTAGTCTTCCTGCACCATAATCTATTGTTTTTTGACCTTGCAAGTAGTTCTGCTGTGCAAGTCTTTGAACAAGGCTGATAACGCTGGAATTCTGTGACCTTGAAAAGCCCAGGCTCGAGCTGTTGTCTCATTCTTTCCTTGTAAAAACTCACAGAGAGGAAGCCTCCTGGCCAAGAGGTGTGGATCAGTTAAGTTTTCCTTTAGTGTGGTGCTGATTTTGACAGCACTTGATGACAACTGGTTTGACTTTTCCTTTGGTATTGCTTTGCTATTAAATTAGAATTTTCTCTTATCTTTGATCCGTAATGGATTTTACTCTTAGTGCTCGCTTTGATTGCACGCTGCTGAGTGATCGTGGATGTACTGCCTTATAGACTCTGCAAATGAAAGCAAAGCCTTGTTCATTTCTCATTGCATCCAGATTGGAGGTTCATCTGAGGTTGCTCAGTAGAATTGCATGTACTTTCACAACATTTAACAGACATTCTTACCCAGTGGAGTGTTGCTTTGTAGTCCACACTTCACTCCTGTGAACCTAGATTTGTGTCAACAACTGCCCTCCAACCAAATCACTGCCAGCTATGTAACATACTTAACAAACACTGCCAGTGTACAAGTCAGAGGTGTGCTACACAAACACATGCCTTAAAGCTAGTGGCTATGTGCTCAAAGGTTTTTTTTAAAAAATAAAGTCACATACACATCATCCTGCAACTAATGTGAAAATACAGCTTCCGAATGATATGTGAATTGTTTTCCTGCCACGGCCAGTCATTGCTCTTCTTGGAGTAGCGACACAGTATGTGAGAATTTACACTGGAACACTGTCACCTCATTGCAAGAAGGTCATTGGTTTGATTCCCTGGCTGGGTGGTCCAGGAACATGGTGTCGAGTTTGCATGTTCTCCTTGTGTCTGTGCAGGTTTCCTCTGGGTTCTCAGTTGTTGTTTTTTGCACCGTCCAAATACATGCACGTCAGGTGGATTGGAGATGCTAAATTGCCCACTGAGTGTGTGCGTCTGCCCTGTGTTGGACTGGCGACCAGTCCAGAGTGTTTCCCCACCTGTCACCCTGTGAGAGCTGGGTTAGGCTCCAGCACCAACCGCGACCCTTTACAATTTGGACAAGCAGCTATGAAAATGAGTGAGGGTTTGTTTTTTCTGTGTAATAGAACTTTAAAGTGTCTTGTTACACGCTTTCTGCCTTCTGAATTCCTGATTAGAGATTTTAAAAGAATGCACTGTCTGTCTTTGACCTAAATCTGACCCCAAAAGATGGAAAGCATCTATACCTGTAAGCAGTCATACTTTTAATTAAAAACTCATAGTGAGCCATGTTTAAAATATAGTGGGCAGATAAGCCAGGAAGCCATTAATAATAAGATGACTGAGAGAGACAGAGAGGAGGTGTTAGTTTTGAGAAGAGGCTACTGTGTCAGTGTGTGTATCTGAAGTTTTGGATAACTGGTGTTTGTGTGTAGAGCCTTAAATGATGTAAGAAAAGTCGAGGAGAGTGTGAGAAAGCACTGACAGAAGCTTGTAAATGAGCCAGTGCTTTGATTATCTCATGGTCCTGGGAGTGCAAGTTCACACAAGGGCACTGTCTGCAGAGCACAGGAAACTGTTATTTTGTACAGCAGTGTATGTACAGCTGGGGAAAGGCTGTGATATGGTTATGTTGTCTGTGTTCCTATATGCCGAACTGAAACTCTGCCTGTGGCTTTCAAGTTCTGTTTTTTTTTTTTTTTTTTTTTGCAGCCCTATTAATGCAGGTTGTGCCTAACCTATTCTAGCCCGTGGACTAGAATGATCCACCCTCAACCTCAATATTAAGAGTGGAGGTGGTGTCCCCTTTGTCATGCACAGCCGTGAACCGTTGAATTCCACTGCCAAATGGGTAGGAGTCATCAAAATATTTTATGTAATTTGTACATTTAATAAGTTAAAATTATAATTGAAATTGGGTAAATTCCTACTTGTATGCAACAGTAGAGTTTTGGAGTTTTCGTCCTTGCAGTTCTGCAGCTAATTTCCTGTTCATTGTTTCTTTGTCGTGATATTTTTGGGCTATGGGCGACATTTGATATAATTACCATTTAAAAAAAAAAAAAAAAACAGAGACTAAGTCTTAAACAAGCAAAAATACTTGTTTTAGCCTAAACATCACCTTTATGAGAACAAATTATGGTGAGGACAGTCAAGCCCAGTTTGATATATGGATTAAAGAATGTGGGTTTCCAGGAAAAGAGAAAATTTATTCTGGGAACCAGCTGAAAGGAAAAACTGCAATTCGGAAGGAAAAGTAGAATATGATGCTTTTAGCAGACTGGAAAGCATTTGGGGAAAGGCAGAGTGAGGCACACGAGATACGAAGCAGGCAGGCTCCTCCTCGTCTGTTTCTCAGTGTGTTTTAGTTACAGGCTGACCCGGACCTGGACTCCGCCTCACCTAGTCATCCACAACCAGAGCAGCCAAACAGCCATGATAAGAGCAGCAAGGAAATTAACCTTTATCTCCCAAAGACAGCATCCCGAATGCAGTAGGAGGAGCTTCGGTAGCAGTTGCTCTCCACTACCCTAGATTGATGGACTAACCCCCACATACCAGAACCACCCTCCACAGCCTCACAGCCACCCCTGAAGAGGGAATGGAAGAGGAAGAACACAAGGCCGTGGCCTTGTGGTAACCTGTGAGTCCAACAGAGCGTGTTACCGCTGTGAAAGCACATAACATTTCATAAAAGACTGTGCAAGAAGGCGCCGCAAAGGCTGATTGAGGGGGCGGAGGACAGGAATGGGGAGGTGACCGTGAATGGGGAGGTAACACACGAAAATCGGTCAGTTCACCTCAGACAGGAACATATACTCCCAATGTTGATACGCAGAACATTAGTCAGGAACATTGTCACCAAATGCCTTGAGCATGAAGTGGGATTAAAAAAAAGTTTAAAAATATTTTAAAAAGTTTATATATATATAATAAATATGCACAATGCCTTGCAAAAGTATCCCCCCCCCGCCCCCCTTTGGCATCTTTCATGTTTTGTTGCCTCACAACCTGGAATTAAAATGGAATGTTTGAGAGTTTGCACCATTTCATTTACAGAACATGCCTACAGCTTTGAAGATGTATTTTTGTTTTATTGTGAAGCAACAAATAGCACAAAATAACAGAAAACTTCAATATGCATAACTGTTCACCCTCCTAAATTCCGTACTTCGTAGAGCCACCTTTTGTAGCAATTACAGCTGCAAGTCACTTTGGATTAGTCTCTATGAGCTTGCCGTATCTTACCACTGGGATTTTTGCCCATTCCTCAAGGCAAAACTGCTCCAGCTCCTTCATATTGGATGGTTTTCACTTATGAACAGCAATCTTCAAGTGTGGCCACAGATTCTCAATTGGATTGAGGTCTGGACTATGCAATTCCAACACATTTAAATGTTTCCCCTTTAACCACTTGAGTGTTGCTTTAGCAGTATGTTTTGGGTCATTGTCCTGCTGAAAGGTGAACCTCGGTCCCAGTCTTAAATCCCAGGCAGACTGACACAGGTTTTGCTCAAGAATAGGGTTTTACTCTGGATAAGAGCTTCTGCTAAATGCCGTAAATGTTTGCCGCATTTCTTTGACTTCGTTTGACTTCGAGTTCTGAGGCTCACACTCCAATTTTCCACTGCACTTGAAGTAGGCCCTTCAGGGTATTTTCTGGGCTCTTAAAGGTATTAGAACTGACACCTTCAAGACCCTTCATAGCATGTTTGCATACAGGTGGCAAAGAGTTTAGTCCATCAAAGAACCTGTTAATGTCTCTGCTTTGTCTGAAGAGTTGAAACTGCCTGCTGGCTTTCCCAAAAGCTAAACAGTGTCTTAACTGGTGGGCAGAGTATCCTTATGATACTCTTGCTTTTTCACTGCTTTGTGAAAACTCTCCTCAAAGTAGTTCCAGAGAATGAATGATGCGAAATAGGATTTTAGATAAAAATATTGTAGATAGGTAAAGAAAAGTTAAAGGAAAAGTAGCTGGTGAACTATTTGCAAGTCACTCCTGTATAGCCTTCTGCTTTCACTCATTCTGAGGATGACCTCTGTCTCTAATATATAGTCTTGGTTATCTCTCTGACACCCTGCATGGCCTTAAGGTTACTCTATTATAAGGTTGTGTTATCAACAGATTTAGCAAAGTACTAAACTATAACTTTATAAATAACTATATAAGTTATTTATCACTCATCATCTTTTTTAGTTTTTAATAGTCCTTGGAACAATGCTTCAAATTGGTGCTTTGAAGTGTGTTGTTTAATTTTATTACAAGGAAATGAAATAAAATTACATCTTGATCTATTTTATTCAACTAAGGATCATCCTGGGGCTAGAGGGAGAGAAGCATTTTTTGGGCCCCCACCAGATTTCGTGGGACCAGGACCAGTATTAACCAAGGATATGCATGTAAGTGTAAGATAGTAGTGTGTTGTCTTTGTTGTTCAATGTCTCACAATATTGAGTTCAAAGAGATTCTTAACCTAAATTTGACCCCCTGAAGACGGCAAATAGCCATACCTGCAAACAATCACATTCCTAAACAAAAAGTCAAGGATGACAGCTTTATGACTTTGTTTATGGTGGAGAAATGTTAAAGGAAAAGAAAACAGAAGTATTTATGGTGCTGAAATTGGAAAAGAGGGAAACAGAAGTGTTAATCATGATGGCAACTACACAAAGGTATTAAGCATGATAGCTTGGGAATTATTGGTGGAAATGCATAAATGGGTTTGATTTATGTAAGTTCCAAAGGAGGAGAAAGGTGTTTGATGTGTATTTAAAGTCCAAGGTTGGGACGAGCACTAGGAGCTGCTCCCATTGGACCACCATTGCTGAAACCCGCCATTAAAGTGGTTTTGCCGCATTTCTTTGACTTCGTTTTATTTTTTATTTTTTTCTTCAATTATCCATGACATAATGAAGTAAACAAGATGTTTGTACGTATCTATTTTTAATCATATATTTTAATCAGTTGAGTATTTAAAGATAGATAATTAGCCTAAAGTATTTTTTATTATATGAATAAGCATAGAACTGATAAGAATGCCAGATTAAAGCTTAAAGTAACCAAAATTCACTCGTCACTAGGTTGTTTTTGGGCATTTATATTCATCTGTCTGATTTTAGTTCTTAGTTTTTGTTAGAATGTGAATGCAGAAAAGGTCCTTTCCTTGTCATGTAAAATGGTAATAATTGTTCAATACCTATGTATTATGCATATAATTATAATTGATATAGCCAGGTAATGAAATAGCATTCATCAACCATTTAAAAAAAAAAAAAAAAGATATAACTTGTTTTGGGTTTTTTTTTCCCCCCCCCAAAGGTTACCGTTCCACCTGGGGCTCCCCCTGCACCCCCATGTCCGCCACCTATGCATGAGAGTAAAACTACTCAGCAGACATCTGGACAAACCCACACCGAAAATACTAAAGCTGTGCCTTCAAAAACCGTACGAGCTGCAGTCAAGAACGCATCAAGATCTGTCAGGTAATTTCTCTTTTGGCTTATGTGTTTTGAGAGTTACCCAGTCTTCTCTGACTTAGACTCATTGAAACTGTATCATGTTTTTCAGACCTCCTCCGGGACGTTCCATGGGAGTCATTTCATTTGTTGGTGTAAGTAGTATTGCATATGTATTAAAGAAGCACATTAATAGTACTTAACAAAGATTTATTACTCTCCACTACAAAATGGTGTAAAAACGTACTTATTGGTTGTGAAATTATTAATTGGCTGCAATATTTAGAGGCTTGCATTTAATCACTTCATTTTTTGTTTTGTATATTTTAAAATAGGACAATTACGGGTTCATTGATTGTGAAGATCTGAAAAAATTCTCTTTTCCTTTTGATGCCTATTTTGGAAACCGGGGCCATTTGGTCCCTGGGGTTAAAGTGCATTTCACAACGGTTAAAGAATTGGTGAGTGATTTATACTCAGATTTTGCAGTAAAGCATTTCATATTTATATACTTTTTAAAATGAGAAATGTTAAAATGAGTTACTTTGTATGTTGGTTATTAGGAAAAAGAATGTGCAACTGATGTAAAAGTGGCCCCAGGTGGAACCGAGGAAATTGAAGAGACAGAATATGAAGGTGTGGTCACCACAGTCCTTCCAGATGTGAGTAAATGGACTAAAATGCATTTTAGAATTTTGAGAATGTCGGAATGTAGCGCATTAACACTAAATGTGAAATGTAGTCTTTTCCTTCCAAAGCACACCAAACTATGCAGTTAACATTATGACTGTGTCTGTATGGTAAGCAGAGCCACCATTATGAGAGCTAAATTAATACTAATAAGGACTGCTCAGTAATTTAGCCTGCCATCAGTGCCTGACATTGATTACTTGGCAAGGTCAGAGCGCAGTTCCACTGCTCCATGCAATGCAACGAACAGCAATGTCTAAATTGTGGTGCATATTTTTACACTGTTTGAATAAATAATCAAATTTTGTGGGGGAAAAAATGTTAAAAAAAAACCGTATTATTTACTAAATGATTACTAGTAAAACTATGTAACAAAGCTTGTACAAGTATAGCAGTTCAACATAAACTATTAAAACATTGAAATCAATCTATAAATTCCGTGTTTAAAAAAGAGTGAAACAAATACAAAGAATAAACAGCAAATACAATAAAACAAATAGAAGCCATTTTTTAAATGTGAAGAAAAGTTGCCACATACAATCACTGAGTAATAAAGCGAGTAATATATTGCAATCTGAATATAGCTTTTTGTGCATCCTGAAAACGTTCCCATTTAAATGTTAGCAGCGTTGTTTAATATTTAGATGTGTTTGATAGATTTCTGGACATTTGTTGAATGATAGCAAAAATTCCTGCAAGATAAATAATCCAGTTTTTGTGAATGTTTATTATTTCCTGTTAATATTAGTAAAATTTTAAAATGTAATATTACACTTATCAAATATTTTGCACTGTTTACTATTACCTTTACAAAGTGGACCTTGCATATCAATCATGCTGTTAACTACAGTTAAGATCTCTTCAGGTTATCAGTATTCTGAAAGTGATGATAAACAGTATCTTTTTCTCCCCTCAGACATACGTGCTGGATCCACACCCAGGACGTATCAGAACAATTCTCTCTACCGATCTTGTTAAACTGCCTTTTGGAAAGGCGGACACACAAGCCACCCTCCTTATGTTTGACAGAGTGAAATTTCAGCTCCTCACAGACATTATTACTAAAAACAAGAGGGCAACTAACATCATACCAAACTTACCAGAAACATTTCAGCTAACAAAGGAAATCAGGGAACAGGTAGGCTTTGCTTAATGTGCGAAAAGAATCTGATTCACTCAATAAATGCGGTTACCATAAAGCAGTGACTGATTTCAATATTTTAAACTTTGTTTTTGAAAAGATTCCTTAATAACTATTTGTTTTACTTTCATTTTTGGCTACTGACAAAAGAGGGATGTTTTCATGAGTTTGTTTTTTTTTATTAATCTACAGGGTGTTATAACGAACATTAAAGATGACACTTATACACTCATGTCAAAGAAAGAAGAAAACTTTACAGCTTCTTTCTCTGAGAACCTCTCAGATGATGAACTGAATGTTAAGGACGAAGTGGAGTTCACAATTACAACAGTGAGTGACGTGAGCTCTGTTCTTCTACGAATGTGTTTTGCTTTTTTTTTTTTTTTTTTTGTTCCTCAGTTGTTTAGGATACTGAATGCTGAACACCAAATTTTACTTAGGTTAAAGATGCAACGAAGGCCATAAGACTGAAGAAGCTTCCTAAGGGCTCAGTGGTCTTTGATTCACAAGCTATAAAGAAAACGGTCAGTCATATTTTATGGGGTTGTTCTTGTCATTTTACATGTTTACACTCCCAGCATGCTTGTGCTAAAAGTGATGACTCATGACTGTGTCCCTTTTTTAAAATATTTTTTTCTTTGAAGTGGAAACCAGTGACCCCTGAAGTCGTCAATGAAGAAACAGGAGTTTGTGAAGAAGTGAGCATCAAGAAGTATGAGGGAACCATCTTTCAAGCCATCTCCAAAGAGTATTCCAAAGAGGTGTAATATTTTTAGTATGATGCATGTAACTTATTTAATTTACTCTTCACTTATCCTGGACATGAAGACCATTTTATAACACACAGGATTTAGATAAGAAAACGATGTCTTGTTTTAACAAGTGTATTTAATGAAACATCTTGATGGTGGGTTAGAATAATCCATTGTACTTGTTTTAGTTTTATTACTTTTATGGAAAGTTGAAATAAGTCCAGCTTCTACCAACACGCACAAGCAAGCTGATCCAGCAAAGACTAGCACATATATTTACATAAAATGAGCAATTATTTGGGATTTTTCATCATTATTGGTTGGACAGTAAGTTGAGTACAATAGTGCTAATTGTTTGATCATGAATTGTCTGGTTTGTGCAGGTGGAGAAACAGGAGCCACCTGAGGGTCTTCTGGACTCCACAGTGGAAGGTGCACAGAAACGCCTATCCTTTAGGTCAGATGATGTAATCACTAGGGCCACTATAATGGTTGGTGACAAGGTCCATTTCAACCTCTCAGTCAATAAGGAAACCAATAAAGAATGTGCTGTTAACATTGAGATCCTGCCAGAGAGCTTTCGGACAGATTCTACAGAGCAACGCCAGACAGTAAGTCATGTTTATGGTATTATTTAAATGCTCTGAAAAAGGCAGTCTAGCATGATACTTTACACTTAATGTAGAGAAATCATTTAATCTGCATGTAAGAAAATGCAAGGGTGCCCTTTCTGGTGTAACACCTGTTATATCCAGTAATTATCATAAGTTGGCATCTTTTTTTTTTTTTTTTTTTAAATCTATATATTTTTCAAATGTTTAATACAAAGGTTTTTAATGTGGTACCATGAAAGTGCAATTGTTTATTATTCAGGTTTTGTTCACAAGGGCAAAGCTAGCTAACAAATATGACAAGAAGAAAGAAACAAAATTAGTTTTTGGCATTTAGGAACAGAACCTCAGTAAATTACACAGTACGGTTTTTAAGCTTAGGCTTCAGTTTTATTACATTGACAATTAAAAGCCAAACTAAGGGCATCATTAATTTGCTTGAAAAATTCAAGCTGGCAATTTTGAAGCTGGCCTCTTATCTTTTTTCATTTTAAGTACATTTTATGCCATGATATATTTTCTCTGCTAGGGTGTTGTTGTACAGCTGGATGATAATTCAGGGTTTATCAAGACTCCAAAAGAGCCACAGCTATATTTTGACTTGAATGAGATCATCGAATCTACCAAGCTTACTTTATCAGAAAAGGTTGAGTTTACGTTGGCATTGGTAAGTATTTTAAAATGGAGCCAGGATTACTGCTCACTACCAGTTGGTTTGAGACTTTCTTGTGATTTTTCTTTTCTTTTACAATCCTTATAATCAGATTTTTCCCCAAATCCATTTATCAGCACTGAAAATTGTATGTTGAATTTTGATGATCTTTTGTTACTTCAAGAATGAAGGTTCAAAAGAGGGTAAGAGGGCCATTAGAATCAAGAGGCTGACTGAAAATGTCTTCATGCCAATGGCAAAATCTGAAGGCCTTGGAGAAACAGACAAGGTGCTGGATATATTATTTGTTTTATTTAAGCAATGCAGAAACAATTGGTTGACTGCTTACAAACGTTAGCTTGTTTCCTTGTATTTGGTTATTTACAGCAGAAAATGGCAAACAAACTGCTGAAAGAACCAAAAGAACAAATCAAGAATGAAGTCAAAACAGAAGTCAGAAATGGTGACTTGGTGTATTCAAGGTCAGTAAAGTGTATAATGTAATTATTAAAAATCTGTTAAGCAAAATGCATTTTTTATAAAATCGGTTCAATTAAGTTAAGTAAAATTAAGTTCTTTTGAACATCTATGTTGTAGTGTCCTTGTGCATTGTCAGTTAGGCTTTTTGTCACTTTTTTTTTTTCTTCAATGCGCATCACATAATTCATGACAAAAGGTGCCGTTATGATTACATCTATGTATCTATACATATAGGAGACAGCGCTGTATTTGCACTTCAGGTGAAGTCTTCCTTTAAGGCATTCAGTGAATATTTTAACATAGCAGGGTGCCAGGGATTTGCACAATAAATAATTAGAGTTATTAGAATTAGAGTAGAGTAGAGTAATCTTTTATTATCCCATGAATGGGAAATTTGGGCATTACAGGGCTCTTATAAAGGTGACAGAAAGAATATAGAAAGATAGATGTACAGAAAAATATAGAAAAATATAAAGAACGAGGAACAAGTACAAGAGCTATAAATAATAAATATCTATATATATATATATATATATATATAATTAGATAATTAGATATATTATATAATTAGTTGCAAATCAAGATTCTGTTAATGAAAATTGTATTAAATGTCTGTGAATGAGTGAGTAGCTGATTTATGGCTTTGTTTGTTTTTACTCTAGGAAATTTGACAAGGAACAATATGAAGCCTCCAAAGGTGTTAAACCAATACAAAAACAAGATATTAAAGTCAAACCAGAAAAAGACAAATTAGGTAGAGAGTGTAGCAGAAGCCGAGAAAACAACTGGCGCAGATGCAGCCGAAGCAGGAGCCATAGCCGTGATAGAAGTGGCAGCAACAACAGAAAGTACAGGACCTTGAGTCATGAGAGGAGTTACAGCAGATACAGACAAAGTCATAGTCGAGATCGAACACACAGATACCGGCGAAGTCGTAGCCGCAGTAGAAGCAAGGAAAGAAACATTCGAAGTGGAAAGAAGAGTAGTCCGGAATACATGCATGAGTATCGCAAGAGACGAAGCCACAGTAAAGAACGAGGCAGCAAGGAACGTAATTGCCAGAGAAGAAGCAGAAGCCCTGATAAAAGAAGTGAGGGCCTAAAGTCTTTTTCAAAATCTGCAGCTAGCTCCTCTGGTTTTACGGACCCATTTCCTGATGTTGTAGATGATCAGTTAGATAGGAAAAGAAAAGAGTTACTGGACCTCAATGAGTTGATCGCACGTAAAAGAGCAATAATTGCTATGGAACAAAACACCAGATCGTTTAAAGATGTGCTTGAAATGGACAGAAAACATGGGTTTGCTACATTTGATTATCAGCATAAAACATGTTTTGAGAGTACATGGCTTCCTGACATGAAACCAGCAAAGTCCATTTTGAAGAAACACTTCGATTCTCTCACTGATTCTCAATGTCAGGTATGCTTTCTCATAACATTAAGTAACATTTTACAGTCAGTTCTTTTCACAGCTCTGACACTTTTTAATTTTAGGTTTTTTTTTTTCTTTTTCACAAAGGCAAGTAAAAGACGCTTGAGTCCAGAGGATTCAGAACTGCATCCAACTAGCAGCCCTAGCAACCCATTTACTTTTTCAGCATCTGCATGGGTTAATCAGAGCACTTTACCTGAGATTGAGGATCAAGAATTAGCAATGAAGAAGAAGCAATTAGAGGAACTAAGTGAATCGATAGCACGTAAAAGAGCAATTGTAGCCATGGAACAAAAAGCTAAAGCCATTTCTGATGAACCTGAAATCAGACAGGAATATGATTTTGCTTCATGCTCTGATGACTTGGACATTTCAACTTCAGCTAAGAACCCCTGGCGACTTGAGATAAAACCTGATCTTCAGCCAAAAAAGTCAATTTTAAAGAAACGGTCCGAGCCTCTCGGTGACCAGCCACAGGTCTGTCTTGCTCAACTGATAATGATGTATTATGGTGCTTAATTCCCTAAAATGAGTGCTAGATAAAATAGATTCTAGAAGGCTTAGCGAGAATTGAAAGCTTTACATCACATAACTGATGTACTTCTTTCTACAAACTGTTTGATGTTTGATAATTATAAGGTCTTTGGGAACTGCCCTACTGAAAGAAAGACAGATGTGGAAAATTATAATTTTTAATTAATACCACCTTTTATAATTTATACCAAGCTTTTATGGCACTTCTTCTACTAGTCTTACTAAGAATGGTTAACCAAAAATGCCTGCACTGTAACTGCAGTACACTACAATGAAAAAGAATTCTCTACACAAAGAGTAGTATGCTTTTACTCAATTACTAAATTACTGCTTTTATATTTGGTAATTTTGTCAATGATGTAAATAATGTGGGTGAATCAAGACCGTGTACCATCAAACATTTATTAATATTTAAAGAATGTTTTAAAGATGGGGAAATGTTTGTTGAATGACTTATGAATAACTGATCTATCTTATGTTTTACAGAGTGAAATGACTACAACTGACCTGCATCATTATGGTCAGGCTCTTTTTCCAGTTTGTAAACCCCCTCAGGATGATTACTCCAAATACTCTGAGTCTCCTCATACTATAATGGAAAAATCAACTAATTCACAAAATACATTTGATATTTTAAAGAGATCAATTACAGATGTTTCTACTACTTCACATACAAGTGAATCATCTGCTTGTAATGACCCACCTGACCAATGGCCATTATCTCCTTTGTCAAATTCTGGAGGGTTTTATAGCCAAAAATGGACAGAAGGGGCAAAAGCCAGTTGTTCATGTGAAGACACAAGCTCAGCATTGCACACTTGTGATCAGTCTTCCATCAGTGCCTGTCCCTCAGCCCAGCCTTCAACTTCAGAGCAAAAGCGTAATGTTGCAACACAAATGCAACGTTTTCTCAGTGCTCTCAATAAGGCAGATTCAAACTTGTTGTCCTTGTTGTCGCAAGAAGCCAGGAAAAACTCTTTGGGGGGTCAAAAGAATCCACAAGTCGAGCAAGTTAGGAAGACGCCCTACAAGAATGAATTTTACAACACCTTCAATGAAGAAAAAGACAGTGAAGGTAGCTTGTCCTTAACCGAGAGAAACCAGAGCAGAAATCCTGCTCTGGGTCCTATTGGAGCCTGTTCCGAAGAGTATGGTGATGATGATCTCTTACCACATGAAAGGGCTGTTCAGGATGGCAGCGGATTTTCTAAAATTGTTGGAATGAAATATGGGACAGAAAGTAAAGCTGAGAATCAGTTTCTCTGTGAAGAGAAAAGGTCTAATAGTCAAAGTAATTTTTCAGAAGAGCAGAAACAGTTTTCAGAACGCTACAGTGATTTTGAGCACCAGAGTTCTGTTGAGGACTTTAAAAATCCATATGTATATGATCAGAACCCGAGTGCAAAGAACAAAGGCCGTTATGAAAGACTGTTAGAGTCTGGAAGTTACAAAGTAGGAGGCAGCTGTAACACATTGCATTCGACATCAGCGGAGAAGGTCACCAGTGAAGATGTGGTAAAAAAGACGGAGCACTTTGAAACAATTCAGAATCTATTAGAAACTATTGGTCTTAAACTAGACACAACAGAGGTAAGCAAGTTGGCAGACAGGACAAAGGAGCGGTTGTATGGAAAGAAGGTTAACCCTCACGAAGCATCACCTCACACTATTGATACAAAAGAAGAAAGCTCAGAGGGTAGATACGGTCGAAGAGGGAGCAGGGCAGATTCTACAGACTCTGAGGGTGTTCGTTCAAGATCCCCTACCACATCATCAAAACGTGAGGTTTACATGAGCTACTTGGACTGTGTTAAGCACCGGAACCGCTGTGATGAAGCATCAGACAGGAAGAAGAGGGACCTTATCAACATTAAAAGGACTATAAAGAACAGTCCAGAAGCAAGACAAACGACACCAGATCCACCACCACCAGAAGTTACACCTGATTCTTACGAATCCGCAACAGAACTTCCACCCACATCAGCTCAACCTGTCAGTTTCTTGTACACTCAGAGAGCTGTTGACTCCTCATCAGCTGCACCTTACCTTAAAAGTCAGCACAGTTTTTGGGGATCCAGCTGTCATTTTGAGAAAGACCAGAAAGGGAATTCTCAGGATCCTGTGTCCTTGTCACCCTACAATGCAGTTCCTCCAAATGCTCTGCCCTATCCTCCTGGAATTCAGGTACCACCCCCACACATACCACCTGGCTATGGTACTTTTTCAGCACCATTTTTTCAAACTCCCCCTCCATTTTCCACACCATCTTCTTTTGGCCCCCCTCCAACTCCCATTTATCCACCCCCTGCAGGTCGATTTGACATGTGCATGCAGCCTGTAGGCTCAGGCTATGTCACCCATCAGGCAAAAAACAAACCCAGTACCACAACCAGATGCCTGAAAACCATAGAAACAGTAAATTCCCAGGAGCCTGTTGGTGCAAAACTGGCCGTGTCTTATGTACAGCCTGTGCTTATTAGTATACAGCCAGTAGAAGAAGCTCAGCCTAAAGAAACTCAAGTGGAAGATGAATCCAAACAAGCTGCTCCAATAACGGAGGATGACATCAAAGCTAAACAAAAAAAGAGGGTATGTCAACGTTTTTTCTCACACCCTGTATTTAAAAAAAAAAAAAAAAAAAAAGGAAGAATCATGGCCTGCGTTATTTAGATCTTTAACCGGTGGATTGGGAGAACCTTGATGAGCAGTGCAGCTTTTTGGACAGTGTTCCAAATGTATTATATGCAGGATTGTGATTCTGTTATGTCCTTGAGATCGTTTGTTTTTGCAATTTTGTTCTGAGCAGCTGGAGCAATTCAACCAGAGGATGAGACTGAAGAAAGAACAACAAATGGAAGCTCAGCGAACACATGGACAAAGCCAGAAATCAATTCCAGGTATCATACTAGTTAATTGGGCTTTTTCCATAATTGGCAGAATTTAGCACAATAGCAGATGTACTGGCCTAATATTAGACATATATTGATGGTGATGTTGTCGAGTTCGTTCATGTCCTGTGAACCTTGTTGAATCCAGTTGTGTACTATTTTTTTATGTTTTTTTTATTTTGGAGTACTTGGTGCTTGTGCTCATGTGCCATGTTTTGGGATAGATCAACATGATTTTAGTCATTTGCAGGGATTTTTTCTTAACAATCTAGCTGGTTGAGTATCTGTTAAATAAGGGGAATCAGGGATGCACTTGCTAGGTCTTTACAGGATTACTTTCATTATCAGAACATGACCTGCAGCACTAGAATCAGAAATGTTCTTATTTGTGATCATAATCTAAATTACAATTGAGACTTTAGAAAGTTTGAATGCGAAAAAGGTGTTTGTTTTGTCGCTCTTTTAATTAATTAGGTGCTACATATAGAGAATGGAAATTGCACCAGCAAGTAGGTGACACAGGCAATTGTTGGCTACCTCAGTCAACTTATTTGATGCATAGAGTGAGACATAAGTAGACATTGTGATGGAAGGACATTCACAGGGACACAGAGTATTCTGCATGTTTGAATTGAGTTTTGTGGGCGATGATTTATCTCTGAGATGATTTATCTTCCTGAAGATTTTGAAATTAGCCAGTAAGTTATTTCACAAGTGTTTAGTAAAGGAAAACCTTACTTACGCTTATGGTTGGCTATTTTGTAAATGTAACTTAATTCATATGTGACTGAAAAGTTATATTTAAGAATAAGCCACCCATGAGTAGAGGATCTCAAAGCTAATTGTGGGGATGATAATTCTGCTCAGTTATGAACTAAAACATTCTTCCAGTTATGATGCTTCTCATTTGTAACAGAATATCCATTTTAGTTTCATCTGTCCTCAAAACACTGATTGGAGACATGTTAAATTTCATCCTCAAATCAATTAATCCTAATGCTTCACATACTTGCAGATATATAATGTGGGACTTGGAATAACATTGAGGATGGTCTAGGTCAGATTTGGACAGAAACATGGGGGGGAAAAGGAGATTTAGTAAAGGAGTGTATTGAAGAGAAAGGGGACGAACATTTTGTCTGAAATCATTCACTACTCCCTAGTCTCTTAATGCAGACTTCCATTATGAAGAAAACTATATAGTTACCCTAACAGCAAATTGAACAATATTTTTAGACACTCCTCAGGTCATTTCTTCTGCACCAGTAATTGTCACAGCTGTCACGCATTTCAAATGAACAAGATCAACAGTGGCTGGTATTGGGATTTATTTTTGTGATAAACTGTTAAAACGTACGTTAAAATTTAATAGAAAGTTAACCGAAGATTGGTTTACATTTGTAGGGCACAGGTCGTGTGTTTTCTCGCCCTTCTTCCACTTTTCAGTTCAAGGCAAAGCATGATGGCCTCAGTGGACTGAAGTAGCGTGCATTGGTTGTACCCTACTTTTCAGTGTACTTTTGAGGAAGCTTTGAGTGCCCTTTAAAATGTATAACAATTCTCACTTTGGGAAGTACTAAAAACAACAGAATTGTTATTTAGTGCACAACATTGTAGGGAATGATTTTGGCAGTGTGTTAGAATATTTCATATCTTTGAGGGCAAACATCTTGTCTTAATGCTCATCCAGAGAAAATGTGGAAATTCTGAAATTCCACATTTTAAACGTCAAAAAATCACAACATTGGACCGACATGTTAGACAAGAGGAAGATTCTTCGCACCACATCTGGCCAAGTCTACTGAGATTAATGCTCCCGCTTGTTACGTCTTTACAGGAAAAGTTATCCGAAAAGAGGTAAAGAACGTGTGGATGTGTGGCCACTCCCTGGTGTTCTGGGCTGAGAAAAGGGCCACATCTCCTGAGATAGGTATGCAGCTCGGGATGGACCCTAACTGTGTACGAATATGGTGGAAGGGTGTGCAAGGCATGACTTGGCAACAGCTTCTGCCCCAGCTGCTCCAGCTCAAAGACAACTGGCCCAAGCCTGATGTGATTCTGGTACACCTGGGAGGAAACGACATCAGCAAGACTACCCCAGAGGCCTTCGTGGCAGCCGCAAAGAAAGACCTGATATCATTGAAGAGCATATTCCCTGAGTGCCTCCTTGTTTGGTCTGAGATCCTACCGCGTAGGTCCTGGAGGCACTCAAATGACAGCTTGGCAGTGGAAAACACACGCAAGACCATCAACAAAAGCATAACCAGTATCATAACAGAGCTTGGTGGGTTTTCACTCTCGCATGAGAACATAAAGCCTGGTTTGGACATTGGCCTCTACAGACCTGATGGAGTTCACCTCTCCGGGAAGGGAATAGACACTTTCAATTTGAACATTCAGGACTTCCTTGAGAAGTGGGAAGGTGAGATTAATGAGACCGAGCCTTCGGGAAGCTAAACTCCTTTCAAAAGCAGATCATTTTGTTATGCTGCTTTGTTCTGTACTGTTCTGTACTGTGAAAATGTCTAAGCAGTTCTCATGTATTTCTTTCTTACATTGTTCCAAGCTGAGGTTACACTGTTACAGCATGTTTTAATTGATTCGTTCAAATTTTTCGTTTAAAAAAAAAAAAAAAAATCTTTATGCTTCTTAACCATCAACTCAACATGTCATTCGTTAGATTTAAGTTTTATTGATCGTGTGAAATCAGAACTTTGTTGTAATATGTAAATAAAATAATACAGGTCTTTACTGTGTCTGCTTTTTGAGTGTCTTTTTTCCTCCAACTCTAAAAGCTGTTTCAAATTTCAACTCCCAAATAGTTTGAATGTGCTTTTTGATCACCAGTTGCCATGTAATGTAATATGATGCATTTATAGTCATTTTATTTTTGTACTTCTGAATAAGCCTATTGCTTACCCCTTCTGAAGCCTTCATATGTAAAGTGAAAAATATGTAAAGTGCCTTGATATCAAACATACTAATTCAATAAACTTTTTTTCTCCGCTAACTGTGCTGATGTCTGTTTACCCTCTACAGCAGAGACTTTATTAATGTAATTCCCAGGGATGTCCATGGACTCATTTAAATGTGATTTACCTGTTCCCCTGATGTGCCACCAATAAGGCAGCCTGGCAGTCAGTAGAGTGGATGCCTTTCTCTTCTGCAGGTGGCAACAGCAGCCTTTAGCTAACCCTGTCAGAGGTTTAGGTTTTGAGCACCTGATGGACTGTAATGAACATCTGAGAACTGAACGAAGAGGCAGAAGTCTGAACAAGAAGACCGCACTAAGGAGCAGCTCTGTCTTGGTTCTGTATGTGAATAAAGCACTTTGTTTTGTAGCTCGCTGTAATGCAAGGATATTTTGAAGTCTATGGAGACTGTGTAACTGCAGACTTTGTTGTGATGTTTTTGTTGAAATTATACTGGTTTGTTTGCTTGGATAAATCATTGGGATGCACATAAATATCTTTTTGAAAGTTCTGGTGGGAGTTTACATCAAGTGGCCTGAAACCAGCATCCTTGTGATCTTGTGACTGCAGTTTAGCTATTTTTGTCATTGATGCATCATGCAAATTATTGAGCAGTGAGGCAATAAAACTAGTCTGTACATGTGCGTGTCCTCATTTTTTTTTTTCTTCACCTTAGGTGAACGGAGAAAAAATTAATTGCTATTATATTGGCTGTATTAGATTTCTGGTTGTTTGATTGATTTAAAATGATTAAACTGTTGATTCTTGGTCTTGATCTTTTATGATCCAGCACCCGTGCACACCTTTCAGAGGCAATGAGTAACATTTAGGGTAATACCTACAACTCCAGTGATAAACTGGGACTTTTGCTCCTGAACTGGGGCTGAAACCAGCTCATAATTCATCAACTACTTCAAAAATAAAGACATTGTTACTTTTATTAAATGTGTATTTACTCTAATGATGTTTTACTGGAATAAGCAAACTTGTCATAGAAAACAGTTTCAGCAATTCACTTCTAAAAATGTGTGACTTTCTACAATACTTTAAAATAACACGATTAGAAACGTCTCACGTGGCTTATTTTTAATTTTACATCGTATTTTTTAATTTCGTGTTTAAATATATTTTTAAACCGTATTTATCTTGAATTTTGCATCTTTAGTTTTTGCATTTTGCCAAAGAGATAGAGAAAAATCTGTTTTTACAAATCATAAACCCTCAAATCTGTCAGAAAGGTGATTTTTAGCTCGTGGCGGTGACCGCGGACATGAGCGTCACCCGCCTCTTACCTTCCTGTGGCTTTGATTGGCCCGGATGGAGGTGTCGTCACTTCCTGTTTAGTTGGCCGGATGGCGGTGCAGGAGGAGGAGAGGGGAGAGTTGTGTTTGTGCAGAGCGGGCGGGTTGAGCTCTTTCTTTCTCTCTCGTCAGACTGGGATGTGAGCGCTTTCCCTGCAGACGCCGCTCGCCCCCGGGAGTCCGCTGAAGCAGTGCGCTGCAGGCTTTGTGAGAGGAGCTTCCGGCGGAATGTACCGAGGCGCTAGGCCTCACCGGGGTTCGTTCCCCCCGTCCGGCCGCGGCTTCGCTCCCCGGAGCCCCGCGTCCTTCAGCCGCCCGCCTTTCCGCAACGGGCTCCCCCCCGCATACCGGACCCATCCGGAGGAGCACCGGCGCTCCTCCCCGAGGAGGAGGTACCCGTCTCCGGGAGGAAGGGGACCAGGGGAAGAATTCAGGGGCGACGGGCCTCCCCCCAGAGACTACGGCCATGTAGGCTGAGTGGACAGACACTACTGAACAGATTGATCTCTTTATGTGGTGTAAAAGCCATGCCCCTACTTGTGTATATGCTGAGATCACGTTTACAGAGCCTGACAACAGTTTAAGCAGCATTGCTAAAATCGGAGAACCCCTGCCCTGAACATTGTGGTGGTTCACCTGTTCTGACCCCATTTACAGCTCAGTTAAATCATGTCAGGCGTAGAAGAGCAGGAGACGCAAGCAGGAGCAGGCTTGGTTAAACCACTAGATTAAACGGCATGCTGCTGCATTGTATCAGTGTTATGAGAAACCATTGTCCTGTTTGGTAACTGACATGCTTTTCCCCTCTTGTCTGCAGAGATATACCCCGTCACCCCCTCGCGGTGGGCTCCCTGTTGACCATAGTCTTGTCATAACTGTGGGCAACGAGCTGACCCAGAGAGGCTCAGATGTCCCCTATACCAGGTAAAGACTGCTTTCATTTAGTAGACTGGGAACGCGTGGGTCACTGGTTATCTTGGCATGCCCAAGATTTGGTCTATCAAGTCTGAGAGTCTGATCGGGTGATGTGGTGGAATGGCACGGCTGGAGCAGTCTTGGGTTAAGAGGGCTGGCCTGGCCTGGCAGCAGTGGTCTGCGAAAGGCAGTATTCGGGAACTTTAGTAGTGGCCTTCACGACTACTTTGTAGGAAAGTTTTGACTCTCAAATGAGGAAGTTAGACCACAGAAACAGTTACGTTTTCTGTTATTACAGATGTCAGCCAAGACCCATTCGGTGTCTGAAATTTGCATCTTTGATTTTTGTAGTTAAAAAGTTACATAGGCTTGTGGCAGAGCCAAACGTTTATTCATATTTTTGTCCACATCTGTTCTCCTTGCACAGAGACTACTCCCCGCGACAGAAGTATGAAGGCAGCTCAAGAAGGCATAGTCTTAGCCATGGCAGAAGTCGAGGCTGGAGTCGTAGTCCAGACAGGTCATGCAGGCGGAGTCGACCAAGAAGCCGCAGCAGGAGCCGCAGTCGTGGTCGGGTCGTAAGCCGCAGCAGGGGCCGCAGCAAGAGCAGAGCACGCAGCAGAAGTCATAGCAGGAGTAGGAGTCACAGCAGGGGCCACAGTAGAGCAAGGAGCAAGAGCCGTCCATGCAGCAGGAGTCATAGCCGGAGCAGAAGCCGCAGTAGAGGAAGGAGCCGAGCCAGGAGTCGGGGTAGAAGTCGAAGCCGCAGCCGCAGTGGTAGTAGTAGCAGCAGCCGTAGTAGTGGTAGCAGAAAAAGAAGTGAGGACTTTAGCGAGCTTGAGAAAGCCCGGCGACGTAAGGAACTCGAGGACATGCTGTCGATGCCCACTAAATCTATCCTAAAGAAGAGAGTAGACTCCTCTGAGACGGATTCTCCGATTCTAACGCAGGTAGGTGCTGATTGATGATGGAATGCATGTATTGAATTTGAACAGGTGTTCAGGCAAAAAACAAATATTTTTGACAAACCAGTTTTTTTCCCCATGTTTTGAATTATGGGGGGAGGGGGGGGAACACGAAAGTGGTTTTCATATTCAGTCATAGCTGGAGCTCCATGCACTTTATTTGTGAAAGCTGCAAAAAGCTCCTTTAGAATTTCATAGCTATGACACCACCAGCAACAACCTGACATTTGGTGGCTTATTGGTTTGGGACTAGTCACCCTGTTTGGACGGTTGTGGATACGAGTCCCAGACCAGTAGGTTGTCCTGAGGTATTCTTGAGCAAGATATCGTTCCGAACACTGCTTCATGGGTGCTGGATAAAGCTGGCCACTGCTCTACTGTGCGTTTTATGGGTTAAAGATTTTTTGCTGTGGGTCACTGTGTGCTGTGCTGTCATGTTTACAATGACAAAATAGTCACTTTCAATTCACTTTGGGAAATGGATATCTTAAATTATAAAATATCATTTTTGCCCTCTCAACATTAAGTATTTAAAGTCTGGCTGTTTGTAAACTGCTGGCTATTTATTTTTGTTTTGTTTAAATTGTTGTACTATATTTTTGTTTCAGAACATTGATTCTCCACAAAGGAGTATAAGGAGTAGTCTTTCACAGGAGGCAGAGAAGTTACTTAGTGCAGTGACCAAAAACATGGACCCAGGCGTACTAGCGTCGGTGCTTGCACAAAGTTCCAATGCCAGTGCTTTGGAAGAGCTCATCAGCAGTCTTCAGCCTAACAAAGAGAGTGGGCATGACTTTTTTACTGAGAAGGGCAGTCAAGAGAATACTGACCTCAACCAACTTTTCAGCATGATGGCAGAAGCAGTGTCTCAACCAGTGGAAAAAAAGAAAAGTGTTGTAGATATTGAAGATGAGGAGAAATTCCTCTATGGTGACGAAGAGGAGGAGGAGAAATATCCATTGAAAGAGATGCCTGAAGCTGGGCAGAGCAGTTTGTTAGATGCCTATGGAGAGACCAGAGCAGATGTTGCACTCTATCATGAAATGAACCCAGCAGCTATGGAACCTCACAAAGAGCAGAAAAATGAATATGATGCATCATCTTATAATTACGGGCACTCTGAGGAAGCGCTGGTAAGCCACTCTAAAAGAGAGAGCAACCTTCAAGACAAGGACTATACTTCAGACCAACCTGAAAAAACTCCTGATGAGGTACCTCACGTTCTTCCACCTGGTGTTGGGCCCAATGATGCTAAAGTTAGGGAGGAAGAAGAGGAATATGAGAAGATACAGGACCTGCTTAAGACTATTGGGCTTGAGCTTGGCGTAGCAGAGATCAGTAAGATGGCAGCACGAACTCAGGAGCGCCTTCATGGTAAGAACCCTGTAAAGAAGCCTCCTGCACGTCGCCAGTCTGATAGGATACGCCGAAGTCGAAGCAGGAGTTACAGTAGCACTTGCAGCAGCAGCAGCAGGAGCAGGAGTCGGAGTAGGAGCACCAGTCGCAGTCGAAGCCGCAGTCGAAGCCGCAGCCATGAGCGCACCCCAAGTTGCAGGAGGAGGTCATTTGCTTCTGAAAAACGATTTTCACGGTCAGTCAGTGAGCACCATAGGGAAGGTCGATCTAGCTGCAGAGGTGAAGACAACCCATGGGCAAAAGCAGGTCCTCAGACTCCTGCAGTTCTAAGCACTGGGAAAAGTCCTTTCCCAGCTCAAACTGGCCAGTCAGCTCACCATATGCCTCCCTATCCACACCAGCACCCACATGGGGTTATGCCACCTAACTATCATCCTCCTGGTTATGACCCTTATGGGAACTACTTGCCATATTTGCCCCAAGGATGGTCCATGTACCCACCCCCAGGCATGCCTGTGCCACCACAGAGTCCCATGGATGACTACAAATCCCTTGTCACAGAGCGACCCTACCTAAAAGTAATTGATACAGGTTCAAATGAAAAACAAGAGTCGGATAAAAAAGGTGAATACTTACTGTTATCGTTTTTATAGTTGACCATAGCAATCTTCATTGAGCTGCTTAACAAGCCACTAAACATTTTTGACTCGTAGGATCTAAGATGGATTCCGTGCAGAGCATGAGAGTCTGTAGCAGTGGCAACCAAAGGAGGGTGATTGAAGAAAGGAATACAGCGAGCCAAAAACAAAAGGTAGCTACCGGGAGCAGAAGTGTTAAAATAAATGGTACTGGCACAGATTCAAGTTAACATCCCAATGTTGTATTTTTTGTTCATTCAGAAACTGCACTGAGGCACAGTTAATGGGTAGTATTTGATTTCAGTTTCAGTGCCATTGAATTTGCCATTATTGATGTTGGTCTATGTAACGACAATCGTTTCAAAAGCATATTAATATGACTAACTTTTGATCTTGTTATTGTATCTTAAACTCAAAGATGGGTAAATTTGCCTCATTCTTAGGCTGCTCCGCACAACTTTGTTTCATGCATTCAGTTTTATATGTTAAAATGTTTAATCCCAGTTTATGGTTTCATTCTTTTAAGAGTCGCTTTAGGAGAAATTGTTGCATTGCCATTTGCATGTGCTGGACAGTAGGACTATGCTGATTTGTTAATATTCCTAATCCAAAGGTTACTAGCTATAGTTTGATATTCAGACTATTGGGTATTTCTGATTATGGCTTACAATATAATTTTGTGATGCTTAGGTTGTTGAAGAGCTTGAGAAGCTAAAGAGGGACAGAGAATCACGACTGAAGAAAAAAGAAAGTCTAATAAAGGAGCTGGAGACATTGCGAAAGCAGCAAGGTTTCGCCATGCTTTTATTAATGTCCATCCATTAAAATAACATGGTAGCTAGAAGGGATTTGTCGATGACTGTTGGTAATATCTTTCTTGCCTGTTTTAGGGGAACTCTTGAGAAAGAAGCGAAGGGAAAAAGGTGGACACAAGGACCCTGTTCTTATGGAACTTGGTCAGCTTCAAGAAGATGTGATGGCCCAGATTTCAAAGTTGCGTGCTGAACACGAGGCAGCAGAGAAGAAACATGAAGAATTGGTCAAGGTTGCTTCTATCCTTGGTCTTGATCACAGAAACCCCAGGAGTTCTGGAGACTATGAGCCACCACCTTCTCAGAGCAAATCAAAGGAGACAGCCAGAAGCCCAGAGAAATCTAAAGCTGCCTCAGACACATCCACCACAAAGGTAGAATTCCTTATACGGATAAATGCTCAGAGAGAAAGGGCCCTGGTAAAAACCTTTTTTGTGTGTGATTTTTATTTTTGAATTTCAAAAAACCGATTCAAGATCCTAAAAGGAAATATAAAGGTATCACATTTATGTTTGGGTACCTATATAGTGCTTGTCTACATGAGCGTAGCTTTATCAGTAAAGGAAGATAAATTTTCCTGACTTTTTAGAGTCGTCATTTCAGCTTTTTACCTATTTGCATAAGTGGTTCTTTAAAGTTTAGCAACTTGGTTAATGAACATTTGATCAGAATTTGCTAATTGAATCAAAGAAAACTTTTTTTTTTTTTCTAGCTCTTTCTTTCAGTGCTGTTTGTCTTGTGTATGCCTTTTTGTTAGCATTTATTTATTTATTTATTTATTTTCCTCTCCCCTTTGGGTTTACTAGAGAGAAATACATGCACTTTGGAGAGGATGTTTTTGGGCGATCAAGAATGCCCCCCATTGTAAAGCAGGAAGAGAGTCTACTCGCTGAACTGTAATGCGTATTGATCTTCAGCCCCACCTTTATTTTTAAATTTCACTAACACATTAACTGGCTGTTTACTAGGTTAGGTTTGAACAGGAACAACAACAAAGAGCTTCTCATCCCTGCTTTAAATGATGCATTACAAAGTAATTGATGATAGTTTTTGCGTTGACTTCTGATAACAACTGTTACAGCATAGTGTGAAGCTACTTCTGTTAGTGATTTATCAAAATGTGTGAATTGCTTGCACTCTGCCAGAGTATTGACCTTTTTCCTGAATCACTTGTAAGAGTAAACCATAAAAGGCGTCACAAGTAACTAAATAGCAATTATAAGTGACAATGAAAATGTAAAGGATTTTGTGGATCAATGGAACAATTATTTAAGGCTGGGACAAGAGTTGATGAAACATTCTAGTAAAAAAGAAAGTAATGCAAACCTAACATCCAGTTAACGTGTTTTGGATGAGGAGGATTCAAATGACTGGAAATCAGTAAAAAAAAAAATAATCCTAAAACTGCTTGTAGTATTTAGTTAGGTGTCAGTTGATCTATTTTATACTGGTGGTCTAAAAAGTATTGTCATTCATTTCAAGGTACCGACAGAGTTAAAAGGTTTTTCTGCTTTATATTTTTCTGTCTTAGATTTTAATTGTGCCAGCAATGTTTGTTGCAATTTAAACAAACATCCCAGTTCATGGTAATTTGGTTGGTTGATGATATTTGAGTGTCGTGTGTATGTGATTTTTGCATTTTAACAGAACAAAAGAGATGTTGTGATAGCATACACAACTACAATGTCACCATTGAGGCGTGAATTGCACAGCATCAGTTGCCTGTGTTCTGAAATTCCTGGAAGCTCAGTCAAAAATACATAATTACTTCCATGTTACCCATATTTTTATTTGAATTTAATATGAACTGAACGTTTAACTAACAAAGCTTCTTGGTATTATTGGCATTCCTTATTGATTTGCACCGAACTCCTCATCACATGATGGCTATATAGACTGGTATCACCTCTTTTTTATTTATTTATTTTATTTATTTATTTTACTATTTAGACAAAATGTCTAACTGTAAAACCATTCAACTGTACTGTTTTTATGAGGATTTCACTAAGTTTAAAACAATCATATTTTGCAACATGCTCAATTCCCATAGAATTAAAAATTCGGTTGCCAGGTTTCAGCTGCAGCTTGAGACCAAGCTAGCTTTGTAGCCAAGCTAATAAAGATAATAAATAAGATATTATACAAGTAAAGTAAGATTTAGTCACTAATCATGAACAGAAATCTTCCATTGAACATTGGAACTCTGAATGAGTGGATCTCTGTCTACCCAAGTTGATGCACTGTTTCATTATAAACATAAAATTGTTCTAGGACAGAAAGCAGTGGGTATAATATCCTTGATTTAAGTAAAAACTATACGTCTAGTCACAATTGGTGATCTCACGGTTTAGTACAGTTTCTAACTTCATGTAAGTTCATTTATTCTCAGTTGAGTTTTACTAAATAGGCTTTTAAGCATTTGCATGACTTATCCAGTTATTTTTCAAAAGTACCTAAAACATGTTAGTGCTTGGGTAAATCCATCTCAGCTGGAGCAGATGGCCTAAATTGCAAGGTAAGATTACTTTGTTGAACTTAAGTAATTGGGAATCAGCGTTTTACTTTTATTCATATCTCTCATTGAACATAAGGTGTCTCCATATCTTTATTTTAGCTCTGTTTACAGTGGACCTTGTGTCTTCTTGCTAATGTGTAATTTGTCTTTCTCAACTAAACTAGGTTACCAAGTCATCCGCCTCAGCAGCCTGTGCCCAGCCTCCAGAAACATCAGTTGATTTATTTGAATACTATGATGCAGGAAATCACTGGTGCAAAAACTGCAACATTACTAGTGGTTCCCTGTTTGATTTTTTTACACACTTGCACAGCAAGACACACAGGAAGGTATGTGTGCCATCCCAAAATATTTAACTTTTTTACTGATGCATTTATCATTTGTTAAATCACTGAAATGGTTAATGTTTCTGTTCCATGGTTGCTGTATTTTAAGATGCTTTCTAAAAATGGTAATGCAGTTTGTCTTTTTCTTTTAAGACTCTAGATCCCTATGACAGACCTTGGGCAGCAAAGTCTGAGAGTGAAAAACAACCAACAGGGGAAATGACTTCCAAGCCTGCAAAAGGTAGAACGTTTTTTTTTTGTGAGATAGCCACAGGCATTTTTTTTTGTTGTTGTCACAAAGTAGCTTTACAGAAGCCGGGTCCAAGCCCCAATTGGGTAAGGCATTGTTTTAATGTAACACTCAACATTTGAAAGTGAAAGTGGCCATTCTTGTCATTGTGAAACACTACACAACACGCAGTGAACCACAACAAAACCCACACACAACCACATGCACGTGCAGCAGGGTACAGCTATTGAAAGCACCTGGGGAGCAGTGACTGGGATAGTACCTTGCTCAAGGGTACCTCAGGGCAAATTACTGGCCTGTGATTGTAACCCACTATCTTCTGATCCCAGGGCCAACTCCCTAGCCAATAGGGCACCGCTGCCCCATAAAGGAGTGATATTGAGTGATTTTTCAAAAATTTGCTCTAAACCTAGTAATATGAAGAGAGGTATTTTTAAAGCGGCCAATGTGTTAATGGAAAAGAAACTTTAATGTACTTTTATTTACATATATTATATACAGTATCTCACAAAAGTGAGTTCACCCCTCACATTTTTGTAAATATTTTATTCTATCTTTTAATGGACAACACTGAAGATATGACACTTTGATACAATGTAAAGTAGTTGGTGTACAGCTTGTATAACAGTGTAAATTTGCTGTCCCCTCAAAATAACTCAACACACAGCCATTATTGTCTAAACCACTGGCAACAAGTGAGTTGCCCCCCCCCCGGGTCATGTGACTCGTTAGTGTTACAAGGTCTCAGGTGTGAAGAGGGAGGTCAGCCTGTAAGTGCTCAGACCATACGCCACACACTGCATCACATTGGTCTGCATGGTTGTCGATCAAGATTAACTTATTTGGTGCAGATGGTGTCAAGCGTGTGTGTACAAAGACAAGTGTCTTGCCTACAGTCAAGCATGGCGGTGGTAGTGTCATTGTTTGGAGCTGCATGAGTGCTGCCGGCACTGGGGAGCTGCAGTTCATTGAGGGGACCATGAATGCCAACATGTACTATTACATACTGAAGCAGAGCACGATCCCCTCCCTTCGGAAACTGGGCCGCAGGGCAGTATTCCAACATGATAATGACCCCAAACACACCTCCAAGACGACCACTGCCTTGCTAAAGAAACTGAAGGTGAAGGTGCTGGACTGGCCAAGCATGTCTCCAGACTTAAACCCTATTGAGCATCTGTGGGGCATCCTTAAATGGAAGGTGGAGGAGCGGAAAGTCTCTAACATCCACCAGCTCCGTGATGTCATCATGGAGGAGTGGAAGAGGATTCCAGTGGCAACCTGTGAAGCTCTAGTGAACTCCATGCCCAAGAGAGTTAAGGCAGTGCTGGATAAAATGGTGGCCACACAAAATATTGACACTTTGGGCACAATGTGGACATTTTTCACTTAGGGGTGTACTCACTTTTGTTGCCAGTGGTTTAGACATTAATGGCTGTGTGTGGAGTAATTTTGAAGGGACAGTAAATTTACACTGACTACATTGTTTCAAAGTGTCATCTTCAGTGTTGTCCCATATATATAATAAAATATTTACAAAAATGTGAGGTGTGATCTCACTTTTGTGAGATACTGTATATAATTTTATTTGTAATTTTTTTTCCTCTTGTAGGTTCTGAATTTTTGATTCCTGTGAGGGGATATTTTTGCCAGCTGTGTGAAGAAGTTTTTGGTGATCCTATTTGTGCAGAGGCCCATGTCACATGCCATTCACACAATGAGAACTACAAGGTAATTTAAAATGGTTACATACAGTTGAGTTTTTAATGTGTGTTTTTGTTTTTTCCCCTCTCATAACAGGTTGTAATACCAGAAAAAAACTATATGAATTGTGGGGGGGGGGTGATCTCCACTGGACTTAGTTTGCAAATTCTGGGCAAACTCTCTTGGTTATATGAATTTGATCTAGGCTCTGATGTTCATGGGCTATCCAAATAAAACTGTTTTGATTTGATCAATTAACAGTTTGAGGGCTAAAACATTTGTGGGATAAACACTTCATAAACATACAATATACATTTTGATTAGTGAAAGCTTTTATTTGTTTATTTTTTTACTGACTTGTGCTTAGACTTTCTCTTCTAAAATGCACTTGTCATTGAGCAAACACTTCATAAGCTTTACATTTTAACTGAATATTGTCTTTCATCTGTCTTTCTTTTTTTCAATAGAAACAAATGTATGATAATCCCCTTTATGAGCAAAGGAGGAACCTAGATCGCCAAGCTGGCATGGAGAGTGAAAGAAAGCAGACTGAGCATAAACGGAAGCGTGATGAAGATGACACCCAGGATGACCCGAAAAAGTCCAAACTGTGCAAAGAGGAAGGGAACAAATCCAAGAGCAAGGATGGAGAAGATGATAAACTTAAATCCAGCAAGGATGGTGAACAGAAGGCACAGTGTATCAAAGAGGAAGAGAACAAGCCTAAATACAGAAAAGAGGAGGAGGAGCTTCTGAAAATGAAGAGGGAAGAAGAGAAACAAAAAATCAAGAAGGAGGATGAATGGATCAAGTACAGAAAAGAAGAGGAGGAGAGGGTCAGACATTCAAGGGAAGGAGAAGAGAGAAAAAGGTATAGAAAGGAAGAGGAAGATCGGCATCGACAAAGAAAAGAGGAAGAAGAGAGGAATAGATCTGAAGAAGAGAGATCTAGGTATAGAGAAGAAGGTCGATACAGACATAGAGATGATGATGACATGTATAGGTACAAGAAGGAAGATGAAAGGTTCAGGTATGCTAAAGAAGATGAAAAGAAGTACAGATACGGCCGAGAGACTGAGGAAGATAGAAGACCTAAATACAAGGACGATGAGGGGGCAAAGTGGTCAAAATCTAAGTGGGAAGTGGATGATGAGAAAAGGGACGACAAATGGCAAAAGCAAAAAGATAAGACTGTTCGGGGTAAAGAGAATTCCTCCAAGACCTCTGTAAAAGATAGCAAGACAGAATCCGAGAAACCCAGTGAGCCTCCTAAAGTACTATGTGGGCCAAGTCCAGCCATGCTTGCAAAACTTCGCAAAAAGAATGAGGAGGCTACTGGTCGTCTTACATTTGGGAAATTCACCTGGAAGAAGCCTGAAAAGACAGCACTGGAGAAAGAAGCGGAAAAAATTGCAGCGCAGTTCATAAAAGAAGATGAAGAGAGTGTTGCAGCTTCAGCAGCACAGGAGGCCAACAAAGACTCTGAGGACCATGATGCGTTTGCCAAGTCTGTGGCTGCGGCCAAGAGTATTGCCATCAAATTGTCTGGTAAGACCGTTCTCCCCCCTTCCGAGGAATGGGTAGCTTTTAACCAAAATAAAACTCGTTCTAGTTTACCAGCTACATCTAATATTCTGAAGAAGTCCAATACTGGGTTCCTAAACAAACCAGCTCCCCTGAACTCCTCTCCATCAGTTGGAACTGCTGACCCAGTCATCAAATCCTCAGAGGATGCAATGAAGAACCAAGCACAGAAATCAGCTGTTCTCTCAGTCGACCTGATCTCTAAGACATTTGGAGGTCAAGAGGTGCAGTTGAAAACTCCAGGTGAGAGCATCTCGAATCCTCCATCCACAACGGCTCCTTCCGTGCCACCTCCAGCGGCTCTTTCCGTGCCACCTCCAGCGGCTCTTTCCGTGCCACCTCCAGCGGCTCTTTCCGTGCCACCTCCAGCGGCTCCTTCCGTGCCACCTCCAGCGGCTTTTCCCAGGCCACCCCCAACGGCTCCTTCCGTGCCACCCCCAGTGGCTCCTTCCAGGCCACCTCCAGCGGCTCCTTCCCTGCCACCTCCAGCAGCTCCTTTTATGCCACCTCCCCCAGCTGCCTTCATGCCACCTCCTCCTGCTACCTTCATGCCACCTCTTCCAACTACTTTTATGCCACCTCCTCCAACTACATTTATGCCACTTCCAACCACTGCTTCTGTTCCAAATCCAATGTGCACAATGAATGAGGTTGAGGCTGTCCAGCTGAAGCCTCCTCCTGAATGTATAGTGAGTCTTGAGTCTGATGTCGCTGCTCCTGGAGTGCCTGAAGATGAGCAGAACTTTATGGTAGTAGTCCGTCCTCCTCCTCAATTCCAGACTAAAGCACATGACTCCTTAACAAAATCAGACAAGCGTAAAACAAGCCTTGCTGCTGCAAAAGCAAAAGATTTATTTGACATCTTCTACGGCAACAGCAGCACCATGGCCAGCTCCAGTGTTGCCAGTGCTGGCAAAGTTGGCATTAAATCCAGCTCTAAAGCTAACTCCTTTCAAGGTAAAGGTGGTAAAGATTCGATAAAGGAGGAGGGTCCAAAGATTGTAAACTCAGCTGTGGTCACGGAACCAAAGTGTGAAGAATTTTCTTCAGATCAAGGAACAAAGTCTCTACCACCAGCTGTGGATAAGGGCTCTTTGGTCAAGGAGCCACAGGTGAATAAATGTTCTCTGAGCGAGGAGCTACAGGCGTACAAAGACTCAAAGACAGAAAATATTGGGAACAATGACCGGATGGATGCAGCTGATCACAAGGATGAAGCAAACACTCTGGATTGTGTGTCTAGCTCAGTAATGTTGGCGAACATTGAGATGATGGAAAAAATTGATAACCAGGATGAGGAAAACCCCTTAGAGGAGGCCATAACTGTTCCCTTCTCCCCCCCACCAGGGTCTTTCACAGAGCAACTGAATTTGGATACGTTCGAGTTCAATTTTGATTCCTTGTAAAGGACCTTCAGACAGTAGGTTTAGGGATGTGCATGAAACCTCTGATTGTTTCTGTAAGTTTGATTTGAAATCATTTCATTTCCGTTGTACAGTCAAGGTATTTCACATTTGTTTTTTTTAACCTTTCGGCAGGTAATGCCAGTGAAAAGATGGACTGACAAACACTCATTCTGAAGTGGGTGTTTGGAAGGAGATTCCACTGAAAGAATGAACACTTTCTCCTCAAGTAATGAATCATTAATACATGTAAAATGTTCAATAATATTTCTTAATGTCCATGGTTTTGAACTACCTGCTTTTTCCTTGCTTTGTTTGCAGCTGAAATGGTTCCTTTTTTAACAAAAAAAAACAAAAAAAAAAAAGGTAATGTGAAATATTTTAAAGTGTTTGGGTTCAGTTTAAGTTCAAGTCTAAATTCATTTTGTCTTCCATTCAAGTAAATGAAAGATATTTTAATACAGGAGCCAGGGAGATCCAAGCTCAGAAGAGAAAACAATGGTATGGAGTTCATGCTGCGTGGACGAAAAATCTTTAAATACATTTTTCCTTACGCATTCAGTGTATTTTCTCTTCACACGCCTTGTCATGAGGGAATCAAGATTTGCATTATGCATCTGGGATATCATTTCCTTTTCTATTTCTTTGTCCTTCAAGAAAAAAGAAGCTGGTATTATCCTCTAAGTTCTGTACCCTGTCAGTTTCAATATGGAAAAATCATTATTCTGTAGTGGCTGGTGTGAAAGTTAGTAGTTTCTGAAATAAATTTCAGTGACCCACTTTTTTGTGCATTTTGAATTGTATCTGGATGTTTACTGTTTGGATTGAACAGTTTTTCCTAGAGCGCTTCTGGATTAATTACAAATCCACTGGAAACATTTTTGCAAAAGTGAGTTTGGTAATTTGTCTTTTTAAAAGGGCTGCAAAGCAAATTGAAGTGCTTACCTATAGCCAAAGATGGTTCAAATGGTCAGCTTTTTTCCAGCCAATGAATTGCATTGGAGTTTAAAATTTATTCTTTAGATGGGAAATTCCATTTATGAATAAATAAAAATTTTACTACTGCGAATAAGCAAGAAGTGGATTTCACTGCAACATTCACCTGCATTAAAGATCACAAGCTTCATCTGATTTAAAGAGACAAACCTGAAAACTCACAGCGATGATCAGCTTTTCCTTTCTTGGTACTGATCTATGGTTGGAGCAGAAGTTTTCATGTTGTGCCCAAGCCGCACTTCTACGTTCTGATTGGTTGCCACCAAAGTGTGTTTGGTTTGTTTTTTTTTTTTGTTAACTCTACTTCAGGCCACCCCCCAGGCAGTTCTTTTAAGTGTTTAGCTAATGATTATAGAACCCTGAACAATTAAACCATTTTCCCTTTGATGGAGAAACTAGTTTAAATAACTCTATAGATCCTTTTAAAAGGGATTCTATATCATAACAAAAATGGTTCCTTTATTGTTCTCCTAACAGTTAAAAATGTGTTAAGGTTTCAGTTCAAATCTTGCCATTGTTGTTGACGTTACATTGTTTAAACAGTTTTCCCTGCCTGCAGCATGGACAAATTGTTTCCGATGGTGGTGGTGGGTTTTTTTTTTTTTTTTTAAATAAAATTTAAATGTAGTATGTAAACACTTAAGGTTTCAAACTATTAATTCCCAACCCTGTCTTTATGTAGAACGTACGCACCTGCATTAAAAGTGCTGATAGTTCAGTTACAGTGTCATGGAGATGACTGGATAAGAGCATCTCCAAATCAGCAGGTATTGTGAGACGTTCCTGGTAAACAGTAGTTAGTTCCTGCCAAATGCGGTCCAAAGGACAACCAATGAGCCGGTGGCACTGGGACCCAAGATCCACTGATGCTCACCTGTCAGGTCCCATCCAACAAAAGAAGTCCTGTAGAATAAGTTGCTGAAAATGTTCACTCTGGCTGTGATAGAAAAGTGAACCTAGAAATTGAAGGAACAGCACATAAGATTAAAGATTTGCTGCGTGTAGGAGCAATCTGACCCTTGTCCAATGCCGAACATGCCTACAGTGGATACTTGAGCATCGAAACTGGATCATGGAGTACTGGAAGAAGGTAAGTGAACAAGAAGAATCTAGGGCTTTTCAATAATGTAAAGCAATACCATTGTATACATTTCCATCATAGGTCTGTGATTCATCATACTCTGATGTTTTATGATTTACAGAAAAGTTTTAAAAATATTTCAATAGGCAGATTCTCCAAGATGGCAAAAGTGTTGAACCCAAATGCCTTTTCTTTTTTTTTTTAAATATTAAACGTTATGGAAGAGAAATGTTCAGAGACGCTCAGGTAAGTATCTCTTTAGTTTTCACGGTTTACTTTTTCCAAAGAGACTTTTGGGAAGCTTTGTGGCAAAAATAGTGATTTGAAATTCTAAGAAAACACATGTTCTTTTTGAGGAATAAAATTTGGATTATATATTGTCTTTGTGTTCATCATGTTAGGTGCCAGTTACAATGAATGAAAAGCACAAATGCATACATGAAATAACACATGGGGAATGGCCTAAAATTGCACCTGCAGGTGGTGCTATCTCCACTGAAGTAGAGGGTTGTGGACTTGAGGAACAGGATGGTGCTTTCATTGGCCATCTTTTGTCTGGAGCTGCCCAGAATTGCATGTACATACTCTTTAATGTTCACCCCATATGCATCATGGGAGAGCTCGTGGAGAGTTCACCTCGACAGTACTGTACCAGAAATACAATTTCTACTACCTGACGCTACCTAAATTAACTTGAGTCCTTTAATGTGAAGAACTGGAACAAGCTGGCTCGGTGCAGATTCCTTGAGAGACACTAGAGGATGTTGCACAAACTGCTCAAAATATCAGAACACTTATCATCTACACAGTCTACTGATCAAACTGCGAAAGTGTTTTCATTCAGCAGTTCCTTTAGCTCTGTTACACAGGATGCTGCAGAGTTATTCCTCCCCACCACCCACAATAACAAACATGACTTCCAAATCTATCGATTACCATGAGGGTTTCCAGAACTCCAGACCAGCTAGTCCACCTTCTGAGACTGTCTTCTTGATCAACCCGGCCATCATCAGACGATTCTTCCCCCCTCTCCTCCACATCAGCTACATTATACTGGATCACCAGCATGATCTTCTGCCACAAACCACTACTAAGAGCAGCTCCACTGTCTCAAACACACACTGATATTAGCTAATAAACTTTAAACTCCCAAATACAGACACTAATGTATTTCTTAACTTACATGTTCCTGTCAATCAGTGCTGAAATCTGTTAATTTATAAAATGCACTTTTTCTTCAATTATCATGGGTTGACCAGAGGAGGATGGGTTCCCTTTTGGATTCCTCCAGTTTTAGGGAGTTTTGCCTCTGTCACTTTCAGCTTGCTTGATGGCAGTTGAGTTTCTGACCAGACTGTTTAACACAATCTTGGAAAGTGAGAGGATGCCTGAGGAGTGGAGACAAAGTGAACTGGTACCGAGTTTCAAGAATAAGGGTGATGCACAGAGCTGTAGTAACTATAGAGGGATAAAGTTGATCAGCCACACCATGAAGTTATGGGAAAGAGTAGTGGAAGCTAGGTTAAGAAAAGAGGTGTGGATTAGTGAACAGCAGTATGGTTTTATGCTGAGAAAGAGCACCACAGATGCAATGTTTGCTCTGAGGGTGTTGATGGAGAAGTACAGAGAAGGTCAGAAAGAGTTGCACTGTGCCTTTTTGAACTTGTAGAAAGCATATGTCAGGGTGCCTAGACAGGAGTTGTGGTTTTGTATGAGGAAGTCTGGTGTTAGAGAAGTATGTGAGAGTAGTTCAGCATATATATGATGGCAGTGTAACAGTGGTGAGATCTGTAGTGGGAGTGATGGATGCATTTAAGGTAGAGGTTGGGTTACATCAAGGATCAGCGCTGAGCCCATTCTTGTTTAGCAATGGACAGATTGATGGACGAGGTTAGACAGGAGTTACCGTGGACGATGACGTTTGCTGTTGATATTGTGATCTGCAGTGAGAGTAGTGAGCAGCTTGAGCAGAACCTGGAGAGATGGAGATCTGCTCTAGAGAGGAGAGGAATGAAAGTGAGTAGGGTAAAGACAGAATACATGAGTGTGAATCAAAGGGAGGAAGGTGGACGAGTTTAAATAACCTACTAACACCATACATTTATCTAGGACTAGAACAGAGGCTGTCTATACTAAATAATGAGATGCTCATCTCACATGCTCATATACAAGTAGGTGATTTGAGGGAGACACCAACTACATTGTTAGAAAAATGACTATAATGCGGCCTCCTTGTGTCCCATAGGTCCAGCATCTTTTTAAAATTATCACTTGCTTATTAACTTGAACAGACTAATATCTTAACTTGCTTATTAACTTGAACAGACTAATATGCACATAATGCATCTGCCTTTTACCCTCAGCCAACCACAAGTATTTCAAAGGCATATTATTTTGTTGAGAGTTCTGTATTCAAGACCTCATGTTGGATAGGCTGTCACTGACAGAAAATGTTCTCAAAAATAGATATATATTAAAAAGTATATAAAGTCTGCGGTCACAGATGGGAAACCGAGAACATTGTTGATTCCAGGATGAGTGTTGGTCAGAACCTGAAAAAAATCATGACACGTATGTAAGTGGTTTGCCAGAGCTGATCACACATGAATGGATTTATGTGGATGTTTATGGAAAACGCAGGCTGGAACGTGTTCTGTAAAACATACTCAGTAGCAGCAGCTTTTGGAAGGATAAATGTGTTATTCAGTAAACTTGTAGACAAACCCTGACAGTGATAACGGAGATATTAACATTTACATTACATTTACGGCATTTAGCAGACACTCTTATCCAGAGTGACTTCCACGTCCAAATTACAGGGACAGTCCCCCTGGAGCAGCTCAGGGTTAAGGGTCTTGCTCAGGGACCCAGTGGTGGTAGTGCTAGAGGTGGGATTTGAACCTGGGACCTCTTGATCCAGTACCCTAACATTAGACCACCGCCATCCCATAACAGAGACAGCATCCCTCCCTCACTGCTGAGAAAATACACAAGCCCCAATAGAAAAATCCTACTGCTTATCTCCAGGCTGCACAGACCAATGGCAATGTGTTCACCCTGCAGGAGAGAGAGAGAGAGAGAGAGAGAGAGAGAGAGAGAGAGTTTGTGTGTGACAAAGAGTGAGTGTGCGTGTGTGAGAGAGAGAGTGTGTGTGTGAGTGAGAAAGAATAGAGTGAGTGTGTGTGTGTGTGGGAGGGAGAGTGTGTGAGTGAGAGTGTGTGTGTGGGAGTGTGAGTGAGAGTGTGTGAGTGAGAGCAAGGGAGAGAAAGTGTGTGTGTGTGTGTGTGTGTGTGTGTGAGTGAGTGAGGGAGAGAGAGTGAGTGTGTTTGTGAGAGAGAAAGAGAGTGCGAGTGAGTGTGAGAGAGCGAGAAATTGTGTGTGAGTGAGAGAGAGAGTGAGTGAGTGTGTGTGAGTGAGTGAGTGAGAGTGTGTGTGGGAATAAGAGAGAGTGAGTGAGTGAGAGTGAGAGAAAGAATGTGTGTGTGAGTGAGAGGGAGAGAGAGTGTGTGAGTGAGACAGAGAGTGTGTGTGAGTGAGAGTAAGAGAGAGAGAGTGAGAGTGTGTGTGTGTGTGAGAGAGAGAGAGAGAGAGAGAGAGAGAGAGAGAGAGAGAGAGAGAGAGAGGGAGAGTGTGAGTGAGTGAGTGAGAGAGAGGGAGAGTGTGAGTGAGTGAGTGAGAGAGAGAGGGAGAGTGTGAGTGAGTGAGTGAGTGAGTGAGAGAGAGAGAGAGGGAGAGTGTGAGTGAGTGAGTGAGTGAGAGGGAGAGAGGGGGAGAGTGTGAGTGAGTGAGTGAGTGAGAGAGAGAGGGAGAGTGTGAGTGAGTGAGTGAGTGAGTGAGAGAGAGAGGGAGAGTGTGAGTGAGTGAGTGAGAGGGAGAGAGAGAGAGGGAGAGTGTGAGTGAGAGAGAGGGAGAGTGTGAGTGAGAGAGAGAGAGGGAGAGTGTGAGTGAGTGAGTGAGTGAGAGGGAGAGGGAGAGAGAGGGAGAGTGTGAGTGAGTGAGTGAGAGGGAGAGTGTGAGTGAGTGAGTGAGAGGGAGAGTGTGAGTGAGTGAGTGAGTGAGAGGGAGAGGGAGAGAGGGAGAGAGAGGGAGAGAGAGGGAGAGTGTGAGTGAGTGAGTGAGAGAGAGAGAGAGAGGGAGAGTGTGAGTGAGTGAGTGAGTGAGAGGGAGAGTGTGAGTGAGTGAGTGAGTGAGAGGGAGAGGGAGAGAGGGAGTGGAGTGGAGCGCGAAGTGCTGCACGGTCTGTCACGGAGTCACCGTGAAAATAACCCGAGAACATTAGCAAAATGCCGAATAAAACGAAAAAAGAAAAGGTAAAGTATTGTCCGTGTTGAAGGCGCAGTCTTCCAGTTTTGGTTGCGAGTATGTTGGACGTTAATGGAGTTTATAAATGTATGAACCCAGCTGTAGGCCTAGGTAGCTGCTGTTGCTAGCTAACGCTATAACAAACCGGACTGTTAGCCGGCAAGCTAACCGGATAGATGGCGATAGTTCAATTTCTCTTAATAATTAGCAGGCACGGAAACATTCAAGGGGACAAAATTGAACGGTGAATTGTCCGAAAGCCCGCAGTGTGGGTGTCCGGCCTCGTATTCGAGTTGTCTCCTGTATTTTTCGAGGCTAGCCGCCTGTCGGTGCGGTCTCTCCGGTCTCAGGTGAGCGTTTTAATCCGCCGACCGACGGCGTTTATCCACGAATACGAATACCTGTCAGCCCGGGTCAGTGTCTGCAAAGTGTCAGAAAGAGGCCGTTTTGTTTCGTTTACCTGTCAGCACAGTGTCTGGCAGGTTTATCAGCACCGACTGATCAGTGTCCCTCCACACTGACGGTAATATGCTGAATAACCTTGACTTTTTCAGTAAGATGTGCAGTTTTGACACCGTGTTTACACTCCGTTCACAAAGCAGATCCGGTGTCGGGGCTGCTAGTTTGAGGGAGAAACCGTGCAGAAGAAGGAACCCCCTTTTCCAGCCCATTAACCGCCCTGGGTTTGAGTTCAGGGCCGCCACACTGCAGATGTGTGTGTTGGATGTTGTGTGTGTGTGTTACAGGCCTGTCTGTCTGTCTGTCTGTCTGTCTGAAGGATCATCTGAATCTAGGCTCAGTGTGCTGGATGCTCTCTGAGCTTGGGGCTGTTTCCTCCGGCAGGCCTGGTCTGATCAGTCAGTGCGCAGTGTGAACCTGCATGATGGTGATGTGTCATTTCAGGGCTTTTTCACTCACTCTCATTTTGTTTGGTGCTTCTAGGAGTCGCCGAAATCTGCAAAAAGCAGCACCAAGAACAGCAGCGTCAGCGCTGGGAAGGATCCTGGAGCTGAAAATTCAGACGAGGTGAATGTGGCATTTTACTGAGCCTGTGGGTTTCTCAGAGGATCAACACGCTGCTGGTCAGAGCGTGTCGGTCCATATCGCTTATTAATCAAGTGATTGTCACTGTCCAGCTTAAATTTCATTCTTAATCCCACGCAAGATGTGGTGATGTAAGAAGGGTTGGGCTATATAGCGAAATATTGATCATGATGTTTTGTAACTATCGATCATTTTCTACAATAATTGTGTAGCAAAAGTGTTTTGAATCGAGCTGCATTATTTAGAATTTACCTTTGCTTGGTATTTATTTTAACCCAGTGAAAGATGCACACAGGTGCACAAATAAGTGAGAATAAAGAAATTTGCAGCATTTAAAGTGAAGCTAGCTCTTTCTTTTCGTTTTCGATGTTGTGTCTGTGGTGGGACGTCGCTGTCGTTTCATCGCTCGGGTCTAAGCGAGGATGACCGAATCTTGCGAAAATTGACTTGGTTACATTTAAATGTAATTTTATGGCGGTGTTTAGATGATTTGCCTTTTAAACATGTTAGCAATGCTCGTCCTTTTCGTCATAGGTAAAGCTGATTTGTGGGAATTAATGCTTTGTTGGATTTCTTTTTTCATTAGAGCTTCATTACAGCTGGAGATGGAAGCAGAACTAGTGACCTAATGGCGTTTCAGGCTTGCTTACTGGCTGAATCTGTATCTTCAAATTGCTCACAGAAGGCCATTAGAGCACTCAGGCTTGATCCAGACGACAGTGTGTTTAGTCAGGAAGGGAGCGGCTAACCGGAGCAGCTGACCCGTGTGCGAGTCGGCGCCTCAGCTGTGCTTTCTAGCTGAAAGCCTGTGGAGCAAGGCTGTGACTAGTGTTTCCTGCCAATGAAATGTATTCCTCCAAACATACAGTCCATCTTTGGAACTTGAGAGTGTCATTTTTTATTTTTATATTTGGTATTTGCTTCTGCATTCTTAGTTTTTGGTAAGGAAATATTTATGTTGTAGTGCATTTTGCCTCAAAGATTACAGACTTGTATTTTTTATCTGAGAATATTGGCTTATGAAGATCAACGTCCACAGGAAAATAACAGTGCCGTTGTGAAGGGGGTTACTAGGATATGCAGCTTGTCACAGGTTCCTATGTGGACGTAATCTTTCTAGAAAACTAATGCAACTCGCGAGAGGTGTATGAGCACAGGCAGGACAAAGAAAAGGAGCTTACATTATTGTAGGTTTTACGTGTGGGCTGTATGGCATGGATGTGCTATGGCTTGGTACTTAAAGACATTTTCATGAAGAATGATGGATTACAGTATTCATTTTATAACGTCTGCAAAACATTTTTTGAATAGATAAAACAACAAGCAAAACACTAGTGCTTTTGCAGTCGTCTGTAAAAACAAAACAAAAAAAAAAACTACGTTGTGTCTAACATTAACAAAAAGCTGTTTAAGAAGGAATAGTTCTATTACTAAAAGAGGTGAAATTAGTCAACTTTATAAAGTACGATTTAATCCTGTTCAGTCTGTTAGTTGGTACGGTGCAGTCTTTGGCAATACTAGTTATAATGGTTACAATGTACGAACATACACTGGTTACAATGGTTACAAGGCATCATATATCCCGTACTGTAGTGGGCTCAGTTTTGCTCTCGGGTGCTCAGATATTCAATATTCTGTCACAGGAACTGAAAGGAACAGGAAGCTGGATTTGGACGTCTAATGGAATGATGGTACTAAAGACTCAGTCATTGTAGGGGTTTTTTTTCATTATTTTATTCTTAAGGAAGAATTGTAGCTGGTGGTAGTGACTTGAAACTAAGCAGAGAGGTTGATATTGCACAGGGGGAAGTTTATCGATTAGGTCTATTTTCAGTCGGACTTAGTCATGCAAACCCAGCCACTGTGGCCAGTACTATCATACCATGGGCAGGTCTTAACATGAGTGTGCAGACACAAACCTAACACGTTCAACACTTTCACCTGCGTTTACATTGTAGTTGTGTTCACACACACTTAAATTCAGTATATTTGATCATCTTAATCTTCTGAATGTTGTCCGCTTTGCTGCCATTAAGCTTTTTGATAATTATTTCTCTCTCTCTCTCTCTCTCTTTCTTTCTTTCTTTATTGGAGATTCATCACTGTGAAATTATTGGGCCCTTAATTTACATTGTAAGACATGCTCTTATTCTAAAAAAAAATAAAGGAAGCACATGTTAATTAAGAAAATTGGCAAAAGATTGAAATGTTCTCCTATATTAGCAGTTATTCTTATCCTAAGCCTTTTGCAACAGTGTATGAACTTCATGATGAGAGTTTTGCCCCAGAACGTCTGTTTGCTTGTGTAGATGAGGTGGTGTCCGCTGTGCTCTGTTGCAATGAGTTGGAAAGAATGAATATCCCAACGTGATCATGATCAGTCAAAAATGAGGCAGCTTCATAATTGATTACAACTAATGTGTGATTTTAAAGTTTACAATTTGAAAATATAAACTTCTGATTGTAAAACTATTACTACTTCACTAAATGAGAGCCATATCTGGGCTCGTTTCTTTTGAGATGCAGGGCTGGTAGTACAACATGGATTAAAATTATTTGACAGTATTCTTGAATGTGGCTCTTCTGGTTCTTTTTGTTCATTTAGCTTCTCATTTAATGGTAAATTTGAAATATTTTGACAAGTATATCAAAAAATGTCTTGCTAGCATCACTATATTATATTTTTAACATTAATCTCCACTGTGTCCTTGAACTTTACATGTTTAGTTGACGCATATATATGAGGGAATATTTACTTAGTAATTTAAATAATTAATAATCCATCTTTCGCTGTCTGAATACTCCTGACCCCTCACTTCAAGACATGTTGTTTTCAGCAAATCTTTTTTTTTTTTTCTTCAGCAAATTATGACTGAGGACTGTTATTTACAGGTGGTTAAGTTATTTTAAACTGGTTTGGTTTGGTACCTGCTGTTTTGCATCAGCCGACTCTTTAAAAGCAGTTCCATTGGAGACATAGAAGCGATCTGGCCTGTTATCTATACTTTTAGACTGATTTTAAGATGGTATCTTCTTCTCCTCATCTTATTATTGAGCAGAATGGGTTACTTCATATTTGGCAGACATTGAAGTGTTTTCAGTTTAGAAAAAAAATCAACAATGAATGATGAATGGCTCGAGCTCTTCCCTCTTCTGTTGTTTTTCAAGCACTTTTTGGCTGCTTTTCAGCCTTTTACCCACTGTCTTTGGAGCAGAACAATATATGTCATTATTGTCTAGAGTGCCTAGGAATACAAATGAACTGTGAAACGTAATATTATTGCGAGGACAAGCTTCATAAAGTAGTGTCATTCAGAAAATTAAGGTAATTCACAAGCTGCTCAGTAATAAAGAATTGAGGCATAGGAAGTTTTTCTACTTGTTCATGTTTTTTGTAGTGTGGCAAGAGTTGATTAAAGACTTGAATAATAATACCTTGGAGAAGTCTTTGTAATATGTTGTAATGTTCTTACAATTGGTGTGTTTGTTTCTTTAGGCACAGCAGCAACAAACAGCCAGCAAACGTCCTAGCAACAGCACCCCACCTCCAACTCAGCTCAACAAAATCAAGTACTCAGGCGGCCCGCAGATTGTCAAAAAGGAGCGTCGACAGAGCTCTTCACGCTTTAACCTCAGCAAGAACCGTGAGCTACAGAAGCTCCCTGCCCTCAAAGGTACAGTGATGCTTTTGTGTTTTCCGCTCAGCTCAAGATCTGAATGTGTAACCGATCTTTTTGGGACTCCCTACTATCTGTGACTGAAAGAAAACTTAGTATTTGAAATCCAAACAAGTAAAATGATTGTACCCTCTTTCTTTAACAAGCATATTAGATCGCTTTTGAACTTCTTTATTCCATTTTTAAAAATCTGAAATTGTTTTCACACACTTGTGTTCTGTTCTGCGATATTCTGTGTGGTGCTTGTGTATTTTCTGACCCCTTTTTTGTGGAGACAGGGCTTATTTGTCAGCATTCATTGTAAGGTTGTTGATGCAGCTTATTTCATTCATTTTTTAGAATTAAGGATCAAAGGAACATTTTGAAGCAATGGTTTGAGACTAGATGTTCTGATAGGTTCCTCAGGGTAAATTTGTTACTTAGATCTGCTAACCAATAATGCTCATTATGGGGGTTCCACAGGTCTGTTGGAAAAATGTAGAAGTAATGCATAGATTATAAGGGACTTCAAAAACAGTCAAAAATTGGTTCTTGCTCACATTCTGGATATATCATAAGAATACAGATTTACTTCTAAGCAAAATCTATAAAGAAAACATATAAATAAGAAAGTGTAAAATGCATCAAAACCTAATTTTTTGCATGGGCATATTTTAATAGCTCAAACATCCCTTCAGTGTGGCAAATAATTGATGTTATAACAACACTTAATTGACAGTAATCTAGAAGGTGAATTGTGTTATTTATACCTTGTGTGTGTTTTTCTGAAGTTCAAAGCATTAAGAAGATATTCCAAAACAAACACCAGAACATAAATCATTTCCCAGGTAACTTTGTCCTGCTTCAGCAGGCAAAGGGACAGGAAAGTGATAGGGAGCACATGACGACTCGCTGGCAGTAATTGGATCAGTAGTGCAAGTGTCTGCAATAAGTAGGACAGAGAAAGCTAGTCATAACACGCCATGCGGACAATTCAGGCTCCCTGTTGTGTGACCTGCAGAAAGACACAGATGTAATAGAATCTGAGTTGTGATGTTGAAAGAATGTCGAACGGATGTGTTGATAAATTAGTGCTATCATTCTGTTGTGCATCAGTGGTTTTTCTAATGTTTGTTGCAGATGAGGTAGTGTAGGCAGTGACAGAAGGATAATCATAAGACTTGAGCTGATAAGCAGTATATTCAAGGCCATGGGGTTATTTTTATTTTCAGCTCAATGGTTTAGAATGCTCGCCGAAATGCATGAGCTGTTTTAGTTTGCGGAGCTCTCTCACCAGTTTCACAACTGTAACATGGTCGTAGACAAAAATTTCTTTCACTTTAGTGTTATGTCTTTGGCTTTCAGGAATTGTAGCTATTTTATGGACTGTTCCTTCATTATTTTGTGACCAAAAAAAAGGAGCGAAAAGGGAAGAGTTGTTTCAAAGCATTGAATTTGCTTCTGCTTTCTGCTCATTGATAAGGCCCAAAGATGTAACCATGCAAGTTAGGCTGAAATAACCCCAAAAACAACACAAGAGAAAATCTGCATTTAAAGATACCTTCATGCACGTCAATACAGAGGGTTTAAGATCAAATAGCTTCTAACACTCCAGAACAGAAAGGCCAGATTAGACTTTGCCTTTTAACACTTTTAAAATGCCTGCCCAGCTCTGTAATAAGATTATTGGACAGATAATCAAGAATTTTTTTTTTTACCAGGGTGATAGGTTGAGAGAAGTATGAAAGGGAAAGCTAAGGTTTACCATATCATCTGCTGAACATGGTCGTGGCAGTGGTGTTTTGAGATGGGTATGTATGGCTGCCCATGGAACCAGCGTCAGTCGTTTTTAATTTATTTTGGGACTGCTGATAAAAGTAGCACAAAAAATTCTGACGTGTGTATATATCTGTATCTGCTTAGATTCCGGTACAAACTGAAGAAAGATCTTAAAAATGATACAGTTAAACTATTTGACTTAAAGCTAAAAGTCTACACTCCCTCAGATCTTGTTTGCATTTTTCATATTATTATTGTGTTCGTATATATTGTAAGGTGCCTCCCCCTGTGTGCTGCAAAACAGTGACTACTGCCACGAATCAGAGTGAGTGTGAACATTTTCAGAGGAACATTTATGTGTACACAGTTAATAGGCAACCGTTAGCATGCAGGATTATGATGCTAATAAACAAAAAACTAAAATTTTCACACTCATTTTCATTTGTTAAAGTGAGAATAATAAGCAAACAACTTAACATAAACATACAAATAAACATTTTTAGACATAAAAAAAAAGGTCCAACATCCTTCATCCTTCAAAAAGGCCATCCTTCATTTCATAATCCTTCCATTCATGGAGTCTGTCAGTTTCTTGTTGACAATCAACTTTTAGTGCAGCAGCAACCGCAGCCTCCCAGATGCTGTTCAGAGAGGTGGACTGTTTTCCTTCCCCGTAAATCTCCCGTTTAAGAAGATCCACAAGTTCTCAATAGGGTTTAGTTCTGGTTAGGAGGGGGTCATGTCATTATTATTTCATTTTTAAGGTCTTTACTGGCCACACAGTGGAGATCTTCCATGCATGCAATGGAGAGTCTTCCTACATAAAAAGCAAGGTCTTTTTGAAAGATCCAGACTTTTTGCTGAACCAATGCTTGAAGAAAGTGTCTTCTAAAAACTGGCAGTATGTTTGGGAGTTGACTTTGACTCCATCTTCAACCTGCAAAGCTCCAAATAGCTCATCTTTAACAATATCAGACCATACCAGTGCCCCACCTCCACCTTGCTGGAGTCTGAGTGGAAGTGGAGCTCTGTGCCCGTTACTGATCCAGCTACAGAACACCTTGTTCTTCTGGACACTCCAGATAGGTTCAGTTCTGGAATATGGCAGCACTGGAGGATGATGTGTTCCTGGTAGCTTCATGTTTGATTCTTCTCAGATCTTTGGCCTTTAATTTGCATCTTCTTTTCTCAACACATTTCTTGCCACCACAACATCTTTGCAATTTCAAGAGTGCTGCCTCCCTCTGAAAGACGTTTTCCCGTTTTTGACTTCTCAGAGTCAATCCTTTTTTTTTTTTTTTTTTTTATTTGTTTTTTTTAGCCCATTTCACCTGAGGAAAAGAAGCTCCCTAACAATTCTGTACACCTTGATATAGGGTGTCGATCTCCTTAAACAACACCCTCCCTCATTACACAAACACGCGTCACCTGATCTGCTTAAATCCAATTAGCATTCAAGTTTATACAGCTTGGAGCTTAAATATATCCATAAAAATGATCTGTTCAGAATACTCAATTTCCTTAAAATTGTGCACAAAGTGTAATAAATATAGGGATAATTCAGTATTTGGGGCAGCGGTGGCCTAGAAGTTAGGGAGTTGCCCCTGCATCGGAAGATTGTGGGTTCGATTCCATCACCAGTCGGTTGCCCTGAGGTACCCTTGAGCAAGGTACCGTCCCCCGTCACTGCTCCCCGGGTGCTTTCAATAGCTGCCCACTGCTGCACGGTATTTACATAGGTTAAATGCAGAGGTGCAATTTTGTTGTGGTTCACTGTGTGCTGTGCTGTGACCTCGCAATGACAAGGGTTGTCACTTTAAATTAAATTTACTTTAATATTTTTCACTTTTCATCTTTTGAAACAGTCACACTAATTCAGATTGAAATGCTTTTCATATAGAATATATATATTTTAAATAGTTAAACATCCTAAGTCTTTGAAAACCTCATGTAAATAGTAAAATAGTAACATGGCAGTTGTATGAGTTTTAATAAGTAAAATTAGTCATTAGCTATTAATTGTAGAGGTTAATATATGATCCTTCATTCCAAGTTGCTCTAGGGAGACTGTCCCTGTATTTAGGAAGTCAGATAAAAGCATAAATGTAAAGGAAAATGCACATTGTTTAACTGGTTAACATAATTTTCAACACGCTACTTTTGGGGAAAAATTCATTAGCAACTACAAAGTGTCACTTTTTCAACTTTGAAATTGTCCATGGTGAATGTTCAAGACATCTCAAACTTTTGGTCTTCACTGCTTGATTTCCCTCAGTTGCTGTGACGTGTTATTTAAAACGTACGGTTGCCAGGGGTGCAATTGATTAGCTGTCAGTTGTCGTCAGCAAATGTGCTTATTGGCAATATCTAAAAGTGGGTGTTCCACAAAATACATGAAAGAATTTTTATTTTATCAAATGACATTTTTGCAGTTTATCAGATTTTGTCAGTTAATTTATTAAACTATGTAAAAACTTCTCAAAAGTTCATAGCAATACCGGCTGATTGAGGCAATTTGTTTTATTTCAGATGGTCTTTGTCACATATATGCTGGTTTATGTATTATGCATACCTAAGCATGTCAGTTTTTTTATCCAGTTTAATTATTATTATTATTATTATTATTACTGTTATGATGACAGATTAATGTATTTTTTTTTTGTTGTTGTAGTTGTTTTCTTTTGTTTTTTTCCCCCCCTCTATCATACTATATGCATTTTAAGTGCTATAGCAGTTGCAGGATGGTTAAAAAAAGTAGTTTTTGATGTGGTGATGATGCAAGCATAGGAAAAAGCTAATGTCTTTTGTTTTGTTGAACCTGTTAAGTTCTCACACACACAACATCCACAAAGTCATGCCTAACAGTTGCGAGCTCAGTTGTAGTGACGTCTGCCTCCGCATTTGTTTATGGCACCGTCAACGCTTGAGTCTAACCCATGCATGCTGTTAGCAGTCTGGCAACAATTCTGGAAGTCAGCATGGCAAACAAACAGAGGAAGCCTTGAGGTCTCCCTTTCCTGCTTTTGTGTAGAGAAACTGAGTGTATGATACACTTTTGATGACCAGTTTTCTGGATGCTGCTGTTTCTTTTGCGATTATCAATAGCACATTTACTCTACTTAATTGAAATGGTGCAGGGCTAGGAGGGGTTGTAAGAATGTGATTCCTCTTTTTGTCCTCAAATTTTTCTTTATTCTTTTATTTGATTGACAGTTATTTCCACGATCTTATTCACCCATCGCTTTTTTAAAAATGTATTTATTTATTTATTTTGCTTTACTGTTAAGTTTGCTTCGATCAGTATGTAGATTTATTTAGTTTTGTGTTTATAGCTTTGGGGGAAAATGTGTATCAGATCATTTGAAAAATTATGAAGTTTCTTCTGTTATTGTTTGATGTAATATGTGCATTCCCATCATCTCCCACTACCCTTGAAGTGAAATGGTGTCTTTTCAGTGTTGCAGCAATTTTAATTTATTATTTTTTTTGGTGGGGTGAGGGAGTGTACTGATGAGTTGGTTTAGCCCTGGAGGTGAAGGCTTGGTCTCATGACTCCTGACTGCTGTTCAACATTGACCTTGTGCTGCTGTGGGGCTGGGTAAGGGCATCATGGGATGAGTTGTGTGCCAAAGAGTAACCAACTCGCCAATAGATACTGAATACAGAGCTTTCTCAGTTTCTCCAAGATTGCTTGGAGAAATTATTTGGCGCTTAAAAACAAAACTGCATAACTGATTTGCTCTGTTAGACATTTAGACAGTTAAAAGCATGAGGCACTAAGCTAAGTCAAAGTTCGACTTTTGAAGAATATTTTGACTGTGTTTAGTCTTAGTTTATTGCTCTTTCTACCACTTGATGAAATCCTCTATAGGACTGTAGAGATTCAGGATAGCCAATTGGATAGTGTTGGGTATATTGATGTAGAATTGATATAGGGTTTTTGATATATATTTAAATTATAGTGTATATATTGCATTGTCTCGTATTATCACAGCCTAAAAAGCATTCAACTGTGCAGTATATTTATTGTCATTGTGCCGTAAATGTTTTAGCATGTAGCAATTTATCTTTCATAGACTAAACAAAATTCCGTGTTGAAGAAAGTGAAAGCCCCGTCCTAGAAGTTTAACAAGCAGATGTGTTGTGTGTGCGTGTGTGGGTAAAATGCAGAGGTCTAATTTCATTGAGGCTCACTGTGTGCTGTGCTGTGTTTCACAAGATTGGAATAGTCACTTTCACTTTCACATTGGGTTTAAATGTTTGGCAAAAATCAACTATAAACATGTACAGTGTTGAATTACCTACAGTGCTGCTTGAAGGTTTGGGAATCCCTTTACAATTTTCTATTCTTTGATGTGATCTTGTGTAGCAATAAATGAAAATTAACAGTTTTAACTCTGGGATGTTGGTGACTTTCTTCTCACGAACCACTCGCTTCTAGTTCAGCTAGAAGTTTCATGTATATTAAGCTTCTAGTTGAATTTATATTGAGTTAATGAAATGACTTTGATTTGGCTTTTCCAATATAATAACATTATGCTTCTTTTACCCCGAAGCCAGAGGTAACTGATAAAAGGATTAAATTAGATTACACATTGTCAAGATTGATTGCTGCCATCCTGTTTAACCTAGACGGCCCTTAAGCACAATCTATCCAGAAAAGTGAAGTTACATAAAAGTCTTAACCAACAGCCCACTAAACCTAACTCAAATATTTCCAGGCAATCTGAGACAGAAAGCTTTTGTTCAGAAAACATGGAACAGTGGTAAATTTGTCAAGGAGTAGTTGCCCAGCAAAATGACTCTAAGTGCTCATAGAAAACTTTCTGAGAACTTACTGAAGAACCTCATCTAAGAAGCTGTAAGGCTCTCTCAGCTAAACCACTGCCATGGATAAGAAATATAAAAGCTTATGTAATTTGCCAAAACACCTTGATTACCCCCAAAAGTTTTGGGATAAGTTGTGGTCTGCTTCAGTGTCTTGGTGGCTTGCCATATTTGAGCTAAAGGTAACTAAAAGAATGTGTCTGGTTATCAGTCTTTGATCTGAAGCATAGACGCAACTGGGTTTTGCAGCAAGACCACATTCTGAAGCATAACGGTGTGTCTACCTCTGAATGGATGAGGGAAAAAAAATATGATTTTGGACCTAGTCAAAGTACTAGGTGCAGGGCAATTACTTTTTAACCGTGTTCTGTGTTTTCTCAGATTGTCTTGTATGTACATATTTTTTTGGGGGGGAAATTTTGTAATATTAATAAACCAAAATAGATTAAATCAGAAAATGAGGGAACTTTACATTTTGTAATTTAGAATGCCTGTTATTTAGTTTCCATGAACTATCAAAGATTTGTGACAGAATTTAAATTATTGACAGCAAAATCTAATTTCTTGTGTTACTATTTCTAGCTGACAAACTTTAACTTAGCGCATGTATTTAAATGTACTTTATGAGGCAGTGTAGTTTATAAGGGTTTGGTGACATTTACCAAACCATAGTAATGCCTTCAGTTAGGCTTCATCACCTTGGTTGACAACAAGATAACAGTCAGTTCTGTTTATATATTTGTTACATAAAGTATAGTGTGCTTTTCACCATCATATACTTTTAAGATGCAGCAATACACACTTAAGTACCGAGCTTATTGCTTGTGCTTCTGCTTCTCCTCCCTAACAGAACCTGCTATGTGTTTAAAAAGAAATAAATAAAATAAAAATTAAAGAACACAACACTTTCACTTAGGGTCACCTGCCTAACTAACCATAAAAATTCCAACCCTATGAAGCTTCAGTGGCTATAAATTTCTTTTCCATGCACAGCTCTGCATGGCCTAGCTCCTCATTACCTGCCTGGAGTCCCCTGTTATATACCCCATCATGTTTCTTAGGTCAGCTGTTTTAGGCCTTCTCTAGGTTCTGTGGTTCAGACTACCTTCACTAGGTTTTTGAAATTTTGCACAGTGGCCCAAAAATTAGTTGATTCTTCTAAATTACTCTATCCTTCCTCTTTAATCTTCTGTGAACTTTATTAAAGAATCAGTTGTTTCCACTGTTCCTCTCATCACTGAATGCTCTCTCTATAGGTTTCTTCATTTTGTGTCCCATTTTGTTCAACTTTTTAGTTTTCATTTTCAGTTACCAAAATTTGAAAGCAGACATTTTTTGTCTGATCAGTTTATGCAGCCAGTGATACTAAGCATAATACTTAAGAGATTTATTTTTTCTTGTTTCCTTGTAAACATTGATAGAAACATAGCAGTATTTCACATTTATTTCCCATTTCTTTTTATGATTAACTTTGTTCTTGATTGCTGATTGATGATTGTTGCACAGAGATCATTTGCCAAGTTGCAGAAAGTATATAAAAAAAAAAATTTAAAAAAAACAAACAAGAGTCTGGATGGCATTTTAGCATTCCCAGACACATTGAAAAAATGCCAGACTTTACACTTAGGTTATATGCTGTGCATTACATTTTTGATATCATTATTTCTCCACCCCATTAGTCATGCTTAGAGTAACTCTGCCACTGTTGCATAAGAGCTCATGTCTCACTCTAATAACTCAAACTGTGGGGTGATAGAGAATTGTGTGGATGCAGGACGTGTTTGTTTAAAGAAAGTTTTTGTTAATTTTTTTTAACCCTTTAGGCCTTTACTAGAGAAAGGGGAATATTCTGAAGGTACTGGTTTGTAGCTGTTCAAACGTTGTGGACATTTGTCACATGCTCAAGAGCAAGTATCAAACTCTGTGTAGAGGCAAGTTAAATTTTTGCTCTTGGAGATTAGCGTTTCTGTAAAATTCTATAAAATGTCATAGCCAGTGATGGGCTCTATACCAGGTCATAGCTTTTAAATGTAGTTGATTGTGCTTGCTTGTAGTGAAAGCATATTATGTTCTTCATTTTGTTTACCACTGCTTGAAACACTTTAGAGAGCTGTTTTTAGTATGGCTCGCAGTGAATCCTCTTTAATATAGATTCACCGCAGCCGTTGTTTGTGTCCCAGATTTTAGCCTCTTGTTGTGCTCTCGGCTCTGGTCAAAAGTCGATCAATTTGTCTGCCCTCTTCTCATTACCCTTCGCTACTCCATCTCTGGCTTAAAATATCTGAGTAAAACCTACTTGATTAGGTTGACACACCTTCATTTGAATTTCAATTAAAATGTACTAGACAAAAGCCAAGCCTGTCAGTCCCGCAAGATTACACGTTTGCTTGAATGTTTTAATCAAACACTCTTAGCTGAGCTGACTGGCTCACTTTCTGTTTTTACACTTTGTTTTAAGATCAGTTGTGGTGTTTTAAAAAAGAAACAATCTGTTCAACACTGTAAGGACTGCCAGTTTCAACAGTTTTAATTGAATGTGTGATTAATGTACAGTACTGTGCTAGTACAGTACAATACAGTACAGTACAAAAGTTTTAAGCAGGTGTGAAAAAATGCTGTAAACAAAGAATGCTTTCAGAAATATAAATAATGAATAAATAATTGTTTATTTTTATCAATTTACAAAATGCAAAGTGAGCGAACAAAAGAAAAATCTAAATCAAATCAATATTTGGTGTTACTACCTTTTGCCTTCAAACCAGCATCAGTTCTTCTAGGTACACTTGCACAAAGTCAGGGATTGTGTAGGATTATAGTCGGTGTGTGATCAACCAGTTTTACCAAACAGGTGCTGATGATCATCAATGTCACACGGAGGTTGAAACACAGACATGTTTGGAACAACCTACCAGCTGAGTTCCTTCAAAAACTGTGCAAGTGTACCTAGAAGAATTGATGCTGTTTTGAAGGCAAAGGGTGGTCACACCAAATATTGATTTGATTTAGATTTCTCTTTTGTTCATTCACTGCATTTTGTTGATTGATGAAAATAAATGATTAACACTTCCATTTCTGAAAGCATTCTTTCACACCTGCCTAAAACTTTTGCACAGTACTGTATGTTTTGCTCAATGCTAAGCTCTTTTGACTGTATTAATGAGTGAGAGAAACAAATGTGACCTACAAAATAATCGGATGTCTGCAACAAGAGAAAATGTACTGCCTAATTTTCTTTGTAATTTGTTACTGGCCTGCTTTTAATTATGTCAAACTTTCGCTTAGCTTGTAGCCAAAGGGTCAAAGTGCGGTCAAAGTGAATGGTGTGGTTGTTTCTCTAGCCAAGCGAGCTGTCATAGGTAAAGTTAACTGGTGTTAAAAAACTTAAGTCAACATCTTGCAGTGTCATTCCCAGTGAATAGAAAATAATGTAAAGAGAGTTTTATCCTCTAAAGCTGACAGGGTGGCTTCCAACTCGGCTGTTCTAATATACTAATTTTATCCACAATTAAACACCAGCTGGTGGAACAGCCCATGGAACTGATAAAAATATTATTCCACTTAAAAATCTGATTAAGATTTCAATTTTTCTCTAAATTAATCAGTAGCAAATTCTGATTTATGTGTGTGAATCATAGTAGTAATAATACTAATCTGTACAGCAAATGTGATAAAGTGATAGAACAGAGAAATCTGCCTAAACGGTAAAAAAAAAAAAAGTATACATTTCAATTTAACAGCCACAGAAAAGGGGCTTGTCTCTTTTCTGAGGATTAGAGGACTACTACCTGTTGTGTTAGTTTAACATGTCTGACTGCAGTGCAAAAAGAAAAAAGGAAAAAAAAGACCAATATAGTGACCTGTCCAGGGTGTCTCTCCGCCTTTTGCCCTGTGTGCGTTGGGACTCACCCACGACCCTAGACAACATGATATGACTAGTATTGATCAAGGATTACATACTCTTTTAAGTGAATAAAATGAACTTAATTGTAAATGGTCCTGCAGATTTTTATTTTTTCTTATAATAAAGGGATTTAGGAGTTTTTTTTTAATATTCTTTGGATTAATTGATCACCAAAATACCACAATCTTGAGCAGATCTGGAACACAGTCAGCTAAGTAAGGGCATCTGTGATGGAAAGATCTGGTATCAAGGGAGTATTTGGGATATAATGTGCAGTATTCATGCCTCACAGATCATTCTTACTTTCCACACATCCTCATAGGAGCATGTGTCTTGATGTTTGAAATGAGCAGGGACCATGCCAGTGAAAGTTTCATGGTATGCAGAGATGCTGTCTGAACGCAGTTTAAATTAGCTTAGGAATGTCTCTGCAACTCCAGTGAGGAAGGTGCAGTGCCTTTTTTTGTTTTTTCTAACGCTCTCATCTTTGTGTGCTTTATCTTTCTGATTTTCAGATGCTCCACCCATTGATAGGGAGGAATTGTTTGTTCAAAAACTGCGCCAGTGCTGTGTACTCTTTGACTTTGTGACGGATCCCCTCAGTGACCTCAAATACAAGGAGGTAAAACGTGCTGGCCTCAATGAGATGGTGGAGTACATCACACACAACCGTGATGTGGTTACCGAGTCCATCTACCCCGAGGCTGTCATTATGGTGAGAGAGCACATGTACCCGCATGCTTATTCTCACGTGCTGCTGAACACAAAGCACACCCTTAAATGTCAGCTCTTACTAGTGCACACAACCTCAAACCTTTCCACACTTTCAGCAATAATGTATTGACTTTTTTTTTTTTTTTAAGAAATGATCGATGCCAAGTTAACTATGGCCTGATTTAGCTTGATGATTTAAATTCTTAAAATGTGAATTGTTACTCTATGAAAAAACAAAAATTCCAAAGGTAAGAGAAATATTTTACTTTGTTTTACGCAGCTTTTTTCTTGTACTGTCCTGAGCACTTCAGAGGATTTAATTCTATGGTTATGGGGTGGTGGTGGTGGTCTAGTTGGAGGATACTCACCTGTGGACTGAGAGGTCGCAAGTTCAAAACCTAACTGCAGCCCTACCACCATTGGGTTCTTGAGCAACGCCCTTAACCCCAAGTTGTCCCTGTAATTAGGACATGGAAGTCACTCTGGACAAGAGCTTCTGCTCAGTGCCGTTTATGCAAATGTATATTTTGAAAACTTATTATTTGAAATGATCCTTGATTGGAGTTGAAACTTGTCAGTTGTTTAATTCAAATATTTATTTGAAATGAATAAATACATAAACAGACTGGTGAGCAATAACATTAAAACTACCTGGCTTCAATTTTGAAGACTCCTGTAAACAAAACAGTTTTGACCCATCAAGCCATGCACTCCACAAGAGATCTGTTGGTGTGCTGTGATAAACTGAACCAAGGCATTACCAGCAGGTCCTTTAAAATCCTTTTATGCATTCCTGTAAGTTCTGAGTACAGAGCAAAAGTGATTCAAGGAAGGGCAACCAGTGAATCAATGACACCATGATGGGTTTCTAAAGCTCAGTGATGCATAAGGCTAGCCTGTCGGGTCTGATCACACAGAAGAGCTGTTGTAGCAGAAATTACTAAGAAGGTAATGCTGGTTATGATGGAAAAGTGTCACACAATATGCCACATATGCTGTGTATGGGTTTTTTTTATGCAGACCACTCACTGTCCATGAGGCCCCCTGTCCACTGCCAAAAGCACCTACAGTGGGCTTGTGAACATCAGTACTGGATCATGTAGCAATGGAAACAGGTGGCCTCAAGTGGTGAAACATTTTCTGATTAGATGGTGCCTGACTGGATTCGATGGCACCAGGATCCATATTGAGAAACAACCTGATGGAGACAGTGTGACAGTTTGGGCAATGTTCTGCAGGCAAACCTTTGGTCCTGGCACTCATGTGGCTGTTACTTTTGACACATACCACCAAACTAAACATCGCTGTAGACCAAGTATGTTCCTTCATGGCAGTAGTATTCCGAAACTGCAATGGCCTTATTCAGCAGGTTAGTGTGCCTTGCCACACTGCAAAAAAATATTTGGAACGGTTTTAGGGACAAGGCATAGAGTTCCAAGTGTATGCCGGGTCTCCATATTTCCCAAAACTCAGTCTGATTGAGATTCTCTTGTATGTCCTTGAGGCCCCACTTCACGACTTACAAGATTTAATGGATCTGCTGCTAACATGTTGGTGCCAGATACCACAGCACACCTAAAGAGGTCCTGTGGAATCCATGGGGTTGATGGGTCAGAGCTATTTTGGCAGCATGAGGGTGAAGTACACATTATTACAACTGATCTGTTCATGTATCATATGATTACTTCAGAATGATGAGTCTTGTTTTTGTTTACTATGCATGTTCAAATCTTGACTGATGACTGATTCTGGAGGTGCAGATGGAAGCAGTGAACTTCTAGGCAAGACAGTAGATTCTTCTAGATCTTAAGATTTAATTCTGGTTGCAAAAACCACTGCCTTCTAGTCTCAGCAAAAGCCCATAAGTCAGACATACCCACCTGTTCAGCTGTACTCCCATGGATATAGAGTAACACCTCTCTGCTTTCACACAATCCCTAGGAGTGTTCGGCAATTATCGTTCACAAATCAAGTCCCAGACACCTGGATTACTTCTTAGCCTTTTTAGTTCACAACAGAGACTTACTGCTTTTACAACATAATGTGCATACAGGTATATGTACTATGAATACACACAAACACACACACACAAGTGTCCAGTTCCCTGTGGTATAGTTCTGTGCAAAATTCTTGAGCCATCGCTCATTTCTGTATATTTTACAGGGGAATCACCTTGTGCAAAATGCTATTTTATACCTTTGTTGCTATCTTGGGCATATTGACTAGACGAAAATAAAAGCAAACAATTGTTTTAATGCAACAGGCTGCTAAGTGCTTACAAATAGAAGGCATTCAACATCAACAGTAAACATATCAACTGCCTGATCATCTGTAACCATCTACTTCTTTTTCATGCCTTAAGCTAGATGGCTTTATTACAATGATTTGTCTGGAATGATTCATATGAAGGTAGATCACTATGTGATTCAACAAACAAAAAGCAATCCTCTGAAACTGAAAAACAAGTCAAAAAACAAACAAAGTCATTGTTTCTAAACAATACATAATGTCTGGCTCTTTCAAAGCGAAATGTAAAGGAATGAGGGTTGGTTCTGTTCCAGTCAGAATTTAATGGTAGAAGTATGTCTTGATATTCTAAACATAAATGGCATTTACATAATAATTTTTCTTCTAGTTTTCAGTGAACCTGTTTAGGACTCTGCCTCCTTCATCCAATCCTACTGGGGCAGAGTTTGATCCTGAGGAAGACGAGCCTACATTGGAGGCTGCTTGGCCCCACCTGCAGGTCAGTGTGCCACACCAGCACAAGACATTCAGATTGATATAGCTGTAAGTATAGCTGTAAGAGCTGTTGTTTCAATATGTAGCTTCTGTAATCTACTAATTATTGTGATAAATACAGTGGAGATAAAGAGAGAAGGCACAAATTATTCTGGGAAAATGCTTTTGTTTTCCTCATAGGCTAGGAAGACATTTTGAATGTCACAAAAAGCTGGCCATCTTGTGACTAGTATTTAGTCAGCAATTGGCAAAATAGCAATTGCCACAGGCTAAGCAAAGCTTAGCTTCAGCACAAGTATTTTGTGCAAAGCTTCCTGATGCAACCTCTCCATTTAACAGCCAGGAGTTTCCACTGCCCGTTCAGCACTTGGAAGGGAAAGGAATGCATTAATAATATATTACTGTGCTTGTAGGACATAGAAATTCACATAGAAACCCTGTAAGCCTCCCTGTTTCAGCAGGAGAGTTGATCTATTCTTGCTATTTAAGCAAACAATGAATTGGTCTGCATGACAAAAAAAGCACACTATCTATTGCAGCTTGGGTGCAAATGAAATACTGTAACGCATGTTGTGCATAGTTTACTAATACTGTTAGTAAATTGGGCCACTTCCACAAACTGATTTATTATTAAATTAATCTAATATTATTATTTAATAAAATCACATTAAAAACATGCAGTATTATTTATTTTAACAAATTAAAATAATAATTTACTTCAGAAGTACTGTTGTATTTTCATTAACCTCTGACTTTTGTTCTCTGCTCTCTTTTTCCCTGTCTAGCTGGTGTATGAATTCTTCTTACGATTCTTGGAGTCCCCTGACTTCCAGCCTAATATTGCCAAAAAATACATCGACCAAAAGTTTGTATTGTCTGTGAGTATGTTTTCCCCTCACATAAATGTTTATGCATGATTTTACTGAATGTGTTCTTTGATAAGATGTAAAGACAATGGAGCGTCTTTATAATGGAGAAACAGCATGGATATGTTTTACATTTTTACATCAGTCACATATGTGCTGCTGGATTTTATGCTGGACTGAAGCTTTATGCTTGAGAAAATGTGATTTTAAATTACAAAAATATTTGAGGCACAGCAGATGTTTTATGTAATATATTTGAACAAACACTCGTCATGGCAAGGGGTCAGTTTTACTTTATATTCTATTTTAGTTTAAAAGTAATTTTCTTCACATTACAACGAAGGTAAGTAGTTGAAGTTTTATATTTCGTGTAATTTAAACACAAATGACTTGCGCTTTTAAAGCTCCTGGAGCTGTTTGATAGTGAAGACCCCAGAGAACGGGATTTCTTGAAGACTATCCTACATAGGATCTATGGCAAATTTCTGGGACTTAGAGCCTACATACGTCGACAGATCAACAACATATTCTATAGGTGAAATCTCTGGATATTTTCCTCATTATGTATGATATTAAGGTATTGGGGATCCCATTGTATAAAAATGGCACAGTGGCTTCAGAAAGTATTCAGACCAAACAGAGTTTTTTTTTTTTTTCTTTTTTCTTTTCAATTTTGATACATTGCAGCCTGTTGCTACAGTTGTTTATTTATTTTTTTCTTTTCACTACAATCAGTACCCCACAGTGACAAATTGAGAACAGAATTTTGGGCATTTTTGTACATTTTGTATAAGAAAAAACTAAAATCACGTACGTGAGTATTCAGACCCTTTACTTGGTACTTAGCAACTTTGGCAGCGGTGGGCTAGTGGTAGGGTACTTGCCTTTTTCACTTTCTATAGAGGTGTGCCCCTTTCCAACTTATGTCCCTAATTATCTATTTAATTTACTGAAGGTGGACTCCAAGTCAAGGTGCAGAAACATCTTAGCAGCAGTCAAGAGAAATGGGAGGCACATGAGCTAAATTTCAGTTGTTGTTGCAAAATGTATATGTGATATTTCAGTTTTTTTGATTTCTAGTAAATTTACAAAAATATCTGAAATTCTGTTTTCTCTTTATCATTAGGGTAGTTAAAAATATTTTTTTTTAAAAACTTTAAACGATTGTAGCATCAGGCTGCAAAGTAGCCAAATTTAAAAACGTGAAGGTTCTGAATACTTTCTGAAGCTACGGTGTGTGATACGGGACTAAGAAAGTTTAAAATATTGTTCATGTTGTAAAAAACTGCATCTGCATTAAAGTTATCACATTATCATTATTATCCAGTTGGTGATTAGCTTTGGTCTTTCATCACAGGTTTATATATGAAACAGAGCATCACAATGGCATTGCAGAGCTTTTAGAAATCTTAGGAAGGTGAGTGCACCTCCTGACACTGTGGCCATGACAAGCCTGACTAAAGAGAAGGCCTCTTTTATCTGTATTGGATTAAATGGACCTGGAATGTCACATGACGAGCTGTGTTTCCTGTTTGTTTCATAGTATAATTAATGGCTTTGCACTGCCACTGAAAGAGGAGCACAAAATGTTCTTGATCCGAGTGCTGCTGCCTCTACACAAAGTCAAGTCTCTCAGTGTCTATCACCCTCAGGTATTGCTTCCATTAAAGCTCCTGTTTTAAGCCTATATTTGATGTAAATCCTGTGAAAATTCTACTTTGACCTACTGCAATATTACTGGGCACAATATAAAGCCTTGAATCTTAATCTTAATAATGGAGATGCTGTGAACTGTTTATTTTTTGCTATTGACTTGTCATTTAACTTCAGTCACATGTTGGAGAAGCTGTGTACAGTTGTGTTCCTTGGGAGTAGTCTTGCAGTAAAGTCACACAGTTTGACCACGTGTTGAAGTAATGACAGCAGTTCCGTATTATGTGTAGTTTTGTTGCTCTTAGGTAGTCATTATTTCCTTTTCCTGCAGCTGGCATACTGTGTTGTGCAGTTTTTGGAAAAAGACAGCAGCCTTACTGAACCAGTAAGCATTACATCTTTATACAGAATAGCTTCTTGTGCTTTTTTGTTTATTAAGAGACAAAAAAAAGAGCCATTCCATTTAGTTTGTTCTTATTTTTATATGTTAACAAGCCAATCTGTTAAAAGATTTACATTTGTCCGTAATATATTTTCTTATCTTTTCTAACATGATCTCCTCCTTTCCTTGCTTTCCCTGCCGCAGGTTATAATGGGTCTTTTGAAGTTTTGGCCCAAGACCCATAGTCCAAAAGAGGTTATGTTTTTGAATGAATTGGAGGAGATCTTGGATGTTATTGAACCTTCGGAATTTGTCAAAGTTATGGAGCCTCTGTTTAGACAGCTGGCCAAATGTGTATCAAGTCCACACTTCCAGGTAGGAAACCACAGCCACCATTTTGCTACCCTGATTCTGTTACTCCATATAGTTATTTTTTTTCTTTAATTATCTTTTCTGTGGATGATATGATAATGCTTTTACCTCCAAATTACCACTTAAACTGAATACATTTTGTACTCCAGGTTGCTGAGAGGGCCTTGTATTACTGGAACAATGAATATATCATGAGCCTAATCAGTGACAATGCTGCCAAGATCTTGCCCATCATGTTTCCTGCTCTTTATAAGAACTCCAAGAGCCACTGGAACAAGTAAGTCACCCACATCATCTACAGCGTTATTAGTGACACTCTTGAAAACAGAAGTAATCATAAGTTAAAAACATACAAATAAACAGAAATTCATGAATGGATTTGCAGATGTTGCAAGAGCTTTTGTTTCTTTTCCTCCTGTAGGACAATTCATGGGCTTATTTACAACGCTCTTAAGCTCTTTATGGAGATGAACCAGAAGCTGTTTGATGATTGTACTCAGCAGTACAAAGCTGAGAAGCAAAAGTAAGTTGGTAAAAAAAAAAAAAAAAAAAGGGGGAAGAAAACTGATTAGATGGAATATGCTACACTGTTTTCTTTTTGTTACATTAGAGATTTAGCAGTACTTAAAGAACCCTAGTAAGAGTTCTAGGTGATTCTTTCCCCACCTCAGGACAAACTGTTTTTTCTTCTCTTTCCTCAGAGAGAAGTACAAACTGAAGGAGCGGGAAGAGATCTGGCATAAAATTGAAGAGCTTGCGAAACAGAGCCCTCAGGTTTACTAAAATCTTCCCATTTGCACTCAGACACTACCTGATAGGTGAATTAGTAAGGACGGTGGAGTACTATTTTGTTTGTTATTGAACTGGTGAAGTAATTTCTGTGCTCAAGTGTTTGTTATTAAGAAGTAATTCACATGACTTTTATTATTAATTGAGGTTTGAACCAGAAAATATCAATACTGCTTTCCTCAAGCACCTGGGGAAATGTAATTCATTAGAAATTTGTGAAATTGTCCTTATGTGTTGGCATGAGCCTAGCTCTGGGTATTTAGACTTGTCATACTTTAATTAATGCAGAGAGAGTGTTTCAGATTGAGTCTAATTATGACAGGGCTTTTCTCAAGAGCTTTGGCTTTACTCAAATGACACACATTTAAAGTCATGGATTTAATTTAATAGGTGTAATGGAGTGTGTATCCTCATTTAAGTATTTCAACTAATAGAACATGGTATTAGGTGAAACTTATACCACGCATCATCTTTTTCCTTTCAGATTGCAAAGATTCATCCTAATCTCCGACCAGGACTGCCTCAAGATGAGGTCAGTCACTCTTGTAGCATTTACTGTAGTTAATTGTTTTGTTTTCACCTGTTATTACTGAGGCTACTAATCAGCATATTTTGCATTTACTCAGAGGGAAACTGAATGAGTTTGTAATGTGCTTTTATTGTGTGTGTGTGTGTGATTGTAGTATATGATGTATAATGAGAGCCCAGGGGTTCCCCACTATTCTATGGAGACAGAGACTCCCACTGCTGAGGACATCCAGCTACTAAAGAAGACTGTGGAGTCTGAGGCCTCACAGGTATTTCAGGTTTAAAGAGAATAAAGCTGATCTGAAACCAGCTGTCCTCCAACCTTTATTAACCCAGAGGCCAAGATTGGATTCCTAATTTAACACAGCATCTACCCAAACCTGAACACCACCAACATTTCTACATCTCTAGTCAACATTTACTAACACGTTGTGGTCAACATCGTCTTCGGCCGTTGAACTTCTAGTTGTCTAGCGAAATCCAATCTAACCATTCTGATTAATCTACCACTCAGGTTTAAAAACTGAAAGATGTTCAATGAGAGAAAACAATGTTATGTTTTTTATTTATTGTAGTTCGCACATCCAGTTATTTTTGGAAATATTTTAAATAACAACCAAAAGTGAATAATTATTTTCTGTGAAGTTTCTACACTTCAGTCTCTTCCTCAGATGCTTAAACCCGTGTTGCTATGTTTGATGCAGGTTTCTGCTGTGGGTCCTAACAATGTTATGGCAAAGAAAAATTGACCTGAGTGACTGTGATTTAAATGTATTTTAGTATTTAATTTTTTGTTTTTTGTAGTATATTACTATATTTGGTTAATTTGGAAAGAAAAAACAAGCCTTTTGTCTTTGCAATGTCATAGCATTAAGTGTTTCACATTTTATCATATTTCAAATTCCTCTTTAAATGGATTCAGAATAGCAGTGCAAAAATAGGTTTTTTGTGTGTTTTGTTAATTCATTAAAAATAAGACAATGTAGAGAAGAAAGGTTCTTTGTTATAGAACTTAAGTTGTGGTGCATTCAATATCTTTCTAAGATCACTGATTTGCTCCTCAAATTCAGAATCCACCTGTTCCTTATTGAAGTCATCAGCTATAATTAGGAAAGGCACACATCTGTCTATAAATACACAGTTGGTGTATTTAGGAGAAACAAAAAACAAGCCATGAAGTCAAGAGAATTGCCTGTAGACCTTGTTAAACACTTGTCTGGGGAAGGATACATGACATGGTAGGCCTCTATCATTCTCAAGTGTACAGATTTAGAACCACTAGTCTTCCTAAATCTGTCTGCCCACACAAACTGAAGAAATAGAGATCCTGGTTAGACAGGTAATCAAAAACCCAATGTTCACCATGAAGGAGATCCTGAATGAGATACAGAAGGTTCACCATCAGTGTAGCACTTTACCAATTAGCCCTTTAGTGTTGAGTTGGCACCTCATTTGCCAAATGACTCTTGGACCATGAGATGCAAAGTCTGCTGGTCTGAGGAAACAACTGAACTGTTTGGCCACAGTTCCTTTGTTGTGTATAGGAAACAATGCACTGGTGGTGACAGCATCATGCTGTAAGGTTGTTTTTTTTTTTTTGTTTTTTTAAACCTGAACTGGATCAAGAGAAAGATGGGTTCAGAAAATTATCAGTCCTGGGTGAACACCTTTCCCAAGGTGCTCAAGACAACAAGCTTAAGCAAAGATTTACAATTCAACAAAGCAACATCCAGAGGCATGCCACCAGAAAATAAGGTAGTGGTTTTGGAAGAACTCTGTGAAAGTCCTGAAGTAGCTGTATACAACATAGCATCTGGAAAAGACCTGAAAACGACTGTCCACCATTGGTTCCCATCTAAGCTGGCTGAGCCTATGATTCAGCCAAGAAGAACAGGAGTCTGTTCCAAAAGAAAAGTGCGCCAGTAGTAATTTATCATTTCCAGGTAGACTTGAGGCTGTTACTGCTGCCAGAGGTGCAATGTCTATTAATGATCTAGATTATATCAATAGTGCAATAGTACCAGTTTTTTTTTTTTTTATCATTATAAATTTACAAAAGACTAAAATATTGTTTTTGCTGTCATTGTGGATGTTAGAGTATAAAATAACGAAATATGGAAAACTTGAACTGAAACCTTTGAAACTGAATATTTTCATTGCCTTTTTAAATGCATTTATGGTTTTATTTCTGCTTAAATGTTGGCCTTTTTATAAAACCAGGTAGTTTAATGATCTATTGAGGTCTGCCTGCTGCATTTCAGGGGATGAAGGACATCAAGAAGGACAAGGTGCTGATGCGACGGAAGTCAGAGCTGCCACAGGATGTGTACACTATAAAGGCCCTGGAGGCCCACAAGCGGGCAGAGGAGTACCTGACATCTAATCAGGAAGCTCTCTGACCGAAGAACATCACCACCCTTCACCTGCACCACGCCTAATCTGTCCCTCTCGTCTTTGTTCAGAAATGTCGCCTGCTGTATACACCTCTCTTTTCCTCGCTTTGCCTCTGACACTTTCCTTCCTCACCTCCTCTGGAGAGCCCGTTCTACAGAATCCTGGCCAACAATGATGAAGAGGTCCTGGGCCCACGCACACAGTCACAGAAAAGCTTTCTCTGATATGCATCTAAAACAACAGATAGTGATCATATAAAAACGCATTTGAGTGCTTATCATTTTTAACCTTTCCACCTAATCGAAAAAAACATCTGTTATTTTTATGTATGTATTTTTAATTTCTCAATTCATTTTCATGGTCTGGATTTAACCATCAGGCCATACCATCTCTGATCTTCTTTTCAAGCTTTGTCCTTTTTCAGGATTGCCTTTTTTCCTGCATTGCCTCTGTTGATCGGTGTCCATACTGTCCTGTTTGGTTGGAAGGGTCCATACATTAGCAAAGGATTGCATTATACAAATGATAACAAGGAACTCAATGGCAACCAGAGACCATGCATTTATTGTTCTGCACAAACCAGGTTCGGGGACTCTTGGGTATGTGCAAATCTGTTCATCAAAAAAAAAAAAAAAATATATATATATATATATATATGGATCATGTTGCCTTGCTTTTGTGGGACTATATGGATCATATGAATGTAAGGAATCTTCCAAATTGTGCCAGACGCATTACATGGATGTCTCTCTGAACAGTGAAGTCACTAGAGCCTTCAGTTTTCTTCAGAACCAGGCTCATTGTAACATTTGGTTAAATAACAGGATAGGTTTGATTCAAACACGGTTGCTTAAAACTCCTATCAAAAGTTCTGGAAGTCAATGCATCATGCTTCCCTCTTGCACGTCAAGCTGTTTCAGAGTCCTGTCAGACTAAGGGCAGATGTAAATCTGGAATTAGCCATATATGAGCTAGTCCACATTCCATTTGCTTCAGTGGCTTTGTAAAGTGTGATTGCTGTCTAAGTGGTTTAAGCTTCGGAGCTTGGTTTCCTCCTCGTGGGAGACTACTGTGTTTTTATTTAAACCCGCGATCGCGTTCAGACAGCAAATGTAATCGCAGGATGTGAGGTTTAATCTGTTTCCTGCCTTAGTGGTGATCTGTTTACAAGTTGCGATCACAGCACTGTTTATTGCTTTATCCAAGTGGAGACCTCTTAAACCAACACCAGCAGATCATTCCATGGTTCCTGATCATTCTGCTAAAGGACAATGCTGCTTCTCAATGTTCTGTCCCTAAAGAACCCTAACCTAAAGCTACCAGCTGTTACTTTCCAAGGTCCCACGGTGTGTGGCTGCATTTTTAACCCTGTAATAAATTTAGAATGGCTTCTGAAGACAGATCCCTCTTAAACAACTCTTGGTTGCATAATCTGACCTTTTATAAGCATCTTATTTTGTCCAGTGTTTTCGTATCATTTAACATTTCAAAAATTCCCATTTTGCAAGCCTATTGAATGATAAGGATTACTGAATTGCAAGTGGGAATCTCTGAACTCACCCGTACCTTCTCATCCACAAAACCTGCTTGTTGTTACTTTAACAATTATGCATTTTTAAGCACCTAAGCAATATTTTTAGAAGATAAAGAGGAAATGATAAAAAAAAAAACAAAACTAAAAGATGCACTTGATGTGTATGGATGAATGCTATACAATCCTCTTTCTAGGACTTAAAAAAAAAAAAAAAAAAAAAAAAGCTTGCTTGACTTAACCCAGGCTGGTTATATGAGGAAAACAGACAGCCTCTATTAATTGTTGCAAATATTTGTGCGTTGTATATTGTGTATTGCTTAGGGTTGCACTCTTGCCACTCTTATGATTTCCCCTTTGCCTTTCCACCAGTTAGTTTTGGGTTTTTTTCTTTTGCTCGTTACCAATTATAAAATGAGCCCCTCTCTATTGTAGAGTGAGCCGTCGTTTTCTGTTCATTCCAAGAGAATTTTCACTCCTTAAATAGATGACCAGACAACACAGCACTTGCATCATCCACACTTGGCAACAAGGTCTTCTTCTATGCTGCAATCTTTTGTCAGAGCTCAGATTGGAAAAGTTATTTGCCAAGATTTTTTTTTTTTTTTAAACAGATGATGTCAAAATGTCGTAAATTATTCCGAAGTAACAGCTAGAGTTAGCATTTGCATTTTACAGGTCTTGTTGGAATTTTTACAGCACTAACTTAAAACAGCAGTGGTAACAGTCCCAAAAGCCTTGCTTTGTGGATCGGGCAAAGCGTTTGTTGTCTGACATCTACACACAAACACTGTAGAAGGAAATAAAACTATGGGTCTCTCCAAAACCCCCAGCCCCACACTCACCATCCCTGCCCCGTTTCCTGAGTCTGACACTAATCTTACGCTGCTTTCCAGGTCATATGTACATATGTTGTACTTTAATTAGGTAGAGCATTACATAGTATGAAAGTCATATTTTGTACAGATGTTCATGTATGTACAGAACAAAATAAAGCTAAAAAAAAAAAGTTTCTGAATGTTTGCTATACAAAGATCTACAAACAATTCAAACAAGCTATGAAGCTGCAACAGATTTAAAATTACTTTCACAATTGACATTTGTAATGTAAAATATGTAATGATTTTGGAAAGAAATTCAGTTTCAGGGTTAATACAGAAAAGCCAGTCTCTGAGTGAGAAGAAGGTATGGAATGTACCAAGTTAGCAATACAATTTGATGGTTAAGTGAAGATTATTTGCAAACTCATCAATAACAAAGAACCTTATGAGATCCTGAAAGACCTGAATGATGTTCATGCAGGACAATGTCACATAGTGCTGAGGAACGTTTCCTGAAGGACGAATTAATGTTTTAACAGCAACAAAAGGAACTTCCCTATGTTCCTTGTCAGCTTTGTCACAGGCATAGTGTAAAAATGTGAGCTACAGGGTGGAGCAGATGATGAAGGCCTTGGGTGATTTCACTTGCGTTCCAGTATGAGGCTCGCTGAGCTCTGCCGGGTCTGAAGCGTCTTTTGGACCATGTCCTTCCACTGGTCATCGGAGATCTCCTGTGCCCAGGCTGGGATGCCCAGTGTAGGCAAGTTAACTGCTGCCATGGTCCTCTTAACAAGTTCAATGTGGTCTGTGAATCATCGCAAGACAAATAAGGAAACTTGAAACTTATATTTAAAAAAAATAAATAAATTTTTAAAAAATAATCAGTCATCCACTGGAAACATCAGACCATCTACTTACCTTGATCCATAGGAATGGAAGCATGACTCCGTCGCGCAGCAGCGCCTTCAGGATCGTCCTCTTCATCGCTGTCTGGAGGCGGCGGCTGAGGCAGGAACAAACCCATGGCCTGCAGGACAGCCACTTTAATGTCAACTTAATGTACAAACTACTGCAGAGCTACAGTTAAACAGAATATTTTTCTGCTAAAAAATTCAACTGGTTAACAAGTTTAGTTGGTGAGGCAAAGCGTATAAGTACACTGGCCTGTGACAAGATCAGAATTAATCAACCATGTCAACCCTACCTCGATTCTCTCCTGGACGTCCTGCAGCTGCTCAGCATGTGTTCCCTCATCCGCCTGCTCCGCGTGTGAGCTGTTCAGGCCATCGGGATCTTGGTTCAGTGGCTGGTAATAATATCCTCCACCTTCATCTTCATCACCTGCTCCACCATCCTCCTCCTCCATGTCCTCGCCACTCCATTCCTCTGCCACAGCAGTGTCTGAGGTTCGGTCCTGGACCAGATCCTCCTCAGAGCTCGGTAACACTCTTTCTGGACCCATGTCTCGAGCCCTCCCCACTTCCATCCACGGGCCCCAAGTTAAGTCTGCAGCCCTGCATGTAAAATAAAACAGCAGTTCTTTTACTCTGAAATAAATGTCCCTTCAATAACAACTGTGGGTTTTTTTTGTTTTTTTAAGTCTTAGATTTCATCACTACAGTAGTGCTTCTTTTAGTTATTCTACAACTAATTTATATATAACAATTTATATATAACAATTTTGATGAAGCTGAAGATGGAAGAGTGGAAAAAATGTGCCAATAAATACACAGGAGCTACTTTTCCTTCCGCACTCGCCTCTCACACGAACACAACAGCACAGACGGTTAAAAAACTGAATAAATGCTGTTTTATCATGTAAAGATAATTCCACTAAAATGCTGTTTGTGTCAAACATGAACTGAAGTTGTTTTAATAACAATAAATGTAACAAAATTAGCATTATTTTTTCTACATTTTCCAAATTATTGCAGGACCCTGCTCTACTGGGCTGGACTAGGCTGGCCTACACTAGACTGGGATGAACTAGGCTGGGATGGACAGAGCTAGGCTAGGCTTGACTAGGCTGTATTTGACCATACTGGGATGGACAAGGCTGGACTAGGCTGGGCTGGATTAAACTAGTGGGCTAGACAAGACTAGACTGGGATGAACAAGACTGGACTAGGCTGAACCAAACTAGAATTGGTTGTACAGGTTAGACTAGACTAGACTAGACTAGACTAGACTGGGCTGGGCTGGATTTAACCAGGCTTGTCAGGCTAGGACAAGGCCGGCCCAGGCTGAACTAGACTAGACTGGGACAGACAGAGCTAGGCTAGGCTTGACAGGGCTGTACTGAAACAGACTGACCAGGATGGACAAAGCTGGACTAGACTACATTGGGATAGTCTTGGCTAGATTAGACTAGGCTGGGATGAACAATGCTGGTCTGCGGGTTTAAACGATCTGTTCACAGGCAGTGACAGTCCCATCAGGGACAGAGCAGCAGCAGCAACACCAACAACAACAACAACAACAACAACACCGCCACCGCCGCCGCCGCCTCCAGCAGCCCCAGGTGAGCTCAGAGACCGCGGACTCTCTGACACGAGCTGATAGCTTCCCCACCGCCTCACCGTCTTCTACTTCTCTGCTCGCTGTTTGTTTGTGTCCAGTTTTCAGTAAAGACCCTGCAGCGGGTCAGCACAGATTAGTAGCTTCCTCCAGGAACCGGAAACACGTAACCCCTAAGTCAGTAGAACGTCGTTTTCGGCGCGACGAATCTAAATGTAGTCAAATAACTTAAGATCCCGATAACAGAGTAATAAAACCCTCAGCGAGTTTTAAATTCACAGCTCGGCGTCCGAAGCGCCGTTGCTGCGAGGCGGGGAGGAGCCGCTGGGGGGCGCTGCGCTCGGCGCCTTTCACACATCAGCCGGCGGAGCAGCGGAGCAGCGGAGCTTTCGGGGAAACGAGCAAATGCATATTTATTTTTGCGGCAGTATCCGCGGAGGGAGGCAGGATGTGGAGATTTATCAGAAGATCGTGAAGAAGTTGCAGACGTACGGGAGAGTTTTGACAGAGCACGTGAGCCACGCTGACCTCTCTGATAAAGGTACATCCGGAGAACAAACATAAACAAACAGATAAACAAACATAAACACTGCCAGCGTTTTTCAAACACCTGAAGGAAGGCGCACAAAGCCTTTGAATCTTTTTGTCGATGATCACCATGGTGATAGTGGCTGGTTGTGAGATGGTAAGTTGACTGAGTGTGAAGGACTCGTTTGCTGATTGGCTGAACTTTAAAACACCTGGTTTAACCTGTGACCCCGACTGTCAGGTGAGGACGCTGTGCTGGACGGAGACAAAGCCATCCATGATCGAGATGTACAATGGCTGACCCTGTCTGATGGTAAGGGGACACGTGTGTGTGTGTGTGTGTGTGTGTGTGTGTGTGTGAGTGTGTGTGTGTGATTATGGCTGCAGGATATGACGACATGGGCAAAATGATAGCGTTGAAGTTAAAAACAACCAATCAACGATAAACTGAAGTGAAATGGAGAATGTGGGTCCTTTTAAAACTGTGAATGTTAAATGTAAAAAAAAAATTGGCCAAAATAATTGGACTTTTGTTTGGATCACATGAATACCATGATATCAGCATAACAAGACCCACTGGCCTGCGGGGTATTCCACAAAGCAGGATTTCTCAGTTTAGCCAGAAAACTTGAGCCCAAAGTCAAACCTGACCAGTGGTTTAAGAGCGGAGGGATGATTCTCTTGGACAGCCTTTACCTTAAGGCTTGAGTTATCTGGCTAACTTAGAAACCCTGCTTTTCTCGCTCATTGGTCGGAGGCTCATTTGCATATTGCAGTCTTTGGAAACGATGAAGAAAAGATGTGGAGCCCATGGCTTTACTCACGGAGTAAACGAAAATGGCGGGATCTCTGTTAATACACTACATGTCTAAATGTTCATAGAAACCTGTAAATCCAAGCTTTTTGTCTTTTGCTTCTCCTTTTTTTGGGAGGCTTTTACAGTTGATGTAATGATGATTTGATTGTATGCAAGAGCCTTGTTGAGGCCAGCTACTGATCTTGACAAATGCAAGCTCCAAACTCATCCCCAAGGTGGAGCTCCATCACTTCAGAAAATACAGCTGCACTTCTCCACAGCAAAGTGCTGGAGGGCTTTACAACCCTCTAGTTGATGCTGGCATTTCGCACAGTGACCTCAGGCTCAGGTGTAGCTGCTTCAACGCTTCCTAATATACTGACAGCAATTTTCAGTGGAGGTTATACAAGCTGTGTGCATGTAAGTGTCTGCTGAGTGAGAAAATAAACACTTCCTCTCATCTCTCAGGGACGTTACTGTGTCTGTTAACATTTATAAAGAGCCAAAGGGCTTGCGTTTGAACTTTCGACCTCAGAAAATATCATCAGGCATCTCTGTGCATCAGAAAGAAAACCTCCAGAGACTATTCTGAGCTGCTTATCCTCATCTCCTCTTTGTCTCCTAATGCAGTCATAGTTGCTGAGGTGACACAGCCATCTCTTGGGGTCGGTTACGAGCTCGGTCGAGCTGTGGCCATGAACAAGAGGATTCTCTGCCTGTTTCGACCCTCGTCTGGCAGAGGTAGTCTTAATTATATTTCTATATTATATTTGCTTAGACCTGCATATTTACTCTCCTGCAGTTCTACTTCCCATCTCTCTCTCTCTCTCTCTCTCTCTCTCTCTCTCTCTCTCTCTCTCTCTCTCATGGTGGTGAAGGTCAAGATTTACCATTTCACTGACAAATTCTTACACACTCCTGCTTTTGATGCACAACTTTCTGCCTCACTTTATTATACTCTGTTTTCTTTAGCACTGTCTGCCATGATACGAGGAGCTGGCGATGGGTCGGCCAGCTCGCTCTTTCAGGTACGGGATTATGCAGAAGAGGAAGTCGAAGGTATCCTGGAGAAATACTTTGCTGAACTCACTGAGAAGTGAAGCTGCAATCAGTGTTCCACATAATCCAGCTCTGTATACAGTGCTCAGGAAGCACTTAACTGATTCGATTACTTTCACACTTGCATAATAGATTGTCATTTATTAAAAATAGTTCAGACCTGAATTAACACTTAACTGTGATTTTTACAAAAGTCCAAAAGTTTGCTAAAAGGCAACATTCACAAGGCTGTATGACCCCTACTTAAGACTTTTTTTTTTAACTGACATAAAGCAACATTTCTAAAGATTTGTTTTTTGGCTACTTTTGGCTACTTTCATAAGTTTCAAGACGGATATTGTAATCAGTGGATGCTTGCTGGATACTAGAACAAGCTTTTATAAATGTTTCTTTTCACCTAATGTCAGTTATTATAAAAGGCTTTATAAAATTATAAAAGGCTTATGGAGATGTTGCATAGCCTTATGAATGCTACCCTTGTAGTAACATGTTATCTAAAACTGTAAATGATTTTGAGTTCTATATTAAAGTGCTACTGTTTTTCTATTACTTTACTGCTTTGGTGAGTAATCCGAATTTTAAAAAGTCTCAAAAAAAAAGGAAAGGCCATGTGTAGGTTTAAAGGTCACAAAAAGCCTCACTAGAAAAGAGATTTTTCAACAGTAAAAATGCAGTATATAGAATCTAAAGCAATATTTGATCAGAAAAAAAAGATGAACGTTCATGCCCATTGGCGTCTGTGTCTTACTGTGAGAGACCAGGGAGACTTTATTCCACAAAGGGGCATTTCTCAGATCAGCCAGATAGTTTAAACCTTTTAATCCAGCCTGTGCAACAGGAACAGTGGTAAAATCATTCTCAACTTTGGGCTTAAGTGATCCGGCTAAACTGAGGACTCGTGCTTTGCAAATACCTCCCAGCTGTAGGATTTAACATACAGTGCCCTCCACAATTATTGACACCCTTGTAAAGATTAGTAAAAGGGCTTAGAAGTAGTCCAGGTATCATATTTCTGGACTCCGACAGATGGCCATGTGGATAAAAGCTGGAATGGGTTAATCAATTTGTGGAAGGTCACAAATGAAATGTTAATGAGTGTTATTTATTCAAGTTGACTTTTTTAAAGTGAATGTTTAGATGGCAATTCAAGTGAAAATAATTAATGTTAATATAACATTGAGATGGAACAACGTTCTAGCTCAAGGCTCTTTTAGTAAAAGTGATTCAGAATCATTTGTAAAAAGTCGTGGGTGAAATGACACAAAAATATCACATTTAACAATATGGCAAAGTATTTATTCTGACATTTGTTAAACTGGAACAAAAGAATGTCAGTTGTGTCACATTTAAGAAATACTCTGAGATGTACTGATGATTTTTATTCAGCATCGGAACAACACACTGCACCAAATCCATTTAGACTGACCTAATTCTGCTCTGTCAGCATTTTGTAGTTATTGATATCAAGGTCAGAAAAGCTCACTGAGACTTTGTTGCACAATTTATCACAATATTGATAAATGTCACATGGCCCAGCAAAGCTCATGATCAGATGTCTATATAGTTTAACTTTATCCTCTGGGTTGAGGGGTTAAGCTTAAGTTGGAGCTGCTATCAGTTCAGTGAACTAGTGTTGGAATTGGTCAGCAGAACTGGTTGTATAAATTTTCCAATGCTCCCCATTTTGCAGGCCATCTGCTGCTGGGATTAGCCTCCTCACTGGTGATGAGGCAGCATTTTTACCTGCATCATTTTGGACAGAAACATGTACATTTTCTTAGCCTAGTCATCTGGAGAAAGGCGTTTCTGTATGTGGTCAGTTCTCCGCTTGGTTTTTCAGAGCTTCATTCCAGCTTAACAAATAATGCTTTTGAAAAGCTATCAAAAATGAAAACCAAAGCGTCTTGAGCTAACTTACATTTCAGTTACTTTTTTAAGACTAAGTCTTCTTTTAAGTGTAAAAATTGGGCAATTTTGGTGATAATTTTTTTCAGTTAGCGCTGGAAAATCACTCCCTTTCGTAGCTGTTTGTCCTAATTAGGGTCACAGGGGGTGCTGGAGCCTATGCCAGCTGTCATAGGGCGAAAGGTGGGGAAACACCCTGGACAGGTCCAGTCCATTGCAGGGCAGACACAGACAAACACACTTACAATAACCTAGGTGGATATTTAGCTTCTCCAACTCACCTGACGTGCATGCTTTTGGATGATGGGAGCAAACCAGAGCACCTGCAGGAAGCCCACACAGATGCAGGGAGGACATGCAAACCCCACCCAGAAAGGACTTGGCCCACCCCACCTAAATTGTGAAAGCAGTTCCCAGCTACTTTGTTTCCTCCCACAGTCTAAAGACATGCATGTCAGGTGGATTGGAGATGCTTAATTTCCCTCTTGAAGTGACTGTGTGTGAGTGTGTCTGCCCTGCAGTGGAGTGTTTCTCTGCATTTTGCCCAGTATGCTGGTAAGGATAAAGAGCTCACTTTCACTTTTTTCACACAATGGTTGGATTGAATCCATTCCTGTTTTGTAGGCTCATGTCTAGTTGATTTAAGTAACTGTTTTAAATTAGCACTGTTCTGTTTATACCCCAACACAAGATGCCGTTTGTATAACGAACTTGATGAAATCTCTTCTTAAGAGGACACATATGTAGCAGTATGGATTCTGCAATAGCGCCACGATTGTAAGTATTAAGTGTGACTCTTCTGTGATGACTGCCTCTCTGCTCAGGGAGTGTGTAGACTCTCCTCTCTGGTAGCCCCGTGACTCCAAGCAGGGAGGTTGTGTGCACTGCACTATGCCACACTGTCATGCCCTCTGAGTGAGTGATACTAGCACTTCTATCAGCAGCTAATGTGGACTCCAGTTTCAGTTTATTCCTGGGCTTGATGCTCACTTCCTGTGTGGGATATATAGTGTCAGGGTGGGACCCATTCCCCAGTTCATTCCAAGCAAGAAGTGATTAGGCACAAACACAAACTGTGGCGAGATGGAGTTTTAAGGGAAACATAGAAGAGAGGAGAGAAACTTTATACCTGGAAAGGCAGGCATGCTGTATTGGGTAAGATCTTAATATTTTCAGACTCCGAAGCCTCCTGCGGTGTAAAACATTACTTTGTGATATTATGTAACTGCACACATGATTGCTATTGCATGGCTGATAGAGAATCTGCACTGGTTTCTTGCCAGAACCGACCTGCTAGCAGTCAGCTTTGTGATACTAAATGCAAAGACCAATACATCCCCAAATTTGTTTGTAAGCTTCTTTGAGTACATGTAATCTCTGACTCACTGACTGTAAAAAAAAAAAACACTAAAGTGCAGTCAGACTAGAAATATTCAATGTAAGTCACGTCTGTTGCTGCATTAAATATGGTCCTTGTCACCATGCCTGGAAACCATGCTCAAGCTAATTCAGTGCACTCCTCTCAACTGTAATTTGTCAGTCTATCAACCACATATCAATGAAGAAATGTACAGCATGACCATAAAACACCTACTTAATGTTTTGTTGTTTTATATATTTCATGATTAATCGATTGGGATTTCATGATTAATTGATCAGAATTGATTACCTGATTAAACCATACTGATGGTGTAAAAGTCCACCAGTTAAATCAGCTTGGTGATTTTTTTGTGATTTGAATAATAGACATTTTTAAAGTCAAGCTCTGCAAGCTGTAAAATCTCTATTGGATGCTATTGTCACAGAAAGGGAGGAAACCCACACCAGCAGGATCTCATTTTTCACGTTTGATAGATTACTCAATAACTAGTTTATTATTAATTTACTCAATAACTAGTTAATTATTCCTTGTTTCCTCAGTTTTAATGCACACGAGTCAGTATCAAAAATACACATTGCAAAGCATAAGTGCAGGTTACACCAATAAATTATAGAAATAAATTAGATTTACATTTAAATACTGTTAATCACTGCCTCAGTGAAAAAATTCACAAGCTTTTCTGTGCTGTATTAATCTTAAGAGCAGTACTGATAAATGAGTTACCATGTTCTCAGTGACAATGAAAATAAATCTTACACCTTTACAAAAATCACATTTGCACTTCGAAAACATCACAAATATTTCATGTCATTTATATTGCAGTTGTTTCCAAATGATCATACTCTATATATATTTTGGATATATACTCTCTACTGACTGCATACCTCTTCACTATCCCTGTCCGGCAAATGCAGCTTTAAAGAGTAGACAGAAGTGCCATGTTGGCAATGTGGATCTAATACCTTTTTGCACAGGGTAAAACAAGCTGTTTAGTCTAAATATGAATCTTATGTTCCTTTGCATCATTGTAGTCTTTGGACCAAGACTAACGTATTCAAGGCTGTGTGTTCCACTCATTGCAATCCTTAGTCAATAACAGTTTCTCAAGTGCTATTATCTTTTGTCTGAGGAGTGCATCTTATTCATGGTCACTGAAGTAGTCCTTAGGCTACCACTTTACCTGTATTCTCCAGGCTTCGCCTTCAACTTTTGATTGACAGTCTATATGACAGGTCAATTTGGTCAGAAACATGGGAGGTCATTTTGGTCAGAAGCATGTCCCTTTTAGTCCCATATACTGTAGTCTTGTATATGGCTGGGATTACAAAGTTCTTCTTATTCTTGACCCAGATCCTGATCTTCAGTGAGAGAAATCAAGCAGTCATTGTATCCTGGCACTCGCATAAGAGGAGAAGCTTCATATGACCTCTGTGTTTAGTCTCTTCTTCTCAAGTTCAGGAGGAGGGGAATGGAGGAAACTGATCTTGCAGTCCTGCTGAGTGGAAACTAGGTGCCGCTGCTGTGTGCAGCATTGCTGGAATGAGTGCTGTTGGGAGGCTGGTGGTCTACACCGGCTGCAGGCACAGAAGGCCTGCAAATGCCCTCGTAGCACTAGTCCAGCAGTAAGTGCCACCACAGCCAGAGTCATGCCCCCTAGTACCAGTAGGATTATGAGCTGCTCCTCAGAGAGTCCTGACACTGCATTCTGTGTCACCACCTCTTTCACAGAGATCTTCAATGAACTCCCCTTTCCCCCACTGCCCGTATTCCCCTGTGAATGGTTTCCAAAGCTGGAGATATCAGGGTTATTCTGGGTAACCCCATCCAGTCCAATACTTTCTCCTTCCCCCCCTCCCCGACCCAAATTACTGTGTGGGGTTTGCCATTGGGGCCCCTTTTCCCACAGTGGGACTTCACAAGTTCTGCCAGTGTAACCAGGGGGGCACAAACAGTGGAAGGCAGAGACACGATCTATACAACGACCTCCATTGAGGCAAGGCTGACTCGCGCAGTCATCCAGGTTGACGGTGCAGAAGCGACCTGTGAAACCAGCGGGGCACAGGCACGAAAACCGATTCACTCCATCCAGACAGGTGGCACCATTGGCACAGGGACGCATTAGGCAGTCATCCATGTTGGTTTCACAGCGAGGCCCCGTGAAACCAACCAAGCAACGGCAGGAAAGTTCTGGTGCATAGCCACCCAGGTCCTCGCACAGACCACCATTTTTACAAGGAGACCTGCGATGCAGCACAAGAGAGGATTTTAATTACAGTTTTAGGCTGAAAGAGTTGACAGCATTGGAAATATGGCATCAGCTTAAATATGATTTTATTTCATTAGTAAATCAAGCAAAATTATTATTTAAGCTATTCCTTTGTGCCTGGCAACTACTGATGAATTGCATGCCATTCGAATATGAAATTTGTTCCTCCAGTAGTTCACTATGCTTCATCTTTTCAGTAACTATGTGGTTTCCCTGGAAACCACTCAGTCAGTCAGTTTTAGTCCACTTGGGAAGAACAGTAGGGGCCAGGCCGCAGTCTGTTAGTATTAGCGAGCTCTTACAGGGCTAGTAATGAGCCCATTGAATTACATGATTGCTCTCCAGAGGCTGCGAATTGACCAGGCTGTTGCACTGCGTGTGCCAATGAGGACAACTATTGGTGTGGTGATGCCGCCATAGAGCAGGAACAAAGAAAATGCATTAAAGTAAACACACGGGCTATTCATTTCTAATGATCTAAAAAATTCATTCATTTATTATATGACTGCCCATCTAAACCGGGGTCACAGGAGCGGCTACAGCCTAATTTGTAAAACAAAACATACTGTTTGTGGGTTGAATGAACAGGTTAACAGCCACTGGCACATTTTCAGTATTTCAAATTCCTCTAACAAACATTTCTTACTTTTTATTCCACCGAATTAGCATTAATGATTAATTAATGACCGAATTAAAAATTAATGAATGAGTCATTAAAAAATATTAGGGGGGAATCATTCATCATTTTTACATTCATAATTGCTTTTATGTATTTAAGTGTTTTTAGTTTATAGTATCACATTCATTAATTTCCCCTGTACCCTCCAGGATTGATTCCATGATTTTAAATGGTGAAGGACTTACCATTAATGTAAAGATTCTAGAAAAAAAAAAACTTGAATATAATTTAATAGAATTTTTAGATCATGACAAGAGTCTTCAAACTTACAAATCCCTATTTCTGATTTGGTTCTTTTATAGCATTTATAGCTCAAAGACCCTTTTGTGGCATCTTTTTGTGTAAGAGTGTAGGTGTATCACCAGCACTCAAAAAGTGATTATATTGGTTTTACCACATTACATTACTAGGCAGATTACATAAAACATCATGCAGTGTTCAATAATTGTGTGCTTTCAGGAAAAAGAACAGGATAAGGTGCCAGTCCTGTGTGTGCACCCTTAATTTATGTAATAAAGAAATGAATTAATGGATAATTTGCTTAATAAGTAATAACACTCACTTTGTTTTATGGCACGGGCCAGTCTTTAACTCGCAGTTTCTCCCATGAAAGCCTTCAGGGCACAAACAGTTGTAGTCTCCTGCTTCATTTAAAGAACAGGTAGCTCCATTCTGACATGGTTCTTCTTTTTCACACACATGGACATCTGGATGAATAAAGGAATAAACTTCAGCAAACTTTAAGTATGCAATTTGAGACTTTACCAACCATACAATCATGTTAATCTTCTACCTTTGTCACAGAAGCGGCCTGTCCAGCCATCTTCACATGTGCATTGCCAGGGCTGGTGGCAGGAGCCATGAACGCAACCTGGCATCCTCACACAGTCAGCACAGAAAGGCCCTCCCCATCCTGGGTCGCATCTGCCAAACAATGTCAAAAGTAGCCTCTTGATATACTTGTGAATCCCTGCTGGGACTTTGTGACAATGCATCAAAAATAGGTGTTGTGAGCATGATGAACAGAAATGAATGAACTCTTCAAAGCCTTTATCCATTTTTCTTCGGTACCATGACATATTTCTAAATGCAAGATGGTCCTAGGGAAGGCCTCGGAGATGGGATTGGGGAAATGTGAAGCTAATATTTTTAGTTAATATTTTTCCAAACCTGCTAGCAAAACCTGTAACCAGGCATACAAACTAGATTAAGTATTCAGTAACCTAGACTGTTTCTTCTATTAAGCATTTTGTAGAGGTCTGTTACTCAACTGCCTCCTCTGATCTGCAATTTTAGAAAACATTTTGTCAGTGTCTCTCTTAAACTGTAGAATTAAAGTAATCTTAGTAATGGAAGCTTAGCTCGATCATAAGAATGTCCAGTTTAGTGCACCAGCTGAAACCCAAGATAAGTATATCATAATGTCATGATAGTTATGGAGCTATAATTTCTGATCATAAACCATACATTTCATTTAAGCAGCTACTTTTAAAGCCAATTTTCATGTTCCTGATATTCCCGTTGATAGCCATGAGCACAAGTTTGGCTTGTTGTTCACTGACCTGCATTCTCCATCTTCACCACACTTCCCATGGCCAAGTTCACATGAGCAGTTCACAACAGGAGTCGGAAAAAAGTCTGTAGAAGATAAAAAGACAGGCTGTTTTAAGTGTTGCATGATGCATTTTTGGTGAGTGTTAGGTGAAAGAGTAAAAGGTAGCCTTTATGTAATCCTTCAGTCAGTTTAACCTTACAATCATGTAGCTTGGGACAGTTGGTTCAGCAACATCTTGCGGTTTCCCTGAGGCACTTTAAGAAAAGATGCAGTTTACTAACCCTCCCTCAAAAATATTTCTTATTTATTAATTTTTAAGATTCAGTTCTACATTTAGTCATTGAGGGATTTCAATAATATATTGCCTATGGAATGTGTTTGTCCCACAGGCCAAAATTTTTACTGTGATGAACCCTGACTCCCCCCCCCCCATTACATGAGACTAGCAGCAGGCATGTAGATGGTGTTCCTTTTCAACAGCTTGTGTAGCACTTTGCATAGCGACTGTGCAGTGAGCCAACAGCTGGCCAGTAATGAGGCCCCACACTCAGACAGATGTGGTCAGGTGGTTAATTTGTTTTGACAAGGTTCCATTGAGAGACACAACTCATTAGCTTCCTTTTTTTTTCCACGTAGCATTTATGTTTAATTTCTGGGTTTTAGTTTAGGCACAACATTCCACCCACATATCAAGTAAGGGCTAGGGTTATGTGCTTAAGTCTGTAGACACCTCAGTTTTTCTTCGTAAAGATTATTTGAAGGAATTTGGTCCCATTTACATGGTTTAACACTAGCTGTTCAACAATTTTAGGAGGATTTGATTGGATTCAGCCACGTTAATGGGGTGCTGATGTTGACTGATTAGATCTGGATCACAAACACCACTTACTCTCATAACAAATGTATCGGAAGTAGCAGAGAACACCATTTTTATGTTCTACAGTCATATGGAGGGAGGCCTTATACCGCTCTAATTCACGGACATCGATCATGGTGAGGGTCACTGGGGTGTCTGGAGAATTCTGTCCATAAAGAATCAGTTTCCCCAGTCAAGATTCATCCTAATCATGCATTATATTTCACCTGAATAGAAATTCTCCATTCAAAATGCTGTTCAGTCCAAGACTTTGCTCAATCCCTGTCTGGGAAACCAGCCTTGAGTTTCTAGGAGTATTTGTGGTGAACAGTATGACTGGTTAGACACTAAATACTGTTCTGCTTTTCTAATAAAGATGAATGATGTTGATGGTTGGAGGGGACAGATGATGGATCAAATATCATATTACTCAAAACTGAACTGTTACAGTTGAGGTAACTATGCATTTCCTAGCAAGGTCTGCCAAACTAAAAGTCTTGAGTCCACTTATAGTAGGAATATATCCAGCCATGATCCATCATGGTTCAGCTGTAATTTCTGTAAATTAACAGAGAATGACACTTGAATGGGTTTTCCCAGTGGGAGGCTCATAATTAGTCTTCCGAAAAGCTATCTTTCTTGAGTGTTGAATTAATAGGTTTCTGTTCATTTTCATTTTGTTCTGCACATTTGGAAATCCCTTAAATGACTTAAAACCATGGGTAGTGTAAGGTAACGCACTAATACTTCTCCAGCCCTTACCACCCTTAAAGATGATCTAATCCCAGATTAAAATAAATAATGATCTAATTAAACATTTCAGTAATAATTCATTACAGATGAACTACATTGTATTTGCATTACAGTTTAATACATGTCTCAGAACGTTTCCTTTTCTTTTACACGTAACTGCTTCACAGTAGCCATAATTTGTTAAAAAATGTCAAAGGAATTTAATATAAATTTGACATTTTCATGGAGACATGCCTTATTCACAAAGCTGAGCAAACAAGCCAACACACAAATGTTATTACTTTGCTGAAATGCTTTTTAAATATTGTAGCAGAGCAACATGATTTTTTCATATCACATAGTTGTTTCTGTTTTATCTTGTTATGACATCTTTGATGAGAGGTGTTAGCTGTTTTCACAGCAGGAGTGTCTCAACCAACCCCTGCCCTTCAATCCCCATTACTCACTAGCAGCTCAACACAACACTTCTTGTATAAATCTCAGTGTCATTGGTAATATGAGAGCAGAGAAATGGGAGAAAAGAATGAATACAATATATTAATCAGAAATATGTGTTTAGTTTCATTTGGCTGGCTAATAGGAGGAGTGGAGAAAGAGGCTGCTGCCTTTGTGAGAGTGTAATTTGTGACTCTTTGCTAGGTCTTTGGGAATCCAGCCTCTTTAGTCATTTCTTTTGTAATATAACCACTTAAACACACACGACCTGGCAGCAGACCAGTATTTTTTCTCCACTCTTGTAACTTACGAATATCTCAGTCAAATTGCATTGTTTCATAGTTACTGGAAAATAAGACTTAGGAGTGACAATAAGGGTTTAGAGGGTTAGGTTTGTGGCCTGTGTTATAATTATGTGAAATGATTCATATTTCCGGTGAATAACGTGAGCTGGTGTTGCTGTGCATATCCTGATTTGCCAGTGGGTGTGGTTGTATATCTGAGTCCACACGAGTATGCAGTGTGTTTGTGGTGATGGGCACGAGGGGAGCGTGTGCTGTGGTAGGACAAGAATGTATTCATGCCACCGCCTGTACAAGCTTTGTCTCAACAGCACTGGAATTCGCCATCACTCAGGACCCAACCCCCCAGCATGCTTTCCAAAACACTCCCAATCAACCCAGGGGCTTGTTACATAATCAGGCATACAAGTATAGTAAAGTTTGGTGTTGTGCACATGTCAATGTCATATTCAAGGTAGTAAAGCTGCTGTCATAATATTACCGGTACCTTTTTTTTTTTTTGTCTCTGCATGCTGGGTGAAACATCAGCTCATTTCTAACCGAGTTCTTGGATATCAGGGCTATTTCTGTACTAATATGAGATTTGGTATGGGACATAATGCCATACCGCTGCTGTGTAAGCTCATACTCATTCACTACGGATGGTATGGGAGGCATTTTCCATTTAAACTAGCTCCCAGTAAAACCTGTATTCGTGGGAACGTAGCGAACCTTGAACAATGCATGCTTGGCTTTCCTGCACCTTCAGTACAACAGCTGAAAAGTACTAACTGTTATCTGAGAGTGTTGGAGCGATCCAGAGCAACAATAGGAAGAGTAATCTCCTAAATACGGACAGCTGGGAAAGCCATGGATTAGTTCTAAATGGAGGTACAATAACAGAACTAAACAGCCAATGCTCATGAAGAGTACTTTTTATGACTTAATATTCATGAGGAAGATGTTAGTAGTTTTAATGCTTAAAACGCTTAGAGGTATGTCGTGTGTACTTTTGTTGTAGCACTAGATCGTTTCAGCATCATAAACCAAGGCCTGGAATTTGTATAAACCAGGCAAAATGACGGATGGATTTGCTACTACTGCAGAGATGAAAACAAAGTACAAATAAATTTTCTTTACATTTCTTTATTATTACTTAAATATGCATTTTAAGATTTTGTTACATTATTATTTTTTTCTGGCTATTTTTTTTTTCCTTTCCCAAACAAGCTTTAAATACCTTTAAATGAGGGGAGTTATCTATTATTGTTATTATCAATGATGCATCATTGCAAGCCTTACATTTACAATATAAGCAGACGCTCTTATTCAGACTGATCTCTGTGCTTTGTAGTCCACGACTGTTCTTCAAGTCAACAACTGTCGATCGACTTTTTGACAACCAAGTAACATTTTTTTAAATATTTTTTTATATTAAACATACCTTTTTTATAAGGTAGATAAGGTAGAATCCCCCTAGTATTCCTTGAACAGATGGGTCTTCAGAATCAGTATTCCCAACACCAAGACCCATTTATAGCCAACTGCATTTTACAATAACACACAGAAAACTTATCCTTTAGAATAAGTGAGTATCACCTATGACCGACATTATGTAAAACATGAAACAGAGACTTGTAGGGAATGCAAAGTCTGTGATGGGAGTATTAGCAGAGGCATCGAGATTTACAGTTAAAATGATTAAATAGTGTGAATTTAACCAATATGATGTGAGGTTCACAGTCCTATAGCTTTGCATAGGAACAGCTGGAAGAAATGGTTTTCAGTGAGCTACATTTCACTAACCATACATTTCAGAGCCTGTATCAGTTGAATCAGAGCCTTTGAATCGGTTGAATCAGTACTTCTCCTTTTACCAGAGCTTACCGGAGTATCTGTATCTGTACTGGAAAAGAATAAAGTGATCCTGAATGGTTGCAGGTATGGTTTGCAGAAGTATCTCTGAATGATGATTGCCTTCCCAAAGGCATGATGGCGCAGGACTTGCACCCCAGATTAGTCTAAGCAGGGAAAACACTCTGACCCAGTCCCTTAGTGGGCCTCTGCTCAGGCAGCCATTTACAATTAGCTCCACTATAGCCAACTGGAATAGCAATTTGCCAGTGGACACGGGAGGTTACTTGGTTTAAATGCGTCTGTCTATTTTTAGAGACTCTGTCGTTCTGTAAGACTGGAAATCATTTCAAACAAAATCTGATCTGTGTTAATTTAAATTCCACCTACTGTAAGCCCTGGAAATGATTCCAGTTGTTAATAATGCTTCAGGTGGATCAGATAAAGTGTGCTGTCTTTTGTTGTTGCTTCTAATGGAGAATAAGGTGAAGCTATTTTCTCACTCATTCTGTCTGCCTGTCTTACTATCCCCCTCCCTCCATGATGGTTCCTGAGGGATGCAGTCTCATTCTCTCGCCTCTGGGGGACTACACTCAGCAGATCTAGCCAGGAGGCTTCATGTTCAAGCCACAGGGAGCTAAATTTACACTGGCCATGAAATCCTACTCTAGATCTCCTGCACCCCTGTGGCTGTGGCCAGCGCACTGGTGCCAGTGAAACATGCAGCTTTAGTTTCCTTCACTTTGACCCTCAGACGTGCTGTGCGCCTGCCACATAAGTCAGCGTGTGGGTGCGCCGCATGTGTCTAAGCTTTGGGAGCAGGCCGGGAAGGAGCTGGACACTTACTCTAGGGCCTGAGGGAGTTGTAACCAGATCCCTATGAAATCAAGGATCATTCAATCTTAGCTTCTGCTCAGCTGTTTGGGTCCCTAGAAAAACATTTAGCCAGGAACACCCAGGCGCAGATCTGCTGTCTTATCCCCTGGCTCCAGCACGCCTCAAGGGTTCAGCCCAGGAGATGCAAAGGGCAATCTGAAGCTTTTCAAAGGTAGTGTGCTGGGGACTTTGTAGCCTAACCTTTGCACCCTGACACACGTGTCACACATCCCCACACATGGCATATCGCAACTTCTCCTGTCATTCCAATGACAATGGCACAGATTAATAACATTCTCTAACCAGACAAGAATTTCACAGCGGAATTCTCATGAGTAGTATCAACCATGAGGAAACACCCCCTCCGCAACCCTCAGCAGCCCATCACCCTGGCACAGTCCCAGATACCATATTACATTATACTGCTCATGAAAGCTGTTCATCAGAACTGTCAATGTGGGGTTGTCATTCATAGATGGAGGCTGTTAATACTTTGAATGAGAACATCCTTGGATCTTATTAGAGTTGTTCATGACGAAGAAACAAATACTCATTTGGATTGTGGTTTGGGAATGCGACCCTACATACTTTGGACTTGCCAATACGACATAACTCATTTCATTCATTTAATACTCTGCATATTTTATAGACTTGGTATTAGGATAGGTTTGCAGTATGCATACTAAGGTGATAAGTTTTCATAGGCAGAAAGTTGGGTGAAGTGTTCTCATGGTCTAACAAGGATATTTACCTTGGCCATTGCAGTTTGGGATGAGCATGACACAGCTACCCCAGAGAAGTAAAATCAGAGTTACTTTCTGTGTCATGATGCAGGGCAATCTGAAATAGAACGAGAGAACATCTCATTAGTCTTTGAGAAAACAGTTAAAACCATTTCACCTACCTGTAGCAAGTTCAGTTAAAAGGCTCAAAAGTCTATTTATTATGTTGATTTGGGTAAATATACTACACACAGTCATTATTTGGCTATTTTGATATTTTTAGCCCCTCTTTACCCCTTACAATGTAAACAGAACTCTCTAAGATTGCTTTTCGTTTGCTTGGTCTTAATCACAGAGCAGCCTGGACTGAAACACTCCTTATAACTTCAGCATGAATGGGTGGTATCAACCTGCTGTAGCCTGGATGGGTGCATATATATATGGAAATCCATTTGTTGTCATAACAGGCTGTTTTATATGCAGCTTATTATATGTGGACCATACAGACTTGGGATTGGATGGGACATCTTGAAACTTCCATGTTTGCATGCTTCATTAAAGTAACAAAGCAAGGAAAATTTGTCTTTCATTATTATGGGGACTTTATTTAATGTACAGTACTGTGCAAAAGTTTTAGGCAGGTGTGAAAAAATGCTGTAAACAAAGAATGCTTTCAGAAATATAAATAATGATTGTTTATTTTTAGCAATTTACAAAATGCAAAGTGAGCGAACAAAAGAAAAATCGAAATCAAATCAATATTTGGTGTTACTACCTTTTAACTTCAAACCAGCATCAGTTCTTCTAGGTACACTTGCACAAAGTCAGGGATTCTGTAGGATTATAGTCGGTGTATGATCAACCAGTTTTACCAAACAGGTGCTGATGATCATCAATGTCACACGGAGGTTGAAACACAGTCATGTTTGGAACAACCGACCAGCCGAGTTCCTTCACAAACTGTGTGCAAGTGTACCTAGAAGAATTGATGCTGTTTTGAAGGCAAAGGGGGGACACACAAAATATTGATTTGATTTAGATTTTTGTTCCTTCACTGCATTTTGTTGATTGATAAAATGATTAACACTTCCATTTTTGAAAGCATTCCTTGTTTACAGCATTTCTTCACACCTGCCTAAAACTTTTGCACAGTACTGTATATTCACCAATGCAGCAGAAACACTAGGGACATAAATGTTCCAAAACACCAAATGACGACAGAAGAGAAATCAGTTCAATTTCTGACCTTTGGACATGTTGAAACACTGCTTACTTTTTATACATTCTTGGTTGAATTGGTAGTACAGTCACTGTGTCAATGCAATGACTGGTTGTCATAATTACTGAACATGAGGAATGCTCAATCTCCACCCACAAGCCAAGACAAAAAAAGGGTTTGTCAAAAGCTCTTCTATAGCACCTCATCAGCCCCCTGAAGACTGAACAGAGGAGAAACCTGATCATGGAACAGCTAACAGACACTCTCTCAATAATTTAAACAATTTGAATCTTTAATGGTGGACATCTACAACAAGACCACACAACTCCCTTGCCACCTTGTTTGTCCATTGACATAATTACAACATACTATTGAACTGTTAAAGCTGTTTTTAGTCTTCCAAGCCACAGCTCCTGCACCTTCCAAACAGACAGCTGAACAGCAGTGGCTATGTTTGATAAAGTTAGCAGGACTGTCATTATAAATTACACTCAATTTATGAAATCCGATTTGCAGATGGCCACACAGGGGTCAGTCCTTAATTACTTTTCCAGATGATACTACTATTCTCGCCTCACAGAGAAATGGGAAGTTGACCTTTCCAGCTCTCAGAATTTAGAGAAAATGAGAGGGTATATTTTGTTCCAGGACACTCTGGCTTGATGTTACTGTTCTAACTGCGATCCATACAGTGTCAGAAAAAAGGTTACTGTCCTGGTAGGGGTACAAACTTGTGAAAGTAGAATTAAAGGCACAGTGTGCCTAAGTGTTTTGATTTTAAATGTACACTGTTTTCCTTTTCCCAGAGATAATGGCAGCATTTGTTATTTTAGTTCCCTGGCTAAAATTCATGAAGACACGCCACCCTATTGCCTTTTGACCTCTAAGCTCCAGCTGCCCACTTTGCAAGTTTAATGATGTACTCTTTGAGCAAACTTGGGAAACAAGAGTAAATGCAAGAAAATTTGAGCATGAAAATCAAGAGAGTTATCATAACTGGAGGCCTTTTCTCATGTCATTGTAGAAAGGAAGCCTTAGAGCCTGAGACTGCGTTTCAATTATCAGTTAGAGTTTGTGCTCTTTCTCTCGTAAAGGCACCTGCCAATGAAAATAAGCAAGTTATTTTTATCTGTTCTTGCCTTCTTCACAGCTCAATCACTAAGGCATAGATTAAACCAGAGGCTATTCTTAGCTGTGAGTAATCAGCCTGTGCTAGTTTGTAGGATGCTGAAAATGAAGTGAGAGTATCCGTTTTGGTGCTTGTCACCTTTGTTGTTCTTAAAGGCATAGAGGGCACATCTGGGTATTTCACGTCTCTGTGTTTTGGTAGCAAGTTCATCATCCAGCTGAGACAATCAAACAGCCATAAGCAGGTAGAGCAGTGTGAGCTGTTTGAGCTCCAGAAGCCACCACATGTCAGACCACACTTCAAATGTAAGGTACACACTTTAAATGAATCATGATAAATGCCACCGATGACACAGAAGAACTATTTTCAAAAGCCTAAACTGACACTTCTTTAGAGAATGGTTTTTGTAAATGACAATGAAGTGCAAATGTGAATAACCTTTGAAGGTTTTTGCGTTTTGAAGAGCGTCTTTAAAAAGAGGATATTCACACTCACACATTTCATCCATTGAAAGGTCTTTTAGGATACCAGTGACTATTCTCTAACATAGCTCCAAAGAACCATTCAGGCACACTTAGATTTAATAACCTTTATAAGAGCGTAGGTCTAAATCTAGCTACATACACACATCTAGCCTCTCTGACAGTGTAATGTGTGATTATCACATATTGTATTTGTGACTTTGTGACATTTCCTAAGATATCAGACTTCACAAATTTAGTTAATATTTCTTTCCCCTTTTAGAAGTCAGAGCATTCAAGTCTTGGTTTAGGGCTCACATTCATCCCATCATCCTAGATGAGGAAGTGATGCACTCACACACACCTAATGTCACACTCTCAAAGATCATGTCAGTAGCCAGAATCAAAATTTTGCCATGAAAGAGGAGGTGTGAGTAGAAGTGACTGTTGGGATATTCTTGGCGAGGTGTTTTTTTTCTTTTTTTTTCCTTCTTTCGCAACTGTTTGACAGCCATTGGCCTTTTTTTTCTACAGACAGCCTCCATGCCTGCATTCCTTTGGAAACAAAAGCCTCAAGCAACATAAGTCGAGCTTGGGAAGTATGTTCAGTACAATATTGGCTGGATCTCCAACCCTACAGAATGTTCCCATAGAGGTCCTAGGCTTAGACATATGGTTCTAGAAGAAATTTGATTGGTATGAACCAATATATTGCATGAATGTTTTGCAAACTCCAAAAAATCTTTATCTGCAATTTTCAAGGAACCACTGAAATATAATTTTTCGCTCTATGACATCAATGTGTTGACTTTAGTATTGCTCTCTTTTATCACCTTTTATTAAAGACAGTATTTATAATTATGTTGCATTAAATCATTTCATTTTAGACCATACATATATGGCTTAAGGCAATAAAATACAGTGGTACACACTCTTATGATAAAAACATGATGTCTTTGGCTCTTTAACAGTATCATTACTGGCATGAGTTAGTCATGTACTCACACTTTACCTAATTAATTCTCAAGAATAATAAAGACCTAGATTATCTAAATGGTCTCTCATTTACAGTGTATAAGCTGACGGTCAAAAGAAATGAAAGCTCGGTAGTTACACTCACTGATACAGTAGATGCAACACACCTGGTCTGAGAAGGCTTGCTCAGTAGAATGCAGGAGTCCTGAAGTGATGAATTAACACACACACACACAGTAACTCTTAGAGTAAACACATACACACACACTTCTCTTTCATATATGTTCACACACGTTCATGCAGGCTGGTAGTGGAGCAGAGTTTGTTGATAGAAATGCTTAGAAAAAATCAGACAGAATAAAGACAGGCAAGGATCCACCTCCTCACTCATCAGAACAACCTGCCCAAGGACCAGTTTTTAAAGGGACAGGCTTGCTTCCTACACTACCCATTTAACACTGACGCTCACGTGCCTCTGTTTTTCTACTGTACTCTTTCATTTAAAAAACAGGACCATTCAGGGGACCATTAGTGTAGAGCCATGACACTCAGCAGTTTGAATACATAAAATAATTAAAAAATGCATTTATTGATGGTCAAGTATTAAACATAACTACTATTACTGCTAGTACTACTAACACTATTGTTGTTGTTTTTTTATTATCATTAGGATAAAACTCAGCAATGAGATCTGAGGTATCCAGTTCTTTAAAGGACATTCTTACATGGTTCTGTATAGTACAATGCATACTAAATTTTTTTATTGATTGATTTATTTATTTATTGCTTAAAGTGACCATTTACTATTACTTTCTAGGTTTTGAATGGGCCTCGTTAAGTATTCTATTAATCTGTCTTGTGCCATTTAGATGGGATGTAAGTATGTTAACATCTTATTTATAATCTCGCAGAACTGTTTGAGATTTAGTGGAAATGAGAGTCTTTCCTTGTTGCTGTAGCGACAGACGAAGCTCCTGATGTTCAGAAGGCTGCACTGCCAGTGGTAGCAAAAGGGGTAGGGGGGATTCTCAGCAGATTATCTTGACAATATCAAGCCTGTGCAGTGTTTAAAGCAGGTATCTACATGTTCACTCAGTTCACTGTCTGACGGAAGACGATGCACAAAGACACACAAACAAACCTACATGACCAAATAAGTACTGAGACCACACATTAAGCAGCTTCTGATTCATTGTTTCACAGTGTTTACTTTCTATAACAGTTAAGCAAAACTACACTGGCCATTCCCAACCTGATGTAGCTCATGTGTCTGGAGGGTTCTCAGGTCTAAAATTAGTGCAATTAACTTTAGTCTCAACAAATATATTTCCAAAGTGCTTCCCTTAATGCACTGCATTGTATTGCCCCATTAAGCACCTGTCATTCCATGCATCTGTTCTGAAATGGACATCAGTCTCTATACCATCAGTTACTGTGATGGTTCAAGGTCTTTTGTTCACTTGATTCTGTCCAGCCTAAGTGCGTTCCTGAATGGTGTCAGGCTTCTGCTTTGTGCAAATTAAAGCCATCTGAGCCCATGTGAATGGAAAAGCTCTCTAAGCTCATTTGTTTTGATTACTTTGCTTGTGTTTATATTGAGGTAATAGCCTGTCCATACTATTCAGCTCAGCCATTTTAAGAGCCACTTTCCTGCAGCAGTACATGTTTGTACTGAAAGTGGCAATGCAATAATTATAGATTTCTCTCCAGCCTGATTCATTCAGGAGAGGTTTTCTTCCTAAAAATGTATTCTTTCTTATACAAGTTATGATTACATGTTGGGTAATCCATGCTTTTTCTCTGCTTGTCTCTTTGCCCTGTGAGTTCCACATTTTCTTGAACAATGTAAGTTAGAGGATACAGGCCAGATAAGGAAGTCTCTTGATTTGAACATCCTGATAACATTCATCACGGCTGCAGCGTTCATGCGAGCAGCATTCTATCCAGATTCATGTACTGATACAGTTCCCAGGTCTGTCATGCATCTTACACTGTTATCTCCATGGCTGGTTCTATCAGTTTAGTGGGAACTCTTGTTAACATGCATGAAGTTTCCTTTTGTTAGTTTGGTCCCAGAAGTTCACCTTGCTCCACACCAGTCGTCTAAAGGGGAAACAGCCCTTTTTTAAATAAAGTCATCTCTTATTGTGTTTTTATTGTCTGATAACTCATGTGATCTAACAGATTCACTTTTTCTTTTTTGTTTTATTTTCCTTCCGTGACATGTTTAGTCTGGTATTTGTCCGTGCTTGTTCTTGCTTCATAACTGCAGCACTGAATGGGGAACAGTTTGTTGTCACAAAATATCTCCCACTCTGAAATGAAGATGCATCTTTCTTGTTTCTTCTGACTGTGAGCCATAAGCAGGAAGTTATGTGGGTGTTTGGCAGTTAAAGCTGAAGAGCCTGCATGCGAGACACAATGTGCCTTTCAAAGGAAATGTACTCTAAAAGCACTCTAGCACTTTTGCTCAGCCCATCTCTTTATATATTTACACTGTTCATGTGTAAATTCTCCACAGTTGAGAATACAAGCTTCTTAAGAAGATAAAACCATGTTCAAAGAAATTCCATTATGTAGGGTTTTTTACATTCGTCTCAACTGCTTTGTGCTACATTGGTATTGCACTCACATCTTGAGCATAAAGGTGGAGGAAACAGTAATCTTGTTAGGTAGAAGCTCGCTGGAACACTGGTTCTGTGTCCACAGTGAAAACTGTTACTATAGCAACAGAGGAAGGATGCTGGTTCTGTCTGGATAGGTTGAAGCATCCTTCCCGTGATCTCTTCAACATATTGCTCATGTGTTGGACATATGGTGAGTCATAAGACCATTTTAGACTTTATTTCCACCCAGCTCAAATTATTTTCATTCATTACCAAGGCAGACAACCTGAAAGCCTTGTTTTATATTCTTCACACGCAATTGTTATTGCGTCACATCATTCACTGATAGCTCACTTGATATCATTAGTGTTAATACTAAAGTTTTGGTAGCCTTTCACTCAGTTAATACATGTCTTAAAAGTATTCTTCTTGCCATTTTTCCCACACAAGACCACAATTTGCTAAGACTGCTGCTGCCTATCTGCCATTCTTGTATGAGTAACTCAACCATGGTGAGATAAATTTGATCAGCCTCTTGTGTTGATCAAAACTGTGAACTCCAGGGAAAGTAGATTATGGTGTCTGTCACAGTTTTAACTGGGAAGTAGTGGTATTTATGAACTGTGTTTACTGCCCACTGAACTCTCCCACGCCACACAGACCCGAGCAATGTGCTTGCCAGGGAAGTATGAGTCTGACCATGAGATGCAGATGGGTAATATAATGCCCCATGTTAGTTTACAAGACTATGAACAGGCATGGAGCCCTTCCGGATATGGATGCATATAGGGGTTATCACTTAACCCCTAAATCTGCAAGGCTGGTTACCAGCACTCATTAATACATTACTTATTTCCTTTGTACATCAAAATAATTTATAGTACTTAGTAGTGGCTAACAATACATGGAAACATTTTGATATCGCAATTGAAAAATTTGACAATGCTATGTGACATTTATCTGAGACAATGCATGAAAAATATATCATGACTTTAAAAGTGCATCGTTTGCACTTTTACAAACTCCACTAATCAACACTTTGAAGTCATGTGTCAATTCTCCCATCTCTCAGATCATTAGTAGTCTATTCAAAGTCATATATGCAGTCATCTTTTTTATTCTAAATTTCAAAACTTTAGCCTGGAATCATGAGCTGAATTATACTGAATAATGAGCCTAGCATTCAAGGGGACGAGGAACACAGATACACCAGCAGTCAAGGTAAAACATTAAAGTAATTTCAGTAGTTCATGTTTCTTAACTCTTTTGTTTTAAAACAACTAAACATTGTCAGTGTCTCTTTTACCATAATTGCATCTACCTACCCCTTGTGCTGAACTATGGCTTCCAATGTCATCTCTCACTCTTGAAGTCAAGGTCCAGCGCTTGCCTGTTTTCTAATTCTGTCAGTGCACTGTGGTGGTCCTCTGTGTGAGTCCAGCTCTAGACAGGATGCATGTGTTGGGCAGCTTCCCTATGGGGTTAAGTTGGTGTGTTTAGCTGCAGACAGCCAGAAGGAGGTGCCTATGACCCCTTCTCCTCCAACAGCCCTTCATCAACACTTCACGAACAAGAAGGGGCACGCGACTGCCCCACTTCACACCCTCTCAACCAGCCTTGCTCCGCTGATCTAGGTTGTGGCCCCTGGGGCTGCTCATACTTTGCTACATAACTTCTGACAGTGTGAAATTAAGCTAAGTTGAGAAGCTCGTTCTGGTTCCAGGGACAACTCCCAGTCTGTTTGTTTGTTTGTTTGTTTTTTTTCAGAAATAAGTGGGAGCAAAACCCAGATGTGAGTGAGACTCTCATTTCAAAGAATATGAGTTGTTCACATCTTCCAGAAGTCCATGGCTTTTTCTCCTGGGCTGTGGTGACAGTTCCTAGAAGCAGGATGAAAGGATTCAGTTCAAGTAGATGTTGGAAAGATTGTCATTTGTTTACAGGAGAGTCATGACTATTTTATGAGGGATTTCCTGATTTACAGGCACTGTGGTTCTTCAGCAAGGGGGAAGCAGCAGTTCTGTGAAGTTCAACCAGTTCCTCCAGGTGATATGGGTATTTCCACAACAGCCTGCAAAAAGTACAAAATAAAAAAAATACACTGTGTTTATGAAATGCCACTCAGCTTGCTATTCATTTCAGGGTCCCTAGGAATTTACTGCTAAACACTGACTGGAAGCGATAACGGCACAGAGTCATATCTGCGCAGAGCGGGAAATTGTTCCTTTCTCTTTCTGATATCCTGTGCCACTTTCTCATAAGGTTAAACGGGAAGGAAAAATACAAAGGCCCCAAGGCCTCTTAATCCAGTTGACATCTGGCTTTGTGCTGTGTTGCAATCCCTCTTTAAGCCCTCCAGCATACGTGGAACATCATAGCACTGTTAAGTGAAACAGAAAGTGGGAGCCGCTGAAGTCACAGCTAGCTGCACCTTGATGCCCAGTTAATGATGCCAGCAGGGAGAGAAGAGGAGAAAATGACCAAAAACCAAAGGAAAAAGAAGATGGAGCACAGACTCTGAATTCGTTGGAGGTCAAGCGTAAGCCTCATGAAGCGAAGTAGTCTTGCAAAGAGCCAGTTTTTCTTTGCACTTCGAAGATCTTTGTTTTGTAAGTAGATATCACTCAAGTCATTAACACCCTCCTTCCCCCGTCTGCTACAAGCAGGCACCGAGAATTAGCGTTCCATAGCTCAGATGCTCTGCTCCTATCACTTAGAGGAGGGTGCTGATGGTGCGGCCTGCCTGTTGCACTGCAGTAAATGCACTGTGGCTTTCCTTCTGTATGCAGGGGTGGTGCTTTGGCCAATGGGATGTGGCCTGGTTGTTGTAACTGAATCCTACAGCTCTTTGTTACATGGCTGAAGGATGAAGTGAAGGAGTGTGTGTGCGTGGGGGCGGGAGGGGAGGGGGTGTTGGTGTTGCGCACTAAATTTGACCAAGCCCAGTGGTGGCTTTGAAATAGCCGCTGTTCGACTGCCTGAGAGGTGGCACATTTAGATGTATGGTGCAGCTGTGAAATGCCTTCTCCCCTAACTGCTAGTAATCTGCACACAATGCAGGGTGTGGGGGCAATCTGTCAGCAGACAGAGACCTTGATGGCTACCATATTGAGTGACCCCCAGATATGTGGTATGTAGATGCTTCCCCTGCCACCTGGCCCAAACCTCTTGTCTGTTTATGTTAGGATGAAAATGGCGCTGAACGCTTGGAGCAGGGAACAACAAACATTCCACACTAGCAGCAGCCTTGACCTCTGAGCAGCTGAGGCTTGGGAAAAACACAAAGGCCAATGGGCATTTGAAACCAAGAGATCCAGAGATCATAGGAATAAGCATCCTCTCTTACAGCCTGTTAGGCACATTGTGAAAAGTGTCTTTTCTCATGTCGTTTGGCCTAAATTCAGACATCCTCTATACATAAAGCCATATAATCTTGCCCTGTAGTGCTTCTCTTCAGTATTCTCTTTTATGTTTTGCAGTGCAAGCTGGGATATGAATATTCATAACCTATTTGCAGCAGCATTGAGTATGAATATTCATAAACCATACTCAATGTGCAGAAAGCTTTGGGGAGCCATCACTATAACATTACAATGCTCATTTTATTTCTTTTGTTTAGTTATGTGCAGGCTGTATAAGGTATTTCAGGAGAGATGTTATTATATTCTGCTCTTTTGACAGAAATGAGTGGTCAATTTTTTCAGTTGAGTGACAGGTGGAGCAGTCAGCGTTGTAACCCTAGCCTTGTCTATCCTCAGTGGCAGCACAATGGTTCTGATTTATGAGCACGGTGCGACTGACCCCCCCCCCCCCATATTGAGCAGCCTTCTCAGAACACAAAGAGTGGCGTGATGCAGCGCATGGAACGCAACAGTTGAGCTAACAACCTCATGCTATGAAAGTATGGCTATTATGATGTTGGTATGGGATAGCTCTACAAATTCAGCTATGTTAGCTCACAGCCAAGTTATTGTCTACACTTGCCACATGCAGTTGATTGCTTAATTTGAGTAAGCGTGTAAAGCCTGACTTGGGTCTGTCAGTCTGACGACCAGACTCTTGGGCTTGTGTGGCATTTGAAATCAAGTCATTGTTAAAGATAATGGAAAGCCCATGATCCCCACAATATAGTGACTCTTAAAGATATCAAATATCCTAATAATAAAGCAAGCCATAAAGGGATAGAAATCCCATCTTATTGATAGCAAACCCAAAAAGAGACTTGTGCTGATCACAAACACTGTCTTTGCATCCTGATATCTCTTTTCTCTTCTTAGCCCAAGGCTATATGATACTGAAGAGTGAGTAAGAGACCCTTTCAAAGTTGTCTTCAGTCACAATCAAATATGAATGACTGCTGTGGTGTCTGGGAGGTAGTAAGCAGTGAGAGTAAAGGTAGGGAAGGGAAACAGTCTGGCTTCGTCACACCAGTCGTGAAGGTTTGACACCTGATCTTTTCTACACTAGAAGGCAGAGAAAGCTAGGGCTACATTATTAATTCCAATAGGGGCAGTGGTGGCCTAGTGGTTAGGGAATAATGCCACAGGATCTGAAGGTCATGGGTTTGAATCCCGGGCAAGCAGGTTGCCCTAAGGTCAGAGGAGACTGATGTGGGACTCTTTCCCAGGGTACCCTGGGGTACCAGTGGTACAGACTTTATACTATATATATATTTATACCAGACTTAGTTGATTAGCGTTTAATTTAATTTGAAATGATTAATTAATAAATAATTGAGAATTAAGTTTCAACAATAACAATGCATTAAAAATTGAAATATTTGCAATACTTTTAAGGTCACCCCTGTTTTTAGTATTACGCCTCCATTAGATCAGTGACAAGGCTTGAGTTTTATAATACCTTACCTGACTGGTGAATTGAAAAGGATCCCAAACCATTTCTAAGTGAAGCACCTTTCCACATTGTTTGGGTTTTGGATATGTACAGGTAGAAACTGCTTTTTTTTTCAGCTCACAAATGTTTTCAGTTCATGGAACGGAAACAATGGTAAAATGCTGTAAGGCTTTTGGCTGAGCATTTCTGGATGTGTGTAACCAATTCATACTGAGAGATTAAAGTTTGAACATGATCAGCTTTTGGTCAGTATACTCTGGGAATTTTAAGAATTCATAATACCATGGATCTTAACAATGATCCAAGCAACACAGGCAACAAAGCATCAGTAACAGCTTGCCTACTTTTATTGTATTTATAGTATTTTATTAATTGATTTTACTGTAATTTGATTTGTGAAGGACAATGGTTTGCCTCATTTCTTATGTTTATTCTTTGACAGGTAAAACACTGAAAACACTAAAACACTAAAAAACTGAACTAAATTAAATGTGCATCTTTCATGTGTTTTGTAAACTTTATGTAAAACGGTTGTAGTAATAGTTAACTTATAATAATTTCATGAATATAAAACAGAGAATCTGTTTTTAAAATTTTATTTATTATCTCATTCAGATCAAAACCCTCTCCAAGTCCACACGGAACTGTTCTTGGCTGCCCTTTCATCTTCTTGATCAAAGCCTTCTACCCTCTCCATTTTCCTTTTCAACATGAAGTTCACATAGTGAATACTGCATGCTCTGGAACATGGAAAGAATCCCAAGCGGTGCAATGCAGACCTTAATATGTGTTATCATGGGAAATCTGAATATAACAAATTGTGATATAACAGTATAAAATATAACAGTCTGAATATAATAAATTGTGCCAACAGATCTTGGTATTTCATGGCAGGCTGTTCAGTCCCCAACAATATTAATCTGGTTTTAGCCGAGGCAGATTTAATGGCTATGACGCATGACCGCCATCTTTATAAGTAAGGCATTGGGTCCTATTGTCCTATAAGTATTGAGCATGTCAACATTTTTGAAGTGAAAGTGAAATTCAAACTCTGCCTTCCACCCATACACACACATGCAGCAAGCACAGCTATTTAAAGTGCCTAGGGGGCAGTGATGGGCACAGTACCTTGCTCAATGGTACCTCAGGGCAACCTACTGGTTTGGGATTCTAACCCACGACCTTCTGAACCTGGGGCCAGTGGTTTTTACTGCTTAAGTGTTTTCTCTGTATTTCTAATGGGGCTATTAACATGAAATTTACACCAGATGTTGGCAACTACCCAAGTAATTCACACATACAAAGAAATCAACACAAATGAGTTCATAAATGAAGTTATGTGTAGTAAAGTGGAATGACACATGGAATAAGTGTTTGAAGAACATATAAAGAAAAAGGAGGTGCAAAAAGGCATGCAAAGCAAAGAAACCAGCTGAAATCTATCAGCATTTAGAAAGCAAGCCTAACTCCTATAATTGCAAATGAATAGCAGCTGTTTTAGTCCTAATTGATGGCCTATAAAATTATTTTTCTTTATCTCATGATGGGTAAAAGCAAAGAATCGTCTCAAGACCCTCACAACCTTATTGTTGGAAAACATACTGCTGGCATTTGTTACAAACATATATGTTAACAAAGGCATATGTCCTAAATATTAAATACATTTCAGGAAGCATGTTCAATACTTATTCCTTGTGTCATTCCAATTTTCTACAAAGAACTTCATTCATGGGCTTATTTGTTTTGATTTCTTTGTACGTGAGAATTATTTTGGTTGTTTCCAAATACTGGCGTAAATTTCATTTCAGTAGCCCCATTAAAAATATATTTGCTGAGAAAACGTTGACGTGTTCAATACTTATTTTCCCCATGCTTTACATTTCCTTTTGTTACAGCTCTATTACCACAGTTTAATACTTGTGTTACTTCTGATACTCAACGGTCCAGTTAAATGAATACATGTGAACACATACAACTTTTTACTTTGCTATTAGATTAGAGCGCACACTGTGAAAATGCATATCTCCTTATATCTTATTCAACCTCTCTGCTGCGTCCATATGATCATGCTTGTATAGAAGCAGCTGTTTGCATTTTTTTAGGCCACAAACATTCTAAAGGACTTACCTAAAACCGAACCCCAACAGCCTAAACCAATAGTTCCAAATGATTCAGGTTTCCCAAGTCACTGAAACGCTCTTACTGTAGAGTTAAACGTCCATGTGGCGATTTGTTGCTTACAGCAATATGTGAGCTTATTCACACAGCCCTCAAGTGCAACTGTACTCTCTAAACCACCTGTCTGTTGAGTGATCCTCTTCCAAGCGTCACACTGATATTAACGGATAATGCAGATGTGAGATTGCCCGCATGCAGTGCGTTGACACCAAATGAACCTTTACTCAAGTTGAAGAAGATCAGAGAAGGCTATCAAAGTGCAGATATTTTGAAGGCTATTGTGCAAATTTACTGCAATATAGGGGAAAGTGCAAGGCAAGACATGAGGTCTCTGATTACATGCACTCTTGAGTGATCGCTGTTGTAAACCAAGAGGGATCTGCAGACATGAGGTGAGTCAGTAAATGATGTCAGGGCCTCCTTTGGATGACCTGTCACACTTTCAGGAGAAACACATTTCTTGTCTTTCTGTAAAACTTGTGTTTTTACTTGATCAGTTGATGTATATTATGACCATTTGTGCTTGTGCAAGTGTATATGTCCATTTAACAATCTTCATACAAGAATGCCAAATGGTGGTGGTGGTAAGTGATTCAGCAAAATTGATTTAAAGTTTGACATGGAATCTCTTGTCGTAGTTACTGATAATGTGTCTGCATGCCACCTGTTCTTTAAATCATACCGCATGTAGCCTGTTTCCCCAAACACTGTAACATTGGAAGATACATTGAATAAAGATGAGGTATTGAACTCAGTGGCCCTTAGCCATTAACATCGCGGCATCCCTTAGAAGGAAGCTTTCGTTCACTGAAGTGTACTTGTCAGTCAGCGCACATGGCTAACCTCTGATGCCTCACTGTATAAATACCCCTCAAGCTATTTTAGAAAAGTGCAAGATTTCGAGGTGTCCTCTCCTTCATTTTAGTGTACCCTCAAAGTAAGTCTCCCCCCTCCATCTCAAGACCCCAAGAATCCCCCGTCACCATCAGACGATGAGAGCCTATAATAACTGGACACCTGATCCATGGCTGCTGAAGGTGGGGGCGAAGATACCTCATAAGACACAGTGTATCAATCATGCAGACAGTAAAGATTCGGGCCAAGGGCAGGGGCCGAGGAAAGGGGATTCACCATGTGAAGACAGCCGCCCCTGAAATAGTGCGAACAACAAAAGATGCCGATGGCAAGAGTAGCTGAAATCAATAGCAAATCCATTCGGTTTAAGACTGGTTAACCTGAAGCAAAAAGGAGATAATACTGCCTTAAAAGAAAAATTAAAACACTCATTCATTTTATTATTAAAACAGAATTATTACTTCATCAAATAGTAGTTAGATAACAGTAGATATAAATAATAGTAGATATAAGGGACGTTTGTGCATTATAGCTGCCCAATTTCAGAATTTATTCTCAGGATGTTTATTATTCATTTTAAACGATGTGTTTTTTATTAAAACATATAATGTACATTCTCATCTGTTTGTACCAAATGTAGTAATACAAAAATATACACAATAATCACAGTTCCCAGTTTCAGAAGAGGCTGCACACCACAGTTTAAGGCCAAACACAAGATGTTGTTGAAAAGGGTCTCACAATTATTTGAGAGGTTAAAACATTTATTTTATGCGTGAAGGGGAGCCATGATGAAAACTTTATGAGAATAAATATCAAACATTTATACAGCATAGCTGCGCCAGAAAACAGGACCAAAAGTCAAAGCTCACAAACAGATAATGTGATGACTGCACCCCGTCTCATGAAGAGCTCTACAGTGAGCTTCACAAAAGAGGACTTTATTGCTGAAATTTAAAAAAAAAAAGTTCTATCAAAAACCAACAGTGCATGTCTGGTTGGACGGGAACAAAAGATGCACTCCATTTCGGAAAAAAAGCAATGGCAATAAATTCTTCAGCTGCCCTTGTACTTTTATGCTCTCTTTTATGCACAAAATGTCTATTGACTATTGCTAAGCATGTAGAACAATAAAAATGAGGCAGTGGTAGCCTATTGGTTACAGACTAGTCAGCATGGCAGAAAGGTTGTGGGTTCAAGTACCAGGCCACTAGATTACCCTGAGGTAACCTTTAGCAAGATATCATTCCTAAATTTGTTCCTAAATTCCAAAAAGGTAAGACCTTTATACATGCTGCAAAGTAATTTTAACAGCGGGTTCATGAACATCAAGGTGGAGTCTTCATCACATAATTTATAATAACTGTCAGAGTTAGTTTTCTGTGTTCCTTATTCCTTTAGGAAGAACGGTTCAAAATCCCATTACAAATACTTTAGCGTTCTGAACACACATCTAATAAGTACTCCTTTTTTGCCTTTCTATTGTTTTGTCTACCCACTGTGTGTTATTATTTATATTTTTGTCCCTCTTATTCTCAGCGCTCATGCTTTCCAAAAAAAGCACAATAAATGTTTTTCTGCAGGCCTGGATAAACACATCTTTATTACATGATAGGATGATTCCATTGCCCTGACTCTGTTTCTCTGAAACGCTTAAATAGGTTAAATATGACAATTTAAGAGTGTTAAAAGTTTATTAACTTAAAACCTCTGAATTCCAATGAAAGGTGCTGGGAATGCTGAAGCTGTTTTGATGATGACCTTATGTTAACACGGGAATTTACCAAAAGCATGTGTCATTACTGTTGTTGAACAAGTGTGTTGCTGAGGCACTGCATGACATGTGTGTCTCTTGAGGGAGTGCTACTTACAGGGCTGGTCTTTGTATGACTGCGGTGGATAAGTAGCAAGTGCAAGGACCAAGTAGTGGAGGTGGTGAAATGTGGCGCTATTTCAAGTCAGAGGCGGTGCACTCAGCCTTTGATGTCCGAACTACCAGAAGATTACTTTTATGGCATTGCTGTCATCTGCCGACAGCTATATACTGAAACATCAGCGGCGCATCTCTCAACCATCAGCAGTGTATCTCTTGACTTGCACAGCTTGTATTGGTTTTTCACCAGGGATGGAGCCTCTGAGAGAACATGTTGGAAGTGGTTTAAAATAACACCAGTAGGTGAAGTGGAGAAGTGGAGGTCAGAATGAGACCAGCAGCTGCCGGAGCTGGGAGTTGTACTCCAGAACCAATGGGCATGCTTGCCGTAGCTTACATTGTTTGAATAATGCAGAGACGTTCCTCGCTGTATTGTCTTGAGTCAAGTGGGTGGAGCGGGGAGGGTGGGTTGAAGTGTGCACTTTGTCTTTCTCCCATCACTTAGCCATAGTTGTACTATAACCAGGCAGAAGATAGACTGAGGGGGATGATTGAGATTGAGCTGTTTTTCATTTTTGTGTATGACCAGCTGCCACTACAGCTACAGTGCTGCAATTATTTATAAAGAGGAGCAAATCACAGCACCTTGCTGATTACTGGTGTTCTAAAAGCAAGCAAAGTAATGAGCACTAATGAATATCTCTCTTATAAATTGGTCAAGCTATCACAATTAAAAATAGTACGGTGAGTTATGAAAAGTACCACCAACAATAAGCTAATAATGAGGACTCAGTAAAGAGGAAGACAACAAAAGACTGAATTGTTCAAGAGCTAAATACCAAGTGTTTAAATGCTGCAGATTATAGTGTATTATGAAACTCCACCCCACCTGAGAATCAAGCCCAGGACCTGCTCTCTGTGAGGCGATATCTTTTTTTTAATCCCTGGATGATCCAAAGTGCAGTTAATTGTGTGGTGGTCTACTTTAAACATGTTGTTGCTAATGTCCATTTTGCAGAAAATGTAAAAAAATGTGAGAATTAGGCATTTTGTTTTTGACTCTTCTGCAGTTTCTGGAGCACAATTCAAGTTAATGAAATGCTTATTTGATCTCTTGAAAAGAAAGAAAGAAGCTCAGTTAGAAAAGACGGGTGTTTGTGTGTGCATGTGTATAAGTGCATGTCACTGCCCTGTTAGCTGACACACATGACAACACAGCAGAAAACTCTCAGAAACAACAACAAATTTAATTTAATAAAACAAATTTAATAAAAATACTGAAATACCTGCTATGAGTGATTGTATCTTTCCAAAAGTGATTTTTTTTCTCAACTGGTCCAAAAACCTGAAAATGACAGTAAATCAAGATCAAAAATTAGCTGATATATACAGTACTGTGCAAAAGTTTTAGGCAGGTGTGAAAAAATGCTATAAACAAAGAATTATTTCAGAAATGGAAGTGTTAATCATTTATTTTCATCAATCAACAAAATGCAGTGAATGAACAAAAGAGAAATCTAAATCAAATCAATATTTGGTGTGACCACCCTTTGCCTTCAAAACAGCATCAATTCCTCTAGGTACACTTGCACACAGTTTTTGAAGGAACTCGGCTGGTAGGTTGTTCCAAACATCTTGGAGAACTCACCACAGATCTTCTGTGGATGTAGCTTCCTCACATCCTTCTGTCTCTTCATGTAATCCAGACACACTGGATGATGTTGAGATCAGGGCTCTGTGGGGACCAGAAGAACTGATGCTGGTTTGAAGGCAAAAGGTAGTAACACCAAATACTGATCTGATTTAGATTTTTCTTTTGTTCGCTCACTTTGCATTTTGTAAATTGATAAAAATAAACAATCATTATTTATATTTCTGAAAGCATTCTTTGTTTACAGCATTTTTCCCCACACATGCCTAAAACCTTTGCACAGTACTGCATATATATATATATATATATATATATATATATATATATATATATATATATATATATATATATATATATATATATATATGACTGATGATGCAGTTGAAACCCAGTAGAATGCAAGGAAAACTGTAGCAGTAGGATTGCTCCACTCAAACCCTCTGAGAGTTATTAGTAATATCTGAGATGTTGAGCTTATAGAGAGTTAATTTTTTCTGCTTCATCCTGACATTTTGAACATCTCAGGCCAATTGGCAGGGCGATTAAATGAGAGCAAGTTTACTGAGAGACACGGGTGGATTTTAATTAGGGGTTGAATATGGCTGAAAGAAAAAAGAAGCTGACCTTAAAGCTGAGAGCGCATAATGATGGAGTTTTCTGCTGAAAGGCCTTGCTGTTTAGCATACCGATCAACTCATCTTATTTGATGTCTAAATGGAGGCATTTCTGTAAAGATTAAAAAGGCATGAAACCTTTCAAAAAAGACATTAAATGTCAAAATATTCAAAAGCCATCCCACCACATCTACATTAGCAGAAAGAAATGCTAAAGCAATTAGTTTGAAGGGTAAGAGAGTTGATCTTTCCCAATCCATTTACAGTTCTGCTTAATCTACAGCAAAACCACTGGTAGTTATCCTCCCCTTGTGGCTTCTCTTGGTATTGTCAGAGACATTAACACTAAGAGATGCAGAATACTGTTAACTCTGACCAACATTTCAGCTGAATTCCTTCCCGGAAAAATCTAATTTAGCCAGCAACATAACACAGCAAACCAATTTCACAAAAGTGTCTTTCAAGGACAGCGTTAAGTCACCCAGAAGGCGGCTCCAACTTTAAGAGAGAGTTGTTTTTTTCTGAAGAAGTCATATGATGGCCTTGAGAAATAAAGTCAGGCTTGCATCATTCCTCAGTTCACTTAGCAAGACAGAAGCCTTTCCCATTCCTTGCTCAGGGAAGAGCAGCAGGTTTCCCCACTGTGCTTCAAATGGGGTTTCAAGGCATTTAGAACCAGCTCCAACCTCGAAAATCAAACATAGCCAAAGGCCAAAGCTACTGGTGAAGTGTGGAAAGGAGAGCAGCATCCCTCATGAGAGCCACAGTGACACACACACACACACACACACACACATTCATTATGCATGTTCTATTACCACATAAGTGATAGTACCTGCAAAGCTTTCTTTTCCGGTTAGATTTTTATTCAGTGTGAAAGAGTTTGTTTGCTGTTGAAACATCAAAAAGAGAGATCTGGCCTTCAAAGAGCCCTTATCTGTTACAATGAGCTCTTGTCAAACCGTTCAGTCCATTCACACAAACAAAACTCACTCTCAAAAAACCCTCTCAACTGCTCTTTGGCCAAAACAGGAAGCTGAATTTATAGACACTTTTACTTTAATAGCATAACATTGTAACAAAACAGGATTATTTTTCATATGCTTAGAGTGAGTGCTGTGGAATCAAAAATAATTAGAAGGAGAATTCCACTGTTTTTTCTGCATAATTAAGATCAATAAGCCAAATCATTCTGAATGGCTTAACTGGGAAAGTACAGCTGGTGTTAGTAGGAATACAATCTTTAAAATGACCTTGCTGAAAGTTACATTGTATAAAATGATATTATATACTTTCAGAAATATACTACATGATGTAGTTTGAGAGAAATATTTTACAATTTACTGAATTACTAGAAAAGACAACTTAGAAAATGTATAGGTTCCCTGGTGATTTATGGTAAATAAAATGGCTTTATTAGTTTTTTGACATTGTAACCCTTAGTTCTTATCGCCACTATGTAACCTTGTAAAGAAATCAGAGCAGGTACATTTCTCTACTACAATCCATTTCCCATCAAACCACTTTGAATGACTTCCAGTGTCACTGGCATCCAAGTGGTTGAATTATGCTGAATTAAGCCCTGTTGCCCTCATACCCACCTTCACCACCTCCACCAACTCCATGCCCCAATCTTAAAATACTTTAAATCCAAGAAGCCATGTGCATTTTTGTTGTATTTTGTCCTGGTGTCAGGGCTTGGTACTTTGATTGCTACACAGCCGTGTCAGCAGGTGTTTCAAGAAAAGAATGAGCTGACTTGGTATTTCTGATGCAGGTTTGGTTCTCTGAACGAAATGCAAATGTTTTCTCCACAGCAGGCTACCCGTCATGCTGCCAGGCAGCAGGAGGCCTGGGGTCAGCAGACCATGACTTTTGTGGTGGCGCGTGATCACCACCGGCTGTTCTGAGGTCAGCTGTCTGAATCTTTGACAGGCCAGTGCAGCATTACAATTCTACCCTCTGACACTGTTGGGCGAGGGGCCACTAACTAAATAAGAAACCAAGTCTGTGGGAATTGTTTTTTTTTTTTCTTTGTAAACGCTCAAGCACATTCAAATTATGTGGGAAAGCATCTTTATTTTTTCCAGTTACCCTCACGACTATACCTGAACGGGGAAAGAGGAGGATATTGTTTTGCATTCACCTATTGACAAAATGTGTCAATGAAAAATTAAGGAAAAGGTTTCATTGCGATCAAGAACCTGAGAAGTATACTGAAGTCAAAACATGTGTTTCGCTTTTTACACTTAGTATTTATCATTTTTAAGCCTCTGACAAGCCTTTTCTTTCTCTTAAAGCTGTTTCCTCATTCACAGAGAGCTCTGTGCTGTGGGAAACATAAGCAATCACAAAGCAACAGTTGAGCAACTGTTTCTCAGTGACTTCTGGCCAAGGAGCTTGTTGAGAAAAAAAATCCTTAATGATGAGACAAACTTTGCATTCTGCAGAGCTTCTCTTGGCATCGATACTTAAAAGAACCCTTGACTGCCATCTGGTGCCAGTTTTTCTCATCCTAAGGTGTCCCAGTCTCAACCTTAAAGCACTGGTGCAAATATTTTGCTCCATACATCAAACCTCTTAAAGCAAGAGTTCTGATCTAGAATGTACATGAGGTGGTTCTTTTATGAGTGCTAATGAGTAGTGCATTGAAACCTAATAGTAAACTTGAGCAGAGTAAAACACCATCAAATCTTTGCCAAAGAACACACAACGTAGTAAATGTACTTAACTCGTACATTTTTTATTCTGTGTGATTTGTGGTGCTATATAAGCAGTGTTTGTCTTTGTATACCCGCACACAGATTGTGATCTTATACCAAGAAAGTTACATAATATGTCAGAACCAGTAATACAAAATCCTTTTCACATGAAAATTGTTTTCCTTTAGTCATAATACTACAAGTACAACTAGAAGCCCAGCAGCATGACTTGGGGCAGTAGGCAGTTGGTTCCACTCAACACATTGGCATCTAAGAACAGTTTTATGAGGCTCCTGGTTGCAATTTGCATTTAAAGTTATTTCAGATTTAGCGCTAACCGAAGTCTTCTTGCAAGGAAGAGTACCACTTTCACATTAAAGAAGTCATCAAAGAAATTGAATCAACTGGGTAATCTTATTATATTTTTAGTTCACAAAAAAGATGGCAAGGTTTGTTCCATGTTGGACCTGCAGACTCAATTCCTTTCATTTTTTTATGCTTGATGTTTGTTGGATCATGCTTGATGTTTGTTGGATCATGCTGCATGCTCATTGATCATGTCCAAGTCTCTAAGGACACTTTTTACATGTGTCTGATTCCCTCCACTCTAGAAGCTGTTTTCTCTCTCCATTTTACACTCAGGCATGTCAGTTTGAACTTTGCAATTACTGTGGGACATTCTTACATGTGGGAATTCTTTGAAAATGAAACGATGGGTTAGTATGTATCCCAGCAGACATATAAGCTGTGTCACTTCTGCATCTTGTTTTGTTAATGGACTTGTAGTGAATTAGTAGGGAGATCCACTATCCCATAAAAAAAAAAAAAATCTGCTTAAAGCCCAGTTTCAAGGTCTCAGCAAGTCCATGGGGGGTCTTAAAGATGTCTACTCCTCGAGGCTTATCAAGATGTTTATAATTTCACTAGTTATTTCCTTGCATCCACCAAGACATCACAAATCTCAGATGTGCAGTACACAGTCTAGATCTCAACTCCAGGATATCCTATTGCCTTGGAAACCTTTCATAAATACTTGATTTCCATACTAGTGGCCTGTGTACAGGTAGACCAGATACAGGTTATTCACCTGGCATTGCAACAAATTTTTCTTTTCACTGGCACAGCAGTGCAATACACTGATACAAATGGGAAAAGCAGGTGTTTTTGAATTCTTCAAGGTACAAGAGATTTACACTTTTCTCCATCCTTGGATCCTATTAGAAAAGGCACTTGCATCACTGTGAAAGATTCAATGTTAAGTCTAGGCTTTCTCTGAGAAGTAAGTGAAAAGTGAAAGTGACTACCCTTGTCATTGCGAGGTCACGGCACAGCACACATGAACCACAACGAAATTGGACCTCTGCATTTTACCCATGCACACTCAAACCCGTGCAGCAGTGGGCAGCTATTGAAAGCGCCCGGGGAGCAGTGATGGGGACGGTACCTTGCTCAAGGGTACCTCAGGGCAATCTATTGGGAAGGGGTTTGAACCCCTGATCCTCCGATCATGTGGCTAACGCCCTAACCGCTAGGCCACCGCTGCCCCCAGTAGCGGATAGTAACAGATGAACTGGCACTAATATGACATGGCTCCAGTGGATCTGCCAACAGAGCAGGCTTGACCCCTGCCACATTACATCAGTTGAACCTGCATGGCCTGCTGGGTTGAGGTAACCTATACTTGCTGAGAAATATTGCCTCATGCTTTCAATGAACCTGAAAAGATTTTTTAAGCGCATTGCTCTTTTGGTAGCTCATGTTGGAATATTAATCCACTGCTTTAATGTTTCCACTGCTGCTGCCTCACCTTGGCATCTTCCACTCAGGAAAGACCTCCTGTTCAAGCTGGGAACTGTGTGTGACACATATTCTGGACTATTGGCAGTTTTGGCTGTAATTGCTTGGCCAAAGCTGCAGCTAAGGAACTGTGAGACGGCAGAGAGGCTGTCATTGGGAAATGTTCCTAATGGATTTGCAGTTAACTGGAGCATGTAACTGAGTATATGCATCTAGCTTATTTCTTTGGCAATGTTGCATCCTTTGCTGTGTGAAGTTTAGTTTTGTTCTTTCTGAGCACTGGGGTGGTGTTTCCACGTGGTGGATGCACCTGATGTCTTATACCAAACAAATAGCCTAACATGACAGCTTGCTTATACATCATTGTTCATCATTTTTCTTTTCATAGTGACAAATCAGCAGACCAGGCCGCTCTCCTAACAACCTGATGAAATTAACATTGGACCTACAGTATTTTTCTCTGACCTCCATGGACAATGAAAGCAATGAACCATCATTGGCCTAATCAAACAGCCGCATATCCCTAATATGCTTCATCTACATGTTGAACAGTTTCTATGGTGAGATAATTTTTACAATTGATGTCCCTGGAAGTCACATTAGTTCAACATTTTTCTTCAGGTTATTATTTTGTCAGTATATTAATGTTGAGCAACATCCCTGTTTTAACCACACTTGCTAGGAAGCTTGTGACCATCAGCATTTGTTATACAGGCCAGTCATTGGTTAACCTTGGTGACAAGATCAAAAGGTCATGCTGGTTACTGGAGGAGTTATTTATGAGCTTTTAAGTCCATCTAGGTACTGCCACTAAATATTCTGGCCTTTACATTTGAGGGTAGTGTCTTTGCTATTTGGTCAGCATCATGCACACTCTCTTATTCTTTTAAAGTCAGTGTTGCCTGAGGCCACTTCTGAGTGTGTCCTATTCTGTTATTCATCATCCACTGTGCGAATGTGGTCAGAAGGCATAAAATAGAATACTTCTTATGAATATAACTACAATTCCATGAGCTATGGATGAATACTAGAGTTGTCAGTGAATATGCATGATGATTTTTTTGAGGTTGTCTTTTATGTGAGCAAGATATTTTACTTTTTCTTGCTTTAATAATTGTCCTACAACCTATCAATAAATTTTAATACATCTACTTTTTAAGGTAAATTTAAAATCAGTAAAAAGAGAGTGAGTTTGAAAAAATTGTTTTTACTTATGGTCTTCTTTTGGCCGCTTCTGTTACAGGTCGCCACAGTGAATCGACCGTCTCCCTTTCTTCTTGTCCTCTGCCTTTTCCTCCTTCAAACAAACTGCCTGCATGTCCTCTCTCAGCACATCCATAAACCTCTTCTTTGGTCTTCCTTTTTTCCTCTTTCCTGGCAGCTCCATCCTCAGCATCCTTCTCCCAATATAATCCTCATCTCTCCTCTGTACATGTCCAAACCAGTGCAACCTTGCTTCTCTAACTTTGTTTCCAAAAGTCAAGTCAAGCAGGATTTTATTGTCATTTCAACCATATACACAGTACATAGTGAAATGAAATAATGTTCCTCCAGGACCCTGGTGCTATACATAAAAAAAATAGTCGAACCTGAGCTGTCATTCAAATATAGTCATTTCTAATCCTGTCCATCTTCGTCACTCTCAATTAAATTCTTATCATCTTTAACTCTGACACCTCCAGCTCCAACTCCTGTCTTTACATCAGCACCACAGCATAACTATATGCTCTCGCTACTGTCCAGCAAACCTTCCCTTTCCCTCTTGCTGGTATCAGTCTGTCACAGATCACTCCTGTCATTCTTCTCCACCCATTCCAGCCTGTCCAAACTCTCTTCTTCACCTCTCCTACACATTCCCCTTTACTCTGAAATGTTGAACCCAAGTATTTTAATTCCTCCACCATTGTCACCTCTACTCCTTGCATCCTAACCATTCCATTTTCTTCCCTTTCATTCACACTCATATATTCTGTCTTTGTCCTACTCAGTTTCATTCCTCTCCTCGTGAGAGAATATTTCCATCTCTACATGTTCTCCACAAGCTGCTCCCTACTCTCGCTACAGATCACAATATCTTCAGCAAACATCTAAGTCCATGGGGACGCTCAGCACTGATCCTTGATATAATCTCATCACTACTTTAAATGCATCCATCACTCCTACTGCAGTCCTCTCCACTGTCACACTGCCTTCATACATATTCTGCACTACTCTAACATACTTCTCTGCCACATCTGACTCATACAAGACCACAACTCCTTGTATGCTTTCTTCAGGTCCACAAGGGTACAATGCAACTCCTTCTTACCTTCTCTGTACTTCTTCATCAACACCTTCGGAGCAAACATTGCATCTCTTTCTCAGGATGAAACTATACTGCTGCTCATTAATCATCACCTCTTTTCTTAACCAAGCTTCCACTACTCTTTCCCATAATTTCATGCTGTGGGTGAACTTTATCCCTCTGTAGTTACTACAGCTCTGTGCATCACCCTTATTCTTGAAAATCGATACCAGTACAATTCTCCACTGCTCAGCCATTCTTTCATCTTCCAAGTTTGTGTTAAATAATCTTGTTAGAAACGTTACTGCCATCTCTTCTAAATATCTCCATGCTTCCACAGGTACAGTCATGAGAACAAATTAGGACACCCCATTAAATGTTCAGTTCTTTATTAAGAAATGTTAACAAAACAAAAATGAACCTTAATTTATTTATTAAACAAAAGATATCAACAAAAATGTGTATTCTAACTCAGGAAAATGTTAGGACACCCTACCCCATAATAGCCAAACCCCCTTTGGCTGAAATAACCACAGTGAGACGCTTCTTGTAGCATCTACCAGTCTCTGACATCAATCTGAGGAAAGTTTGCCCCACTCCTCAATGCAGAATTCATTAAGCTGTGAGATGTTTTAGAGGATTCTTGTACAGCCCATTTCAAGTCACCCCACAGCATATCAATGGGATAAGATCTGGGCTCTGAGATCTGGGCCACTCCAGGTCTCTCGTTTTCTTAGTTTTCAGCCAAGCCTTGGTGGATTTTCTGGAATGTCGTGTTGCAGGATCCAGCTCTGCTTCAGCTTTAATGTTCCTACAGATGGTCTCACATGTTCCTCAAGCATCCTCTGAAATATGATAGAATTCATGGTGGATTCTACAATGGTGAGCTAGCCAGGTCCTGCTGCAGCAAAGCATCTTCGTGTATGTTAAAGTTTTCTTTTTCTGATTGTAGATGCATGCACTTTTACATCAACAGTAGCAAAAGCCTGCTATAGATCCCGTGATTTTAGGGTTTTTGGAGACTTCTTTTAGCATCCAAGCAAGTTAGGGGTGAACTTGCTTGGACCAGACATGAGCATGTTGGCAGTTGATTTGGAAGTCCTTCCTCTTCTAGACTATTTTCTGGACAGTGGAATGGCTGATTGCAAATTCTTTTGAGATCTTTATAAATCCCTTACCAGACTTATAAGCTGCTACAATTTTCTTCCTGAAGGCCTCAGACAGCTCTTTTGATCTCACTATGGTGTTAATTCTCGCCTCAAGAGTCAGGAGCAAACCAAACTATATGTCCAAGGTTTAAATTGGGCAAACCTCCTTCAAAATACTGAAAAAGGCTCTAATCATGTGCACCTGATGTGTGATTTAAGCCATTTTAATTGTGAATAAAGGTGGGCATGTCATCATTTATTCCTCACCAAAAATCACATTTTTGTAGGACTACTTTATTAAATTAATTTTACATAAGATTTTGAAAAGTCTTTTCTTCAGTTTTTATTGTCTAGTTATATTACTTGAATCTCTCAATATGTTTTAAATAGAGATTAAATATCCTCATGTCCAAGAATGTTACAAAACCACACAGGCTAATATGATGTCCTAATTTTTTCACATGACTGTATATCCTCTAGACCAACAGCCTTTCAATTCTTACATTTGTGGCATTTAGCAGATGCTCTTATCCAGAGCGACTTCCATGTCTTGATTACAGGGACAGTCCCCCTGGAGCTCAGGGACCCAATGGTGGTAGTGCCAGAGGTGGGATTCGTGGGATTCGAACCTGAGACCGCTGGAGCCATAGGTCCGTAGGCAAATACCCTACCACTAGACCACCATGTAGCATGTTTCCATTTCTATTCTTTGTTGCCCTGACCTGCTGTATATCTTTCCTAGCTCTGTCTCTCTGTTGAGCTAGCTGTTATAGGTCCTTTTCTCCCTCATTTGTCCAACCTCTCATACAATTTACCAAACACCTTATCCATAGCCTTCACTACTGCTTCTCATCTGACCATCCCCTTTCTTCTTTGCTAACCTCTTCTACTGTACACACTTCTGAACTTTTGGGTTCCACCACCAGGTTTCCTTATCCTCCTTCTTCTGTCCAGATGTCAAATTGACTTATTGTATACACTGATTAACCATTACATTAAAACAACCTACCAAATATTATATATGTCCAAAACTGTTCTCACTCATCAAGGCAGTTCTGATGCTAACATTGTAAATGCTATTAGTGGTGGACAGGTGTCAGCATGGGCACAGTGACCAGTCTGTAGCTGTCCAATTTCATATGAAGCAAGCTGTGATGCATTGTGTGTTCTGACACCTTTCAATCATAGCCAGCATGAACGTCTTCAGCAATTTGTGCTGCAGTAGCTCTGTGGGATCAAACGGGACACATAAGCTTTTACTCATCATGTGCATCAATGAGCCTTGGGTGCTCTGACCCTTTCACTTGCTCATTGATTGTCTTTCCTTAAACCAGTTTTGCAAGATGCAACTTAAATAACTGACTGTTCACTTAATGTCTAAAACATTCTATCCCTTCAGGATTCAAGATTCAAGCAGTTTATTTGTCAAATACACAGTTATACAATACAACTTGCAGAAAAATATATCCCTGAATTGCTCCTAGATTCCACAATGGCAACTGAAAAAAGCAGTTTTAGATACAAACAGAATAGAGTTAGAATGTAATAAAACAGGGTGGCGGTGATCTAGTGGTAGGATACTTATGGACCTATGGCTCAAGAGGTCCCAGGTTTGAATCCCACCTCTAGCACTACCACCACTGGGTCCCTGAGCAAGACCCTTAACTCTGAATTGCTCCAGGGGGACCGTCCCTGTAATTAGGACATGGAAGTCGCTCTGGATAAGAGCGTCTGCTAAATGCTGTAGATGTACATGTAAAACAATAAAAGGTGAAAACTGTACAGACAAGAAACACCTATATCATACTTGAGAAAAAACAGGAAAACTGTATGTGAAATTGTAACTGTACCAGAAATAAATTAATAAGCAATACAGAGTAGCCTGTTGTAAATATGTTAATATAAGAAATAAAAAGAATATATAGTGTTTTGTGAATAAAGAAAGAAATGTTAACTACAAAAAATGTAAAACGTTTTTAAAGTGGCAATGTTACAATAATGTGCAAATAATGATGCGCAAATGGCAGGTGTCATTGTAAGGATATAATCATTTTGTTAACATTTGTCTATGGTTTTTATGTTGTAGCTGATTAGTGTAGTTCCAAAAAGCATTCAGGTACTCCTTCTAACTAATGAGTTTACTTTAAAACTCACTCTGCTGATATGGGTGTTTAGCTGTGCACCTATAGATTATAACATCTCCACAGAAAAGCCATGCCAGTAGAGTAGGAGGTTGCAGAGCCCAAGGTCAGCATGCTCAATGACAAGCGTTAGCTTGGCTATGGTCTATAGAGCTATGTTCTCTGGAGACAGAGCTCATTTTAATATCTTATGGATGAGTTGGAGACATTTTGTGATCTTCAAAGAACTGTTCCAACGTGAACATAATGCTTTTCTAGAAGAATACAGGCTGTGACCCCTGCTTGAAAAATCAACATGTTATATTTTATATGCAGTTGACTTGGAAGTAACCACATATTCTTTCAGATTTGCTTTAGGTTTCTTCAGGTATTCCATCAGATTCCTTTAGATTTTTCTCAGGTTTCTGCAATGCCTATGGAGTTTATTTGGTTGTAGGGGTGTTTCTCTATTTGGACTATTTGGTTTCTTCAGTGTGTGAGGGGTTTATATGGTTCTGGGTGGTGTTTCTTCAATGCCTGTGGAATTTATGTGGTTCTGGGTGATGTTTCTTTAATGTGCAAGAAGTGTGTGAGGAATTTATGTATTTGCAGGTGGTGTTTCTTCAGTGTATGAGGAGTTTATCTGGTTATGAGTGGTGTTCCTGTAGTGTGTGAGAAGTCTGTTTGGTTGTGGGTGGTGTTTCTTCAGTGTGTGAAGAGTTTATCTAGTTGTTGGTGGTGTTCCTGTAGTGTGTGAGGAGTTTGGTTGTGGGTGGTATTCCTGTAGTGTGTGAGGAGTTTGTTTGGTTGTGGGTGGTGTTCCTGTAGTGTGTGAGGAGTTTGTTTGCTTGTGGGTGGTGTTCCTGTAGTGTGTGAGGAGTTTGTTTGGTTGTGGGTAGTGTTCCTGTAGTGTGTGAGGAGTTTGTTTGGTTGTGGGTGGTGTCCCTGTAGTGTGTGAGCAGCTTGTGTAGTTCTGGGGGATGTTTTGATTTCTTGCCGCTTCAGTTCGCGCCACGCGGAAAAGGGGGAGATCCCTAAGGATTACCCGTCGTGCCCCGCGGGAAAGATGGCGGTGTGAGAGAAGAGGAGGAGGTAAACTTTATCTGGGATCTTCCAGCTCTGCAGTGTCGGGCGGGGAGCAGTACTAGCGCTTCACTCGCTTCACTCGGACGGCTAGGAGCGGAGCTCTCTGTATCGACGGCGTGGCTCGGTTTTGTTTCACCTGGACGAGTTTTGGCTCCTGAGCGACGCTAGCCAGTGTTAGCCGGGAGAGCTGGTGCGGAGGAAAGTTTATCAGCGGGAAGACGAGCCGCTTTAGTCCGGGATTCGGGGACGAGCCGTGAGCCGCGGATTGGAAGGTAAGAGCCGGGCTGAGTGGGTGGTGTTTGGGGGCTGCAGTGGTCTTATGGAGGGGTTTTTGATATTCGGGGAATGGCCCAGTCGATTGGGAGCGATAAACACACCCAGCAGCAGAGATAACGTTCACAGATCCACCTACAGATTTCTCTGCCCTCAGCAGACTGATGGACGGTGTGGGGGACGGACAGATGGAAAGTGACAGAATTGCAGGATGGTTGAGCTTTGTTTGATTGCTTGCTTTGTTTATAGCTCTCATTGAACCCAGTTGTCACTTTATTTGTTTTAGCAAATGGACACTTTTCTGTCCTCCCTCAGCTGGAAGGGATGTAAATACGGAGACCTCCTGTGTACTGAACGCTCAGAAGCAGCCCCCGGTTGTCATGGTGTCCGGGAAGGTGAGCACGGCCAGGCTTGAACATTTCCGCCCCCACGGCTTTACAGAGGTCCTGCTGTCTGTGTGTAGATTACCATCAACATGGGCGTTTAGATGTGTTAAGTGTCGATCCGGAGTGCAGCAGGCGGGGTGTTCATCTGATGCAGGGCTGAGTGAGAAACAGACGGAGAAAGACCGCGATCGGGTGCGATACCGTAACCCGTGGTTTGAGTCAAAACGTCGACGAGTCCGTGATTTTTCCGCGTTTCACTTTTCCCTGAAACCAACCCTTGGGGGCGAGTGGATGGCCGTGTTCAGCCAGTTCTGAGGCTGGAGCACAGTGGACTAAAGTTGGGCCAGAGATCCTCTGCCTTTATGCGGTGCCTCTAAACACACACTTGCTTTAAGTTTGGCGGTGCAGCTCGGGTGATCCCGAGTCTTCGCTGGAGTAAACGCGGCCTGGCTGTGGGGAGCTGCGCTCCTCTAAATCCCAACATGTGCAAAGTAGATCAGCGTGCTGACGTCACGACCGGCCCTGCACGGGAGGTGAGGGGTGGGGGGGTGAAATGTGCCCAGTGTTTCACTCACCCTGCACTGTGATGGTCCCACATTTCCAAAGCCAGCATAGTCCACTTCACACTGCTCTAAAAGTTATGCAGGCATCAGTTGCTGCCTGTGTGGTGATCAAGAATGAATGAAGCTGGGACAGTGCTCCCACAGTGCTCCCACAGTGCTCCCACAGTGTCCTAGGGTTTGTTTCATTTATGTCTGATCTTAAACATGCATTTTTGTGCTGGGAAAATATGGCCAAGTTTGATATTTGGATATGAGTCCTGTGATTTCCTAAAGGTATGGGCGGTTGGAATGATTCAGTCCAGAAAGTGACATTACTGTGAAACGTAGTTCTTTTTTTCTTATTCTTCTGTAAACGCTTCAGCTGGCTGAGTCATCTTTTTCTGGCTGTGTTAGTCTGTCCACTAATTTTGTAACGATAAACCTTTAACTACCGTTCAAGCTGACGTGCCTTCATGAAAGCAGGTGTTGTCTTGGGCTAGCTCTGTAAATACACTCAGCTGGGTTAGAGGGCAACTTTTTTCAGTGTATGACATTTGTGTGGCTCATTTAGACTTTTTTTTCTTCACTCACTCTCTTAGTTAGTTAGGGCTTGTCTGCATGATATGGATACCTGGTTATTATTTTCTTTATTAGAATTCAAAAGCTTGTTTTTCTATTTTCATTTTTTAAAAACATTTAGAAACCCACCAACATTCTAGTGTCCTTGTCCTTAATTCCTGACAGGTTTCACAGTTAGTGGCTCCTTTTCACTCATTTAATCAAAACATTGGGGGAAGTGTGATGGCTGATGAGAACAGGCTGTCAAAAAACTGAATGCCTGATGACCAAAGCTAAACTCTGCAAAGTCACCTGACTTGTAGCCCGTCATGGAAAAGATTTCAGGGTTTGATTCTCAAGTTTCCGCTTTCACTTCTTTATGAAGGCATCAGGGCACACATGATTTAATTACAATCTTAAGTATGTACTTACCGCCCACTCCAAAAGTATTGGATCAGTAGGGCTAAATTTATTTATTTTTGCAATGGCGTTAAGACATTTGGGTTTGATGTCAGAAGATGAATTAGACAGGAGATCGGATTTTGAGGTTTTAATTCCTGGTATTTATATCAAAATGATTTTGATGCAACTCTGAAAGCCCAACCCATAACGCTACCTCCACCATGCTTCAAAGATAAGCTCCTATGTTTTGGTTTGTGAACATATTTTTTTTTTCTTCACACTTTGGTCTTTCCATCACTTTGGTAGAGGTTAATTTTTCTCTTGTCAGTCATCTTTTTTCAAGAAATGTTGTGGCTCGTGCTCACAACTGTTGATTTAAAATCTTTCTTTGCTCCTTTCACATTTTCTGTCATTAGTTGTTGTTGTTTTTCTGAAAATGGTTTGATGTCTTGCTCAGTACACCAGTGCTTTCCTTCTTTTTCAGGACATTGCAAATAGTTGTACTTGTGATGACCAATTTTTAAGCCTACAATGTTCTAGCACTTTTGCTTACTTGAAAAACTGGAGTTGTCCCAAAAGGTGCCGCATTGTTCTTAACATGAATCTATATGTGTAACTTCGAAAACAAGCATTTTACCTATTTGCTTTGTTTGTGGACACATCAAACTCTGTTTAAAATATTGAGAAATTAGTTTTTGCCAATAGTGCAGCACAGTTGTTTGTGCTGTTGGGCACCATCTACAACCCTAATCAGGACAAGTGGCTAAGAAAATGAGTGAGAGAGTGAGTGTTAGAACGAGTATTTTGCTGACATTTACATTTAAATTTGTGGCATTTAGCAGACGCTCTTATCCACAGCGACTTCCATGTCCTAATTACAGTCCCCCTGGAGCAACTCAGGGTTAAGGGTCTTGCTCAGGGACCCAGTGGTGGTAGTGCTAGAGGTGGGATTCGAACCGGGGACCTCTTGATCCAGAGGTCCATAGGCAAGTACCCTACCACTAGACCACCGCCAACCCATGCCGACGATTTTGTAGACATTGTTTGGATATTATTGTAAATGAACATTTTTGATTTATTTAATGCTACATGTATTTACATATGCACTGTGTGAGACAGTTAAAATGTTGAGGACATATAAGCAGCTTTGAAAGTTCTGTCAGTATGGTTCTACACCTCTTGCCTCCCTCTTCTTTCAGCTGACAGGGGATGTTACCTTTCCTGGGTGGACAGATGCTTCTGCTGTATCAGTTTGTTAAGAGGCTTGTGGATGGTGGGGGAATTTGTGTGGGATATGATAAGGCGGTCTCTTGTGAAAGTTTATCAGTTAGGAGCCAGTGTGAAAATTTACAGAAGGGTTGTGGAACGATTGTGAAGTAGCACTGCTCTTAGCGCAGATTAGCTAAAGAGAGTGTGGTTTTGAGGGGCTCGCAGCTGGAAGTTGGGAGATAGTGACTCAAGATAATTGCTGTTTGTACACTACGTCTGTGATCTGTGATGTAGAGCCAGCTGATAAGTGAATTTTAATCAGCTATTAGCATCTTTTGCCCTCTTTCAAGGTCTTCACATTGTCTGTGAGATTTGGATGTTTGGAAAGAAATTCACATTTGGTGATCCCTGTAATTGGAGCTTGTACAACAGAACGGTTCAGTAAACTGTGGAAATGAAATCTGCGCTGCAGATTGGTGCTAATGAGGGGAGATCTGGCACAGGCTAGTGCACTTTGACACATCATCTCACATTTTAGGCAACAATTGTAAGATCGCAACTGATTTGTTTCAAATTTAAGTGATTTTAACATATTTATGTAAACCCAGGAGATTTTGACACTTTTTTTTTTTTTTTTTAACCACAAAGATGACTTAAGTAGTAGACATGCAAAATGATATCAGAATTATCTAACTGATAATTTACCAACAAAACAATGACCAGCATTGGATAGGTGTTAGATTTGAACCTATTATCAAACAAGTAGCACAAGGTTACTGCTGTAGTGTTGGGATTTTCTCTTTACTTCTTTATATATCAGCTAACAAGTGTTATTGTCTCTGTTACAACAAAATCTTATCTTTCCATTTTTAAGACATCCTATAATTAAGCTTTCATTACAGTGTCAATATGTAATTATTATTATTATTAATTGTCATTTGGATCAACAAAAAGTATCCAAAATGATACAAATAAGTCTGGGTTTCTTTAACATGCTTTGAATGAAAGGATTTTTTGTTTCAGGGTTTGAGATTGGGTTGAATTTATTCCATCTTTGTAGGTTTTTGTAAAAGTTTGTCCTCACTGACGGATATGTACTTGAAGAATATCGGATCTATTGGCCCATAATCCAATATGAGTGCATCCCCATCTTGAACATGCTCTGCGGTGAGAATATTGACTGTAACTTTGACTGAAATACAGCACTAAGCAGAGTTGTGTTACCAGAAAGCTACAGGGTTCATGTGATTTGCTTTAGAACATTCTTGCAGGTCATTTCTTGTACATGGAATACAGGACCTCTTTAGTGCAACACTGGCAGGGCAGTAGCCCAAGCGTGGCTAAGTAAGAATTAACTTGTCATTTCTAGGCATTCTTCACATTCCCTTAAACTTTCTTATCCGCTCTGATCCAAATGAATTGTGTAGAGCTGCCTGTTCTTTTCATGCTGGCTTTTTGAGAAAGAGTGTGAAATGGTGACTTTTTACTGTTTACCTTCTGAAAAGTAATTCGATAGTAATTTAGCAAAGTTTTCTGTAAACGCATGATGACATTACTATTCATATATATGATCAATGAAAAATAAAGTACTATCCTATGCTCCCTGCAGGGACATCCAAGGGTCTGTGTTAAGTTGGGTTTCCTGTATCTGCATGGATTTCCTTTTCCTTGTCGCCCATGTGTGATAGTATTTGCGAGTTTCTGCCCTGTGTTTCTTATGAGTGTCTGCCCTGTGATGGACTGGCTGTTTTTTCTGCCCTTTTTTTCTATGACTGCTAGAATAGGCACCAGCAACCCCCCTCCCCCATGTCCCCAGTATAATAATCGGCTCACATAATGAATGAATGGATGAACAAATGAATCGGTGCATTAACAAAAAGCATACAGCTTGGAGAAGCTTGTGAAAACAGTACAGTGGGCAGAATTCATGTGTGTAATGTTTATGACTGATGGATAAGCTGCCTTTTCTACATAGATGAAGTGTGATGACAGTGTAGATACTTTCTTTACTGTTGTCAGCCACAAGCATTCAGAGAGCCAGAAAAACTCCACCAGATTAGAAATGAGCCATATTTCAGTGTTACTGCTATAGAAGCCTGGTCAGTAATTTTGGATTGCCAGGTGTTTTGTTTGTTTGGTTTTTTTTTTTCTTTTCTTTTCTTTCTCTGTTCCAGCTCTAAACATACCAGTCTGACAACCAAATACTGGAAAATGTCAATTACCTGTCTCAGTTGCTGTGAAATGGAAAATAATAACAAAAATATGCACTGGCTGATGGTCCTGATGGTCATGCACTGGCAGAAAAGGTATTTTATCCTGGATAGCTGTGGGATTTTTATCGCTTCCATAAACCTAAGTGCCAGTAAAAGAACCCTGAACACACACCTGAAGAACAACATGCTGACTAGTATGAAATAAAGTATGAATCCTTTAACAAAGGGTTTTTGAGGCAGAAAGTGGTTTGAGCTTGAGTCTGGGCTGACTGCTAAATTGAAATCAGCATGACTAAACATTATTTTTACATTTTTATTTTGCTGCCCTTTAGTAGAAAAAAAGGCGCTATATATATATATATATATATATATATATATATATATAATGACAAACAGTGCAAAAGAAATTTGATCTTCTAGATTAGTCTGCAGTCTTCTATATCCATTTCCAGCACGAGTCTCATTTATAGTGTGAGCCACATTCATTTCCACTTTTAATTAGAATCATAGCCATTCTAAATGTTATTATAAATTAAAAATGTGTCGCAAAGCTTCCGCTCAGAAGCCGTAATCAATAGTACATATATTTGCTTTTCCTCTTTAGGATGCTGTAGACTAGCAGTCTCCAGCCTTTTTTGTGCCATGGACCGATTTCATTTAAAACTATATTTTCATGGATGGACAGAGAAACAGCTAAAACCAAAATGCATAAAAATATACGTTCGAATTCCTTACCAGTAGAATGCCCTGAGATACCCCTGAGCAAGTTAACGTCCCCGGGGCGCTTTGAATAGCTGCTCCCTGCTACACGTGTGAGTGTATGGGTAAATGCAATGGTGTAATTTTGTTTCGCTGTGCTGTGCTGTTGTGTTTTGTTTCACAATGAAAGAATGGTCACTTTCACGTGAACGAGACAAGCGTTTTTTCTAAATAAAAAAGTATTTTAGACTCTGATAATCAATAAAATATTTTTTAATCAGTATTTCTGTGTGACCAGTACCAAATGACCCATAGACCCACGGTATCGGACCAGTCCGCGGCCCAGTAGTTTGGCACCACTGCTGCAGATATTTTGAAATGGTTGGTTGAGGCGCCGTGGCTTTAAGCTTAGGGGTTTGACATTTGAAAGACTTGTCGTTTTAGTTTGAAATAATACCTCTTTTAAATGCCAGCTCTTCTTCCACTATGGTATCAAATTGAAAATGGTCAGATGTCACAGGCAGGATGATTGAGTATTATCAAAAATCCTGGGTGAATTTGGCAGAGCTACTGTGATGCAACTCTTATTTATTATATCTGAGCAGAGTTATATTTGTGTCCGTGATCATGGATGTCTCAGATTAATTTCTTTGTAACCATGGTTCAAAGATTTCATACATACAACCAACCATTTTTTTTCAGATTATAGGTAAATGGACTGGAGCTGTAAAAAGCGAGTGATTTATGGTTTTGTAAATCTTTTTGTCTGAGTAGACGCCGTGCCAAGTTTTATGAACTTTGTACTACTTTGTGCTGTTTAGCTAGAACTACAGTGACAAGCATGTAGTTGTTAGAATGCTGCACTCTGTGTTGTAGGGTTTGTTGGGCTTCTGGGCCTTCATGAATGTCTTCTGAATGGGATGGTATTGAGTCATCAGGGCTGAATGGAAGCGTTTCTTTTCTCTGCCCCCTTTTTGGTGGAATGCTCTTCAGTAGTAAACCACCATTCAATTCTTGTGCAAATTTGCCCTTCTGCTGTCTGCTCCCACTGTCAGCTTGTCAGGACTCGGTTTTATTTGTTTTCTATTTGAATCCAATTATCTGTCACCATCGTAGTATCCACCTTCAGAATGTCTTCAATCCCTTGGCCAGACTTCTGCATCTAAATTTAGTTAAAAAATCTCCCAGGGTTGGAGTGCCAGGGTTTTTGCCCTAAAAAGCTTGCATGTGTTTTTGTTTAAAACAAAAAAAAAGCCTGTAACTTCTAAACTGTTGAGAATTGTGCATGTTATACCCTAGGAGGACTTTGGTCTGTGTCCTTTCACTGCCACTGTTCTCAGAAAATATTATCTTCAGCTGTGTCTTGTGTCACAGTGCATCAATAGCAGAAGATTCTTCTAACCTCCTGCAGGGTTTGAAGGACTTCTGACACGTTTAGTTTATAATTATTAGTTTGTTGATTCTGGTCGTGCCACCGTTAAAAACTAAATGAGGGATTTTACCGTGTTGTATGTGAACTAAGGCACATAAAAACATGAACATTTCATAGCCGGACTTTTCACACTCCCATATGTGCCAAAATAGTCAAAAGTGCTTTATAGTTAATAAGTTTTCCCCTCTGCCCATGTGCTTTGACCTGCACCCCAGGGAGAACTTCTAATGTAGTTCTTGGAAGCTCCCCAGTATGATTTATTAATTAGTGTGTTTGATTTAGCTAAAAGAGAAAATTGAGATAAACACTACATTTAAAATGTCATTATCTTTCTTACTCCCCAGCATTAATGTATGATTTATGTATTTCAGTAATGTATTTTGTAACAATGTATGATGTGTGAAATTTGTTCTATGCCTTTTTAGCATGATGTATATTTATGATATATATTTAAATCCTGTACGTTAAAAGCTAATGTTGGTTTTTAAATAGCAGCACTGTTGTGGTGGTCAGCCATAGAGTGCTGAGATCTGTGTTATTGTCTTTGTTACCTGTTGTTTATTAATTACAGAGGTGCACTTATATTGGGATCATATCGTTTGAATGACATGATGCTTTTGAAAGATATTTGTTTGGAAAAAAAATCACCCCGTTTTAAATGTTTAAATTTGGCTGATGGTTTGGGCCAGTATTTCTTAATGCCTTTTGGAAGAGAGTACAGATATGCATTTCTAGTACAGATATGTAGATGCAATTTCTGCATTTTTTAAAAATGTTATCTGCAATGACGGAGATGTTCATTAGAATCAGTTCCTGCCCTCAAATCCCACACTGGTGAAACCCTAATAATAGGAAGAAGGGGAATAAAAAATTAGCTGTCATTAAACTAGCAAAACTGGCTGGACAAATATGATATTGGGTTATTTGGTAGTAAAAAAATTGTAATTGACCATAGAATTTTAGAATTGGTGCATCCCTGGTAAAAAGGATCCTTTTATACAAGGTTATTATATTTACAAGCCTATTAGCTATAAAGGTCCTACAGCCAGTAAAATGAGTTCAGTTTGTCTTATTTACGACTTCAATCTGCCTAGTCTTTTTCATAGTTTGCCGTTTAAAAATTAAACGTGTGATTCATTACCTCATTGTGACCTGATAATTGACTAACGTGTTGAGTTCCCACCTCCTCCGGGTCTTTTGTAAAATCCCATCCTGCAAATTAAATGTGAAGTATTTGTCTGCCATTTACAGCTTAACTGCATTAAAGGTTGGTTGAAATCAAGGTTCAACATTCATTCTCTGTGACTCATCTTGTTGATTTACAATGTGCTTAGCTAGCTTTAGCATTGTCATAGGCGCTTAGAGAAAATCAGCCTCAGTTTTATTAATCGTTGCATTCCAATAAACAATAATCCTCTTTCTCCCTCAGTAGAAATCAGGTATGTCCCTTTAGTTTGCTTTAGGATTGTGTGGCGATCTTATTAGTTCTTTTTTTTTCTGGAGTTTTGAGAACATGCATATTTATGGAATACCTGTGCAAGTACAATGCAGATGGTGGCAAAGGAAGAGGAGCAGTAATCCTCAGTTACACACATCTTTTGCCCTGAGCTCAGACCAGTCTGTCACACACACCCACACCAGCTGCTGGTGAGAGCTTAACTCTCTAGATCTCAGCATGGCAGACTACAGCAGCCCGGCGCTTTAGTCCTGCAAGCATATAGAATCCCATAGACAGCCTCACATCCTTGCAAGCTTGGCCCTCTATTCTCTAATGATTTATACTGGCATAATCTCTTGAATATTTTCTGTCTCTTCCTGTGAGATGTCCTTCTGAGGATGAGTGACTAATTGTGGGCTATAATTAAGCAATTGCGATTTCACTTGGTCCAATTTCCTGGTCTTAGTGCAGTCCTTCTTAGTCATTTTAGGGAGAGTTTGAGATGTCCATGCTCAGTGGTTGCATATTAAGAGCCCCTGGGAGTGGAAGTGTTGGTTGCAAGTGCCATCCCACAATGCCACCTATGCATGCTGCCAAGACATGGCAGGACATTCATTGACTCATGCAGTATGGAGCCCCGTCTCTTTCCTGTCTCATGCTTACTGTCTTGCTCTGCTTCCTTTCCCCTCAATTTGGAGTCCCTTTAGGCCATGGCCATTACATTGCTTTGGCCTTTTTATAATGTGTTTTTTATTTATTTACCTTATTGCCCTGTGGAGTTATCTTGTCTTTTTTGACATTTACTGAAAGAGCATGACTATGATATATATAGTCCAGGATGTGAGGCGGGATCTTTATGCCCACAGACTGAGACCTATTTTTGTCAGTCACGTCTGCACTCATGTTACCGGTACAGCGGTAATGTAAACGATCCAGCAACTAGGCTGACGTAGTGGAGTGCTAGGGATACTGTTCGAATGACACTTTCTGTGAATAGGGTTCCAAACAAATAATGTGGAGCTACAGAAAGTTCCCATTCAGAAAGTTCCACTCTGAGAAAGAAAAAGAACGTGTTTGCAAGATCATTTTTTTCCTTATCCAATACAGGTTATATGACGTTTAACCTTTTAAAGTTATTCCAAGTTATTTTGTTTGTTTGTCATTTAGCAGTTTAGGCTACACCATTATGAAGAAGAATTATGCAAAATGCTGAGGGATTTTTCAAGCTACTGATCTGAACGTCTGACCAAGTAATCACTTTTATATTGAAATATATATTTAAGCAAACGCAAGGGTTTTCGTTTTAGTTATACCTTTACTAATTAACAAGTTCTTGTTTCAGAACTGTGTTTTTCTCTTATGAATTAGTCCTACTGGCCTCTCTGATTGTGAAGTGAGTGGCAGAAGTGCTGTCTGCCTCCAAAAATGGAGTTTGCCCTCCAGTGTAACTAGTACTCAGACAAGTATCATTACAATAACAAATATAAGATTAATCATGGTTATTATAGTGCCTACATTCAAATATGAACTTGCTTTTCTGCATGAATTTGTGCACTTAAGTGTGACGTGGATACCTAAACTAAACCAGTTATACTTTATTTTCCATATAGAAACTAGCACTCTCTTCCAAGTGCCACTTTAACAAACAAGTAAGAGTAATCTTAATGATTTTGGCCAGCCCTGGTGTTTAATATTGCAGTGTACCAAAACACAGGATAATTCCTTTTTTCTAGCTGTACCAGTGTATGCACATTAGTCTTGGGTAAGGTCCTGGCTTGTTCTCTATGTACTGCTGTGGAACAGTGCTTATCTGTTACTCTGGTGTTACAGGCTCAGTTCCATTCTTGACACACTGAAGATTTCAGCCAGTGTCCCAGGTTTGCTTTTGGCTTTATTGATTCCTGGAGACATTGCAGGTTGCACATTATGGCTGCTTGCGCACATCCTCTCCCAGGAGCTATGAATCACATGTGAGGGGACGGAAAAGAGCCACCTCAGCACTGTTCCAGCATCCCTCTAGTGCACGCAGCTGGAGGTCAGCTTCTATTAAAAAGATGTAAACTGATTACAAATGTCTTTCACTGTTGGGCTGCCATTTCTGTCTTTCTTGAATGCATGCATACTTGAGCAGCCTTCTAAGGCATGCACATTTATGCTAGCATCCTTTGGTGCACCTGATAGACACATGGTAATGAGCGTGTCCTGTTGAATGTGCTTGGCCTGGTTCCCTGCTCTCTTTGTGGAGCAGTAGAGCTGAGAGTAGGCAGTATTGGCAGTATTTCTGTTTTCTGAAGAAACTGCTCAGATCTTTGCAGCCTATTTCTAAGCCAGTGAGTCCATCCTTAGATGGTATGTCTTTCAATAACCTTGCCATAACAATCATCTGAACACTACTCTCTACAAATGATATCTAAACGCTGTAATAGTGTCCTGAATTTGAAGCCCTTTATTCCTGATATTTTACCTCTCCTGTCTCTGTAGTGGGAGTTCCAAGTGCCTCTGGAGTGGATGTTTCATCATGCCTGGAATAGATTCCTCTCGTGTGCCAGAACTGTGAGAATAAATTAATACCTGAGATAGCTTTGCTCAAAGTACACTGGCATTTACTGCTGGCTTTCCCACAGTCTCCCACTGTATGGGTATTGCATCATTTGTTAATTAACCAAATGACTTAAAGGCTTCTTTTTACTTTTTTCATGTTAAACCAAGAATCTATAACGAAAAGATGTCAGTCATGTTTATAGAAAGCCAATGTAAGCTGCCTTCGGATTTCATAAAATGTAGACATCACTAAAATAGTGGCAAATAAAAAATGGCCTGATACTAAAATAAAAAATGTTAAAAAAGTGGAACCCAATGTTTAGTAACAGCATTTATTTCCAGTGAGACTGCAGTTTGACTTCTCAGCTAGTATAGGAGGAACTTGCCCACTGTCTATAGGGTGCAGGGATACAATACGTTGACTAAAAGCAATAAAAGGAAAAAACGTCTTCCTGGATCAGAAGTGTCTGTGTCCAATATTCTCTGAGATCAAGGGGGTTTGCTGGTGATATTGAAGTGAAAGAAGCCCAGACTCTCTGTCTCCTGTATGGGGAATTTACGTTAGCGTTCCTTCACAGTGCCCTACTGTGTTGCACAGAGTGCGCAAGAGCTGCTTTTCCACCAGGACACTAGAGGATCTGCTGTGAAGCAAATGCAGGAAACCACTTTTGTTTGCTCCTGGATCCCTGACGGGGGGGTGGTTTGTGAGAGGAACCCAGCGGGGACTTACTGGCATGCTGAATTTCAATGCTAACTCAATATGGGTTGAGGCAGACCAGATTTCCCAGCGTCCCTGTTTTCCATCTTGAAGAATAACAGCAGTGACAGTGACCGAGAAATCCCAGGTTGGAGCCTGTGAACTGCAAACCAAATTTTTTGGATTTTTAAAAAAAAAAGTGGTTATTTAATGCTACAGACTGCTGTGGTAAGGGGGCAAAATTTGATCCTGAACATTTTGAATAAACACATGCCAAAGCCGAAACAGGAAATCCTCTCTATCTTTCTGGCATGCTGTAGGGAGATAAGTGGAACAAATCTGGCCTCAGAATTCAAAACAGCCAGACCAGAAGCAGGTTTTAGTGCTTCTCTTTAAAATGCTTTGACATTTTCGGCTTTTGCAACAGGTGTCACCTAGTGAAAGAGAAAATTCTGTGTATGTGCTGTAGTCTCCAGACCTCGCTGCTTGTCTGTCTGTCTGTCTGTCTGTCTGTACCCACTTTCACACAGTGCAACATTTCAGTTCAGGCTCAGTTCATCAAGGGAGAAAGCCAGACAGTGTTTGAGTTCACTATGGGTGTAACCTTACATTAAACCCACACTTTCAGTCCTGATACTTGATTTAATGTTTTGGTTTGAAAATATGAATTAAAGAAAGATGATTTACCAATCCATTATCAACCTTAGCCTATTATGTGAGCTGGAGGGCAAGAGCTGTTTGGTGCATGACTGTTGGGTTTAATTTTGCTGGTTGCAGATAATGCAGTCAAATATCATAATTAATACAGTGTTCATGCTGCATTAGCAACATCTCATACTTCATCATTTCTTTCTGATGAATTACATTAAGAGAGCAATTTTTATAACACCTCTGGAGTTCATTAATTTCACCTTCTCAGCAACCTCAAAAGAGCTTTCCCACTACTTACAAATGTCTATATTGGGGTTTATATGGATTGTTTCAACAGTTGGTCAGCAAAAGGATGCTACAGATTTATTTTGATAACTTTCTCTTTAATACTATATAATGGTTTTGTGGAAGAAGAGCTCTGATAGTTGTTGGATGTGTTTGGGGATAGTGACTTAAATTTTTTTTTTTTGCACCATAGAGGATGAAATTGCTTGCCACAGGCAAAACTTTGATGGATGGGTCTTGAAAGTGAAGTGAAGCAATGCAGAAACAATAGATACGTAAACAGATCATACTAGATGGGTTAATTGTTTCTTAAAAAATAATCACTAGTTGTAGCCCATGCTTGAATAAAGAACATCATCAAGCTTTCCACACACATTTTAGTAGACAAAGGCAGCTCTTTCTCCCATGAATGTAGGTCTGTGTTTTGCCCAGACAGGGAGATCAACTGGGAGATCTCTCAGCAGATGGGTGTGATTAAATTTTTTTTCAGCAATGCTTAGTTTAAAAGGGTAACTCTCTAGCCATACAGTTCCCTCACCATCCCAATTTACTCTTTATGCTTTTCTGAAACTCTCCAAACTTGTACAGCAGTTCCATCTTGTTCATGATTTCCGAAGCAAGAAGCTGTAAAACACTTGTTTGTTACCACTTATTCTATCTTCTTCTCGACACCCGCTCCCATTCTTTGCTTGTTTTCATTGGTCACATTAGAGAAAATGGGCAAAGAGCACATGAAAAAACGAACCAAACAGAGTGAATGTGATATATATCCCTCTCTGTAGCCTCCCTCTTGTGCCATGCTGATCTAAAGTGTATCGCTGGAGAACACTTGCCGCTCTGAGGCTTCTATCATAAGCTGTTGTAACATCTGTTGAATAACTGCAGTAAATCAGCCTCCCTGCATCAGGCTTGGGTCATGAAAGTGCTGCTTCTCTCCAAAGAGCATTGAGCTGAAGAGGGGAAATGGAGAAAGTGGGAAAGTGCTAAAGGCAACACTGGGCTAAAGGTGTTTGTCTGTTTTTCCAGTGAATTAATGAAAGTGAAATATTGCTTCATGCTTTACTTGGGGTGTCTGTCTGTCATTAGGGGTGACGGTGCTTTATGCAAATGTTTTGGCTTTCCCTGGCTTGCTCTTTGAACGACAATAAACGGGCCCAAGCTGCCAGATTTCAGATTGCTATCGCAGCACTCTCACTGTAATTGACCTGTAAATAAATGGGTGTTTACTGGTGCTATAATGAGCTCATTCTCTGCTTCCTGCTGCACTTTTCTAATAGTAGAGCTAACTATCCTTTACTTTGTTTAGACTCTTGCCACCTCCTACTGTGGGTAGACTTCCTGATTTACAGACTTGGGTATAGTAGAACTAGTGGTTATGCCATCAAAATTTTGCACAGTGTGGAAATGACATTTTCTGATAATCTGAAGTACTGCGATGGTTTCAAAGGCTCCTTTTTTGGAAATGATCAGACTGAACCTCTCGCAAGCAAGTGTATGTATAAAATATTGATGCCTGCACAATTTCACCAGGGCATACATTGATAACCTCAAAGACAAGACAGAATACATGAGCGTGAAGGAAAGTGGAGTGGTAAGGATGCACGGAGTAGAGCTGAGAAAGGTGGAGGAAATACTTGGGATCAACAGTTTGGAGTAAAGGCAAATGTGGAAGAGAGTGCAGGCAGGTTGGAATGGGTGGAGACGAGTGGCAGGAGTGATCTGTGACAGCTGGCTACCAGCAAGAGTGAAAGGAAAGGCTTACAGGACAGTAGTGAGACCAGCTATGGACCAGCTTGGAGAGTGGTGGTGCTGACGAAAAAGACAGGCAGCAGAGCTGGAGGTGTCGGAGTTAAAGATGCTGAAATTTTCGTTGGGTGTGATGAGGATGGACAGGATTACAAATGAGTGTTTTGGAGGGACAGCTCAGGTTGCACATTTGTGTACAGTGTTAGTGAAGCAATGATGAGTTTATCTGGACATGTACGGAGGAGAGACAAGTATTCTATTGAGAGGTTGTTGAGGATGGAGCTGCCAGGAAAGAGGAAAATAGGAAGACCAAAGGGGAGGTTTACGGAAGTGCTGAGTGGGGACATGGAGGCAATTGGTTTGAAGGAGGAAGATGCAGGGGACAGGAAGAAATGGAGTTGATCCGCTGTCGCAACACCTAATTAGAGCAGCCAAAAGAAGAAGATGCCTGCATTGATTACGTTGACTGTTCATGGCAGCCATAGTGTATCAACCTTCTTGGATTTCTTGTTCTTTATCTTTTATCAAGTAAATGTTTTATACATACTCTCACATTAAAACACATTTTAGACACTTCAGGAGAAACTGCCGACTTATTTTTTGCATGTTGTTCTTTTTAGGTTTAATTGATTTTAAAAGTATGTGTTTGTTAACACAGTGATCGACAGTCTGAACATTCAGACTCTCCAGCGCTTTAGACTTGCTGGCTCAAAAGAGTGTTCAGATCAGATGTGCTTATTTCATATGCAGGCAGAAGGGTCTAACAGGATTTCTGCTCACCCGGACAGCAGTGATAAGGATTTTTTTTTTTTAATGTCTTTTTAAAATGTTTTAGCCATTTTTCTAGTTTTCATCATAATATCTATTTTTATTGATACCGTAAAGTTCTTCTTCCACCACAATAGGAATAACTAATGAGTTAGCTCATTGTTTATTACAAAATTGAGTTGGTAAATGGGGACGTTTCAGAGCAAATGAATCAGCTTAACTGGTTGTTCAGCCTGTTTTCCATTTTATTCTCAGCTCCTCTGCTTTGCTGATCAGACCAGATAGTGAGGCTTCTATGCAAAACGAAACCTTTAACTTGTTAAATTGTTCAATTAATTGGTTAAATTGGCTGATCAATATCGTTTATACCATCAGCTTTCTCTTTATTTCTAAATAAGAGACAGGAAGTCATGCTTAATAAATCGTAGTATGCATGTCTGCATTTAAAAGTCCCAGAAGGAACAGTGACATTACTATTTTGGATTTTCGCTGTTCTTACTTTCTAAACAGTTTAGTTGCTCAGTGACACTGACAGCCTTACTACATTAAAACGTCTCAGGTTTTCTTTCTCTCTCTCCATCCCCCGCCTCTTCCAAAGACTTTATTTCATTCATTTAATGACTCACTGCGTCAGTTCTTAATTGGATGACTGTGGCAATGACCTGCATGCTCTGACCTTTAAAACTGTAGTTTGTTTCATTTTCTGTACTGTGGTGAAGCTTTTCTGCCTGTGATTGCTCACATGGCAGGCTGCAAATTCTGTGATTTCTTGTATTAACGTACTGTCGTTCAGCACAGTGATGGGAGAGATATTGCCAAGAGTGATTAGTCTTGGACTCATTTTCTGCCTGTTTTTTCGGTCTAATTTGCAAACTCCGCCAGAGACAAGTCAGTGCTCACTTTCATATGTTGTCCCGAATCTATCTGTGGCAGTACATATGAAAATTGAAGTGATATGAGCAGTGCTTTGGATTATTTCGGTGTTGTCGGTGTCTGTAATCTCTGGCTTGAATTACTTTAAGCTGGCTTGGCTACATTTGATGGGCTGAGTTAAAAATATTACACACGAAGATCTATTAATACAAAGTCTCAGCCCTCTTCTCCCTGCAGAAGAAATGTATTTAGTCCATTTTACATGGTTTAAGTGAGCAACATTCAACATTACTCCTGCTGTGTTCCTGTCTCATTTCTGATTGTATTTCATTGCCAGTGCTGGCTCTTAGCTGTTTTCCTGCGCTGCTCTGGCTGCTGATGAAGAGAGAATTTACCTGCAGTGTAGCACGTGGCTGACTCACAAGAAGATGGCAGTGCTGTTTCCTGCCTCCTACCAGCTTTGTTGTCTCTCATAGGTTTTCTATTATTGTCTCTCATGCTGTGTAATTGCATTGTTTGCTTACAGAATGTCATTGGTTCAAAATGGGGATTTTCAGAGGTGCAATACAAATGCTTTAGACACTCGATCACAAACTACACTGGATGAAGCTAAGCCAGGTAAAAAGACACATGTGAACATAAAAAAAAAAAAGGTATCTGCCGGGAAAATAGGGAGCAGCACAGGTGATATGATGTTTATGCAAAGGGATTTGCATGCTACTTTACACATTCAAATAGAGCTTGAGTCTGGCTAGAGAGGAGTACCTGTTGCCTTTCTCTTTAGGTCTGATTTTGAAAGCAAAATTGACTATACTTGTCATTGTAAACACAACAAAATTCAACCTCTGTGTTTCACCCATACACACACTTACATGGGTGGGCAGGGGGCAGCTATTGAAAGCACTCGGGCAGCAGTGATGGGGATGGTATCTTGCTAAAGGGTACCTCAGGGCAACCTACCGGTGAGGGAATCGGACCGACAATCTTCCGATCCAGGGGCCAACTCCCAAATCTCTAGGCCACCGCTGCCCAAAAATCCTTTGTACATTTTAGCATTACTCAGTGTTGAGTATGAAAAGGCAAAAATAACATATAACTTGACTTGTGTGGGGCAGCGGTGGCCTAGTGGTTAGGGAGTTGGCCCCGCATCGGAAGATTGTGGGTTCGATTCCCACCCTAGTGGGTTGCCCTGAGGTACCCTTGAGCAAGGTACCGTCCCCATCACTGCTCCCTGGGCGCTTTCAATAGCTGCCCACTGCTGCACGTGTGTGTATGGGTTAAATGCAGAGGTCCAATTTCGTTGTGGTTCATGTGTGCTGTGCCGTGACCTCGCAATGACAAGGGTTGTCACTTTCACTTTCTTCACTTTTCACCTTGGATGAATGTCTTTGCCATTTCATTTTTTATTTTGGATTACATTGAAATATGTAATAATATATTTATTGATAATATTGAAATATCTCAAGCAACTGCGGGTTTCATTGATTTGCAGAATATCTCACAATCTCAAACGAATGTAAACTTTCAGATACAGACAATAATGATTCAGTGGAGTTCTCAGACCTAGCTAGTTTTTGCAGGTTTTTTCTGTCCCTAGAAATAAGTTCTTCTGTTTGAGTTTGTGTGCTGGTTCTGTTTAAAATACCCCAAAATTTATTTTGTTATTTCTTTATTTCTTTACTTATTTATTTATTGCTGAAAAAAAAAAGGCACTAAAGTAGACCTCTTGTGAGAGGAGTCAATTTAAGTACTTTGCAGACCCCAGAGGAGTCTATAGAAGATCAACATGGACAGAAAGTGTTTTAAAAACCAAACATTCCCTTTAAGATTCAACTAGATTGAAAGTAACAGCTTTAGATCAATCTAAACTGTATCTGACCCAACATGCCACTGCAGAGAAGAACAATGAATAGAGCAACTAAAGACTAGATTAAATGTATCCATCACTTCAGAGAACATGTTTTTACCTCTTCAGCAGACTGAGGTGAGCTAAATCAGGGTTGACCTTTCAAGTTTGAGCTCAACTATTTTTTCTAGGTAATAATCAGTCTGCAGTCGTTGAATACTTTGTTTTGGTATACTATCTTCATTTGTATATTAATGAATGTTATGACCCTGTGTTTTTCCCAGAGATATGGGGCTAGCGACATTTTAAAAATAGTGCCACAGCTGTGCTAATGTGAGGGTGGATGGAACAAGAAAAACAGAGTTGCTGAGGCAGTACTGAATTATTGCTTAAAGCTTAGTTTATTTACCCAAGTGCAAGCATACTGTATATGCATGAGAACTGAAGCTAGGACAGCTTTAACATTTTCTGAGCAGCACAGGTTTAAGATACAGAAGGGCTCAACCAAGCGGTTAAAGGTTGAGTAACTGTAGAGAAGTTTGTGCAAAACCCACTCTAATAGCTCATCATTGCAGGAAAGCCGTCACAATTCCCTCCTAGTTGTAGGAACGGGAAACTGAAGGAGCAGACGTTCTGAAAGTGAGAGTTGGCATGAAAGGAAAAACCGCTGACACTTCTGAGACAAATGCCTCAAACGAAGGTACTCATGGGCAAAGTCACAAATTTACAGATAAAAGAGGGGAAAAGTGTGTTCTGATAAGCTGAAGTGTACAAAAGCTGTAATTTTTGCCTGCACAAAAAAACCACTGATAGAAAAGTAATAGAAAACATTCTATTTCTAGTGTCTTTTATGTCAGTTTAAGCAATAAAGATGATGTGTGTCCACTGTTAATTTAATATCGTGCTGAATTATATGCTTTTCCTTTTGCACATTGCAAAGTGAAGAAGGGAAGTCTGAGTAAAGTTATAATATAGTATTTTTGTGAACTGACCTAAACAGCATCATGTGGCTAACTTATCCAAAATCTCTGAATTGGGAAGTTCAGCAGGGTAAAATTTTATTTATTTATTTTTCTTTACAGTGAAAGTGGTTGCAGACACAGAACAAAAGCTGCTGGTGTGGTATCCTTTCATATTTTGGCTAACAGATAAGTTGAAGCGCTTCACAGGAATGGTATGCTTTCAGCATGTTAGCAGACACTCCTATCCAGAGCGACTTCCATGTCCTAATTACAGGGAAAGTCCCCCCAGGAGCAATTCAGGGTTAAGGGTCTAGCTCAGGAAGACATGGTGGTAGTGCTAGAGATGGGTTTCGAACCTGTGGCATCTTGATACATAAGCAAGCACCCTACCACTTTATCTTAAACTGAATTAAATTGAAATACTTAAAACCAAATTTATTTTAATAGCAAGTAGCATAAAATTGTAATTGCATGATTTACGCTACTGATAAGCCGCTCACAAACTACTTTATACCTGGGCATGCCAGGAACTGAAGCTGTGTTGGGCTTTAATGCTGCCTGCAATCCAAGCAAGCTTCTGTTGGCTCCAGAAAGCTAGCTGGTATCACGTTCTTTTGCTTAAAAGAAATGCAACTAGCTGGCTTGCATTCAGGAGCAGTGGGGAAAATTAATTGTGTCACACCTGGGGTCAAAACCAATATTTTCACCTCAAATTGGATATGTAAAGCAGTTGCCTTACTGATTATAGTTACTTGAAGGCCTGGTAGGTTTTGTCACCCCCCTGGGGCCTAGAACATGTGGACTTTGACAGGAAAATAGGACTGAGTCACTAAGCCTAATCAGAGAATGAGGACACTAAAGTCATGTCAGATAAGGCATCCTAAAGTGAGGAACTGTATAATGTAAACATCCATCCATTCATTGTCTGACTCGCATATGAACCACAGTTGTGAATGTGCTGGAGCTTATCCCAGTGAAAAGCAGGGGAACACCCTGAACAGGTAATCTGTCTAGAACATGGACACACACAAGCGCACTCCCACCTGGGACAATTTAACATCTCCAGTTCTCCTGGCATGCTCATCTTTTGCAAAAGCCAGAGCTCCCATAGGAAACCCATGCAATTATATGGAGAACAAACACTGAGGAGAACTTCTTAAAAATGTTCTTAAGGGTTTAAGTTCTTATTTGAAATGCTAATGCTATATACATGCAAATGCTAGGAATGAAGGACAGATGGTCTGAAACCACATTCAGTTCAGACCACAGCCGGAAATGTCTGGTGCTGAAAGTTCTTAGAGGAAAGGTAGATGGATCAGCAGTCTCCATGTTACTAATGTCATCCTTTCGTAAATAGTGCTTACAAAATAATCACTTCACTCAGCTGATTGCCATTATGAGTATAAAATGATCAGTCAGGCATTTTTGAATGCCATGGTTTGTTTACAGATGTGGAAGCAGTCTGTATGGAGAACTGAATATTTATGAACATGTCCTCCAGTTGTTGTTCGTGTTTCTTGATAAAATGTGTTTATCCCAATGGATTTTCCAACTTGTATCATTGGTCCCAGTCTATGAAAAATTCATGAAACAAATAATGAATAGGTAATCCTTACTGTATTGGCTTCTGAGACACGAGGATTAAATGTTTCTTCAAATATCAAGTCTTAGGTACAGTAGGACATTCTTTGGAGTTTCTGAGAGCTGACAGAACCCGAGGGCAAAGAACCATGCTGACATTTTTTGAATGCGCTTATTGCTGAAAGGCTTTTTCAAGAGCACATTTCCACACTCTGCAATAAAATAATGACTCTGCAATCTTATCACAGAACAAGCACAAATAGGCAAACACATTTTAATACAATTATTCTCTTCAGCAAGTGAATATTTATTGAATACGAATTTATGAATATATGTAAAATAATTGTGCAGACTGAAAACTGTAGTTTTTTTTTCCTCAGGTAACTAAATGCACTTGATAACAAGGCTTTGGCTCATCGCTCTCATATACAATTTCACATAATGTATTCTTTTTCCATTTCCTCTGAACAGTACAATGATGAAACCATAATGATCACTATACTTAGCATTGTTTCAGATTCAGAGATGAATTTCTTCTGATGGCCTGTTACCTCCATGTGATCTAATGGAGCTTATACAACTCACTCACCCAAGCTCTCTTGTGCTCTCTTTAGTGTCAGGATCTGCTCTTTACTTTGTACCAATGTGAACATGATAGAAATGTAGTGCCATGTTAGAACTTGCCTTTCCACTAAGTAATATTTAAGGCTGACTGAGGATAAAGACCCACAGGCTGATGCCAATTCAACTACGGGGCAGGGAGAGGCGGAGGCGATACTGTGGTATATGGAGTGCTTCATGATGACTCAGTGGCTTCTCTGCCTGGCTGCTTGTTTGGTGCTGAGAGTTGAAGCCAGCTGCCTGTTGCCATATGCTAAGTAGGCAGGCCTTTTGGAGAGGCCTGAGGATAAGGAGGCAGCCTCACATTGCACCGACAGCTCCCAGACTCAGCCCTTCACTTAGCTTACTCATTCGCTCACTCACTTATTCACTCCCTCCCTCTCTGTTTGCGGGTCTCGTTGCCTCAGTCGCACACGTCGCACCATGCACAGCCTCTGGATGTTGACTCTAGCCTTCCTCCTAGATTCAAATGAAGTGTGTGCATGTAGGGTTGTTCCACTCTGCCCAGCACTGACCCTCTGCCCATGTGACTGTCCGTTGTTTTGGCCACTGTTCGAGGAGCTGAAGGGCTGATGGGATTACACACCGCTCAGCAGAGCAGGATTTAAGCTCTGAGAGGGGAATCTGTGTCACTAGGATAAGAGTGGACAATTCTCTGCACATACAGAATGCCTTGCAGAAATGACCCCTAAAGGATTGAACTTGGTGTTAAAAGATTATGTCAGTATTTTGGCAAATATAATATTTTGCTTGTCACGCATCAGGTGGATGCGCATTGACTCTTAACAATTGATTTGCCACTGGGAGCTTCCATGTAGGGTAATGGCTAATGTTAGCGTGATCTAAGGTGATCACCTCAGAGAGGTGTGATGATTGTGTAAAAAAAAAAAAAAAAATATCAGAGAAATGAAACTTTTAGCATAATAACCCATCTTTTCTTCTGTAGTCATTTAAAATACAATGCAATCAAATATGTTTAAATATTAAACATCTAAATATACCGTCACTTACTGAGACTTGTTTCTAACCGTTTCATCTGCCTGTACTAATAATAAAGATGTATATACCTAGTCTTATTCACCACCATTTTTGCCAAAGATATGCTGATGTGCCATAGCTAAGGCAGTGTTTCTTATTCGGTTGTCATCTTTTCTAAAGGACAGTCACATTTGAGTTCACATCAAATGACAACAGAAAAAACTTTTACCAACCTTATCAACAGGCAGATTGAGGAGGCAGTGCATGTAAAGAACTGGGATTAAGGTTAATCTGTCACTGACATCAGTATGCATGTGAAATACTTTCTACATCGTACCAGAATGAATGAAAATACATGTATGAGTAACATTCCCACATTTGTTTAGAGAAGCACCAAGAATTAAAAAGACTATCAGGAGCAGTCCACATTCTGCTGGAATATGAGGTCATTTTTTGTGTTGTGCACTTATCCTGACCAGCTGCAGGTTTCATTACGACAGCAATGTAACTAGTACTGTTTCAACTGACACTGCTTAAATTGCAGTGTATGACATGTTAATCATTGTGTTTATGGCAGTGATGCGTATTGTGTGGTGAAAATGTTATTTGACCAGTGATTTTATTTTTCCACTACATTGTAGCAGTGCTAAAATGCACTGAATATTGATAGTTGTAAAGTCTAGAAAGATGCACCGTATTTCACTTTGGTTTGTAGTGTTCAGTTTTCTTGGCTGCAGTTATAAATGACATTTGGTTTCATTTATGTTCTCATGGAAAATGTTGTATTGTGCTAAAGGCATTGTGGTGTATTTATTGAATTTCACATGAATTGTTTTGCAGATATTTCTCTAAAGGCACTCTTTCATTTTGCTCATAAACACCACAGTTTGATTTGGAAAAAGGTTTATTTCTGATTTTCAGATATATGTTCCTTCAGGTGAAGGTTTAAAAAAAAAAAAAAGAAAAAATACTGGTTTTATTTGCTACTTTCTGTTTTAGGAATTTTAAAAGTACCTCAAGGCCACATACTGTTTGAACATTGCTGATGTGAATGCATTTCCTTTCTTCATTGTGGCATGGTAAAAGACTTTCACTTGATTCAAGGAGTCGTATTGTTTCTGTGTTTTTTCTATTTTCTTTTTTTGCGATGTTAGTCCATTAACATGTCATCCCTCGTGGGCACGATTTGCCAGAAATCAACCTCCATGTTGAGTAGGTTATTGCATTTTGTCACAATGGCTGAAAAGAAATCGCTCTAATGTTGCTTTAGTGAAAGAAACCTGCGAGTTGAACTCGATTTGTCTAATAGAGCTTGATGGTACCTTGATGTTAGCAGGGGTATTTAATGTCGCTGGCCTTTAGCGGCAAACCGTGGCCTTGTTGAATTTATTCAGAGTAGCTGAAATGACCCTAACGCTAGAACTCCTTCCTATTACTTCATTTGTGCCTGAAGCTGTTCTTGATGTGCAAAACAACCAAATGGTTGACACAGCATTAGGATGACACTGTGCAATACATCCTCTTTGCTTTCTTTGTTCATTCTCTTCCCCCACTGCCTCAGTGCATTCTGTGTGTCACTAGTGGGGTTTCCATTGTAAAAGAAATCAAAGACGCCTCTAGCTTGGCCTGCGTGCCTTCCTGGCAAGGATGTCTAGTTTATTAATAAAAGAATAGTGGTGCGTTTGTGAAGTCCCTGCGAGCAGGCTGCAAAGAGAAGGTAGAATTTTCCAGTGGAAGAGTTTTATTGAGCATTCGTGACAAGTACAAGGGAATTCTTATACGTGCTGGTTTGAATTACAAGCATAATAGAACAGAGGAGACAGCACTGGAATAGACAGTCTGGTGTACAATCTGAAGATGAGCTGCAGCACTGAAGGCTGTCCAATATATGATTAAAGCAGTGCAACACACACAACATGTTCACAACTACTCAAGTACTGTAGTGAAATGGTTTTAAGTGGCTGCATGAAAAATATACACAGGCAGCACACATTAGCAGAAGTGAAAGACTTTGCTCGTCCTTTATAGCAACTTCTCCAGCAGCATGCAAATGCACGCTTTCTGTATGTAGAACAGAAGTTAGCACTCAGTGATTTGTAGGATTTACAGGACTTGCAGCAACGAAAAAGGAAAAAAAGGAGAGCTGTGGGATCCTTGTCTCATTACATCTGTGGTTAATGTATTCACTATATCTCTATATTATTCCCTTTAAGGATCCATGCTTTCCCTGTTCTGAATCGTACTAAACTGTACAAGCAATAAAAAGAACATGCTTCTCACACCGTGTTCAAAATTTTGACCGAACGATTGTGGAAAAATTCCGGTGTTTTTCCTCTTCCCCTGTGTGTGTGCTGATACTGATGCTCAAGTCTGAAGATGGATGATTTACACCATGGCATGCGTAGTCTTTATTCTTACTTGTATGAAATGCTTTGGAGAAGGTTATGCCTTATGCATGTCAGCTCAAGAGGAAAGAAGGATAGAGTGAGGTTCATTCACTGGTTTGTTCTTGTGTACGTTATTGAAGTGAAGCCACGTTTTCACAGATGGCGTTTAGTTTGTAAATCGTTAGTGCTTAGCCATTAGCATTTAGATTATGTGTTTGTGGTGCTGCTTCATGTTCAAGACCAAATCTGTGATGTCGCTCTACTGTTTGTGATCTGAAACCTACTAACATAATCCATCCTGACACAGCCTTAAACGGAAGGATTTCTGAACAATTAAACTGTTAAAAAGGAACCAAGTGAACTGTCTGTGTTCCTGCTTCAAATAACTGCAGTTTACTGAAGTATAGCTGGGGGTGTATTGCTTCTCAAAGCATTGGGAGGATGCAGGTCAGTAGCCTTGATTTGTTAAAGCAGCCGTGTAATTGACAGAAAGGTGCTTTTTCATTGAAGTCTGTAAATTTGTCTTTGGTTAGGCAGAACATAAAACTCTGGCCAAATTGAAGGGATTGCTTTCTTGTCATTTCATTATAGTATGCAAATGTAAAAACTGGTCTGCTAGTACCTTTGAGAATCAAAGGCAGGATTTGATGGGACTTTTGGGGATTTTGGTTTTAGGTTTTGTAGTAATTTTGGTATTAAGTAGCTGATTTATCTTTAGTGTTGTCCTCAGTGTGTGTTTATTTGCAATAAACTGGAATGATATTTTATATACTGGTAATAAACATCTTTGAGATCTTGTGAGAATGATCTACATTTGACAGTTTCTGAGACACGACGGTTTTAAAATTAAACGTTCAGCTTTAGAAACCATATTTTTAAAAAATGGCAAACAGCTAACTTAAATCTTATTCCACTCATTTGCTGGTGCACTATAGTCGCTGAAAAGACATTCAAGAGGACAAGAGGCTGGCCTGCTGGGTGCTCCGGCCAATGTGCACAATCCATTTTTTTTTTTTTTTTGCTGTGGTACTTTTAATATTATCAGATAGTGGTCTGTAGTGTGAGCAACACAATGGGGGGGTTAAAATCATTTTTCTTCTCCAATTTTTTAAAACTCCTATTTCAACGGTAAAGATGATGCAGTTTTCTGTAGCATCTCTGTGCTGTACATTCACGCCATCAGGAGAGAAATTCAACTAGAGTAATAACTATGACAAACAATTAAATGCTTGTTTTCTTCTTGTTTTTCATCTGCCCCTGATCCCCCTGAAATCATTGAGCCAGTCAGTTTTATTTTCATTAGTCTGCGTTATGAGATCAGTATCAGGGGAATATTTAACATACCCAGCTCTGGCCCTCACAGCCATTAATCAAGCTACTCTCTCATAATGTTACAGTCTTTAATTATGTTCAACTGCTTTTTTTGCAACCGTCTCCGGCTTGGCCCATGGGGACTTGGAGCCCGGAAGAGTGTGAGATGGGGAAAGTGAACCAGCTGGGCAGATGTGCATGTGAGGCCAGCTGGGACTGTGGTTGTCTCCTGAGCCTCGGCTCTGGATGTGCAGGATTTCATTTCCCAGGCCTCTACGACTGGCAGCAGGTCATTTCTGACGTGTTTTTCTTTTCTTTTCTTTCCATCCACCTGCTTTTGTTTCAGGTCATTGATAGCCTGGAGGTTCAGATGCCAGCAGGAGGAGGACGAGGGGGAGGTTGATGAGAGGGAGAGGGACGAGAGCTGGATTGAGTTTCCCTGGCGACCAGAGATACACACTCAGAGCGATGACTGGAGCTCGCAGCAGGCACGTTTGAGGTGAGGGGCAATGCATGCCATTTGCTGCTCATCTGGAACCTATTACTACTGTATACTATTTCTGTCTAACTTTTTTTTTTTTTAGACAGCTGCCATTGTCATGTGACATGCTTGTGTAAAGCCTCACTCTGAACTTCATACTTTTCTTCGATCCCTCACCTAAACTGTACTTCCGTTGGATTTGTAAGCGTGGGTTGTATGAACACATTTGGAGAGATGAGAAGTTCTTGTGTCTGTCACATTCACACATGAAATGTGCTGTCTGGTCTCTTACTCACCCAAAATCGTTCTTTCTGAAGCATGGTGAAGTCCAGCTTTTAGTGCTTATTATAAATATGTCTTGTATAACTGCATGAGAATAAATATATCATACTCATCACTTTCCAGGTGACATAAAACATTTTATTTCCTTGCAAAATGTTGGACTTCCTTGAAATCTTGCAAAAAGAACTCAAACCATCATCTTGGAGCAGCCTTTCTGTAGGCTAGCCACTTACCTGTGTATCATACTCTGGAATTTAAGCTGAGCAGTGATATGTTTTCCAATAACCATATGCAAAGGCATAATCAGAAATGAATCAGACATATAGACAGATCACCTAGCCACCGAGGTTTATTAGAATATTTTGCTGTGTGGATATTTTGTACTAAATGCTGACCTTTTGTGTTCTTATTTGACCTTAGTGTACCGCAGATGTAAATCACTCTGAAATGTGATCCGTGTAATTATTTTTTATACCATGGAGATTTTAGCAACCAAATGCAACTCTTCATTCTTGGTGCCTAAATTGACCTGTTGTTGTGCTTTAGTTATACCTTGTGTCTTTTTTTTTTGTTTTGTTTTGTTTTTTTTTTATTGCATTAAAGGTAATGTCATGTCAGGTGCCCCGAAGATTTCTCATAATGAGCAGAGTTATTCTTGATCCCCTGACTTTTTCCAGAAGCATAGATATATGAACCATGGCCTCTTGTGTCTTGTTAAATTATTCAAACTGGACTGGCACAAGGAACAGTAGAGCTGTACCTCACCCAGCTCAGGTGCTTGTTAATAATAAAGCACTGTCTCTTCATTCAATTCCCTATAGTCAATTTTGTATTTTCTCTCTCTCTCTCTCTCTCTCTCTCTCTCTGTCTCTCTCTCTCTCTCTCTCTCTGTCTGTGTGTGTATGTGTTAGATTGCCTGGCTGTAGCAGTCATACTCTTGCCTCTGTTTTGAGGGGAAAGGAGATTGTGTGCGTGTGTGGCTCTGTTCCAGCACACCACCAGCTGACTAACACCCATGGCTTGTGGCCACAGGCCTTCAATTTTTTTTTTATCTGTCACGTCCTGCAAAGGTTTCTTATCTATAGCAGATGGCCTGTAATATATAAAAAAAAAAAAACAACCCACACATTTACACTCAAAAAGGGTTTCCTTTGAGTTTGACGGAGTTGAACATGCTGCAAATGTATGGGAAAGCAGCTTTTTTGTCAACAAGCTTATTTTCTTGCATTTTGTAGATCATTTTCAGACTGGGTGCAAGACTGATTTTTGTGAAGCTGTAATTCGGCCAAAATGATACTTTAGTTAGACAATTTGAGATTAGTTGATTGCCAGCTACATTTGGTGAGTCACGTTTTACTGCACTGGCCAGCCTATGAGAGTCATTAAGTACATTGTTGAAACCTGCATGCATTGCAGAAAGCAAACAGTAGGGGGTACTTTGTGCCTAATTAAAGCAACATCGTCACACCCTGAATGTAGGGCATTTACAGACGGCTGATAAATGACAAAAATGAATAAATGAATGCAGGACCAGAATGACTTCTTCAGTATTAATGCATGATGCAAATGGCTGGTGTAAAATTCTATATCCTGACACCCACTTTCGTCAGCTAAACCCTCTGACTGTTTGGTAGCATCCAAAACAGTTAATCCAATAGTTAAGTAATACAAAGGAAATTGTTAAAGCACACAGAATGAACAAGGAGGACGTTTAAGTAACTGAATCTGCATCTTGATTGGAGTTAATGCTAAACCTAACACAGGAACTATTCAGAGCAATGTTAGCTGCTCAGGGTTGGGTGATCTGGTGATCATTTTTACAGGTAACATCCCTCCATTCTCTGTGAAATGTCACTTTTGGATGAAGATGACAATAGGGAAAGATCCATAACACTTTCAAAAAGTTCATTATTGAGACTCAAGACTCAAGCACAAGAACCACTCAGCCTGCTAGTGATTCTAGGGAACAGGGAGTAATTGGACTTGGGCATTTAAAGCTTTGAATAAAGCATTATAGCTGAAAATTGTGGCTTAAAGCACACATTCAAGGACTGTCACACTTGTTTGTTAGTGTAAGTATTTACAGTAAGTAGTAACAGAAGAACATGTGAAACGTGAAGAAATGGAAACTGATGATCCGCTGTGGCAAAACCTAAACGGGAACAGCCAAAAGAAGTAGTAGTAGTAACAAAAGAACATGTGTTGGTGGGGCTGTGAGAATCAAAATGTAGGGAAAATTGATAAATTGGCTGAAAGTATCAACAAGTATAGTTTTTATTTTTTAATTATTTAAAACATAAGTATGTTGTAGATGAATATGGTTTTACTTGTAGTTTATACCTGTGCTAAAGGGGCGCTGGTGTCCTAGTGGATATTCATTGGACCCCATAATCAGAGGATTGCGGGTTCGAATCCCAGACCAGTAGAAGGAAGAGAAAGTCAAGTTCACAAGCACTGTTGCCAGATTCTTTTTTATTTAATATAATGTATTCTACCTCTTGACAGGTGCCATTTAAAAAAAAAAAAAAAAATCAGCACCATTAACTTCAACTGTCATTGATTTTAATGTTGTGACTGATCACTGTGCTTTTAAGTTAATGACATTTAGCAGGTGTTTTTATCCAGAGTGACACGCAAAAGTACTTGCCATCTTATAAAATGTATCAACAGCTAGTGCAAATAGGTCAAAAATATCCTTGCAGCTAAGATGCTTTAAAATAGAGAGAGTCTTAAGGAAGAAAAATATAGAATGCATAATATGACTGTCCAAGTAGAATACAAGGCAGATATTTGTCCTCAATTAAATGTTTGTCATAACATTAGATCTTAGTTGGTGTTTAAAGATGGTGGTCAACTTTCACCTGGATTCACCTGGAATGGTAACTCTGCTGTTTGGATTTGTGAAAATTTGTTCCATCAGAAGAAGGGTTTTGTTGATTTACTTCCATGCATCTTAAACCTTGAGGGCTCTGGGTACAGGAGGTCTGAGGGTGGTCCATAGTTGACCTCGCAGGCATTTGTTAGGGTTTTTAATCTCATGAAATTTAAAATTGTGCACTGACTACATAGGTCAAAGTGGGATGGCTTCAATTTCCCTCTGTAGAATGATGGCTTTGCTGCAATTATTTCCAAGGAGAATTGAGAGACTGCTGTGAGCAAAGACATGAATCTAGTTCGGATTTCCTTCACGGCCTCATAACTATTCTAAGTTTTGTGCTGTTACTGAGCAGGACCGCTATCTGCCGAAGAGAAGGTAGGGAAGATTTTGCTGGCCTGGAGGAGAGAGGGCACAGAATGTTAATTGAAGAGGATGGTGAGGAATGGAAATGTAGCTGCTGAGAGACAAGAAAGAGTTAGGGTGATTAGGGGTTGTTAAGGTAGTCAAAGCAAAGGATGAGGGGAGAGTTGAGCTTACAGTGGCTGGAGGAAGAAGATATGGGAAGAGATGGATACTGATGATTAGAGAGGTGTGGGTGTTTACTGTGATAGCACTAGCTTGGGTCTGCCGAGAATCAGCTCCTGTGTGTTGGCTGCTCTGTGTGTCAGAGGAGACTCAATGAGTTCAAAAGATAACACACTGGATGAGTGTAGCTTGTCTGATTGAAAGCTGAAGTTGGCGAGGAATGAGTGAAAACTGTTGCTCATCTTTGAAGTTGCCTAGAAGACAAGGAGTGTGGTAAATGACAATGGTATGAAGTTTAATAAGGGAAAGATATTTCAACAGCATAGTTCTCAAAAGATGTAGGAAAGCAAGTGGTGTGAAACAAACCAGCATATCTTACCAAGCCTGTCAATCTGTTCCAGAGAATGGGAGAAGGTAAAGGCAGAAGATGGAGCCGTCGAGGTCGCTGAGGTCTCAGAAGGGACTCTGCTCTCTGTTAGAGCTCCAGCTTCTGTGAAATGACATCTTTCCTAGTACTGTTTAAGCTTGCATAACTTTTTTAAACTTTAAAATCTGTTTTAGAGATTACACACACAATAATACAGCGTCCATAAAGTTAAATACAGCCTTTTGTTGGCTAACTTAGTTGTGTAGCTATCCCTCTCTTGGCATTCAGAGCAACTGTGGCTGAAACTTTCTAATGCTTTTGCAAGAATTCAGAGCAACCCAAACACACTCAAGCACACCTAATGACAATCACAGATCCTGCTTTTAACCTCAACTCAGAACTCAACTACTATGCTACAGGCTAGCTACCGTTAGCAACCGTACATGCAAGTGAAAGTGACTATCCGTGTCATTGTGAAACGCAGAACAACACAACAAAATTCAACCTCTGCGTTTCACCCATACACACATGTGCAGCAGCTAGTGAAAGTGCCGGGGAAGCAGTGACCGGTACGGTACCTTACTCAAGGGTACCTCAGGTCAACCTACTGGTGTGGGAATCGAACCCACAACCTAAGACCTAACCACTTGGCCACCGCTGCCCCTAAATGGCTTTCTTTGGACGCAGCTTTCATGACACCATTGGTCTATACGAGGATCGAACCCGCGACCTTGGCGTTATTAGCACCACTCTTTGACCTACTGAGCGAACTGGCCAAACGGCTAGATGTGAAATCATATGGATTTTGGTGTGGGAGAAATATCAAATTCTAATCACTGAACGTGAAAATATTTCTTTCACAGATGTGCATTTGTGCCTGTTAGGTATCTTTTTACCTCCTTTCTAATCATCATAATGGCTACCAATCTGATGCATTCCCTCGAATCTTAAACTCGAATGCACTGCAGAAGAACAAGCCTCGGCTGGCTCCGATAACGTGCCACCAAGGACCCCTTTTTGTGAGCAGACATTTTGTCGTCTGCTTTTCATGTGAAGTGGCTTTTCTCGAGGTGTGTCTGCACTGGAGATCGCTAATGCCATAAGTACTTGAGGGAGGCAGATGTAAAAGGCAGCCTTTGAGCTGTTATGTGTTGCAGTGAAGCAGTAATGCTGTTCTAATTGTATTTGAAGCAAATTCTAACCTTAAATGTTTGAAACGTCTTCTGCAATAAAATATTTGGCTCCAAATTCAGCTCAGTTCAATTTTTTAGCTGTATATATTAATTTTCCTATCCATGACACTTTTAATATATATGCATAATACAGTGGTTTGATGAAAATGTGAGGGCTAAGTGAGCTTCAGAACTAAACCACAGAAGAGTAGAAGAAGGAATGGGGAAAATGGCACCATGGCTGGAATGGAGGCAGTCTGGTATAGGCACAGAGATGCTCTGGGTTGTTGGAAACCTTGATCCCTAACATTTTATGGAAGTTGCACGTGCATGTACCACCTACAAAATTTGTAACAGACCAATGATCTCTTCGTGGTAACAGTGCTCTTCCTTTCAACCTGCTACACTGCAAAATGTTTCAAGAATGGTTGGAGGAACACACAGGACTCAAATTGATTAATTTCTCTTTGCTGCTGTTTGTTTCAGGATGCCCTGGGCCTGACTTCAACTGAATGAGGACATCGCTGAAAAACCATCTACATTGTTGGGTATGCTCATTGTTATTTAGTGAGGAGAGCCTCACTTTAGTTAGAAGTTTGTTGTGTGCATTCGTGCATCAGCTTGTGGATCGCAGGGAGTGGGTGCTTCCAGAAATAGCCCTAATTGGCCAACCCCATCACTCTCTATCGGGCTCCCCTGTAAAGCCCAGTTGTTTCTGTAACGACAGGATGATTTAGACAGCTTCAACTGCAACTTCAACTTGCTGCATATCCCTGATGGAAGAGAGACCCACATTTTAGACTGCAGAGATCGCACCTGCTCTTCAATTGGGCAGATACTCACTAAAAGAGAAAGTAAAAAGATGAATTTTTGAACTGTGTAGAGTTGGAATGTTTTGCTCCCGGCTCTGAGCCAGCAGGAAAGCCTTAGTACTGGGACTGATTGTCACAGACTTGATATTTAAGAAAGGCAGATCCTTGTGCTGTGCGACAGTATCTGGCACTGTACCTTTGGCATCTGAAAGGCAGGGCATCACTGTTTGGAAATTTGTAGATTGCCAGCACTGGGCATCATGTTGACTTGGTCACCTATAAAGAAAATTGGCTGGAAGCATTTGTAGTTAAATGTAAATGAGCTTTTTTGAACCGGTTCGTCTAACACAGGATAACCTCTCTGCGATTTTATTTATCTATCTCTCTGTCTATCTGTCTTTCTTTCCCAGGTATAAATGTTATTGGCTTTATCTTGCACATATTTACATTTACAGCATTTAGCAGGCGCTCTTATCCAGAGCGACTTCCATGTCCTAATTACAGGGATAGTCCCCCTGGAGCAACTCAGGGTTATTGGTCTTGCTCAGGAACCCAGTGGTGGTATTGCCAGAGGTGGGATTCAAACCTGGGACCTCTTGAACCATTGGTCCATGGGCAAGTGCCCTACCACTGGACCACCATCACATATGCTCATTTTATAATGGCCACAATCTTGATCAGTTTTTATTAGCCTGCTTACATTCTCTCTCATTGTTTTACATTCCATTACATTTTACATGTTTGTTTATTATTATTTAAATAATAATAATAATAATTTTGTGTGTTCTACTTTAATTGCAATTGTAATTGAATTCTTTGTCCCAGACCAACCCCCCTCCGATTGCTCTATAACTTGAGTTTTGAATGACCCTGTAAGTTTGTCTTTTTTCCATTAAGCTCGTCAGACTTAATTCATCTGAAAACAGAACGAGTAAGCTAGAGGAAAAAAAAAATTAACTATGAATCCAGCTCTGACTGCAATTAAGATGTCAAATTCCTCAGCAATGAAAAGAAAATAAGTGCATTCCATTATAAAGATTGCAGCTTCTGCGTGGGCATGGGAGTGTGAAGGCCACATACTGCAACAGTCTTCTCTTCTTTTAGTGATGGAATACAAGGCCTGGCCCTCATGTACTGCACAGCTATCCAGTGAAGCGCAAAATGCAACCCTTCCCCAGAACACACCCTCCCACACAAGTTCATGCTGTTTTTGACCTGCTTCCACTGTGATCAGCTAGAGGTATATCGCTTCTGTAGAGGCTTACAATACTTTTAGGGGCAGCAAGTCCTTAATTGGCTCCTGTAAGAGTTGCTTTCACATGAAGGCACTGCAACTAATAGAGACACACTTTGTAAACTTTGTGTGTTGTGGGTGTAGAGACTTTTGTCTGTTATGAGGCAAAGTCATACTGATATATTTAAAGTGAATATTTTACTGAGACACATTAAATACTTTTGTTAATTAATACTATGTAAATAAATGTACCTTTTGTTTCTATTCTCAGTCTTGGCCGTGGCTTTAAAATACCAATGGAAGTTTTTCTTAGGTTGTTGAAATGATCATAAGCCACCCTTTTTTTGTTGCATTTGACACTGTGATAAATGATACACTATATGCACAATTATTAGGAAAGTGAGTATTTTGAGGATTCGTTTTAATGTAAAAATAAGTCCAGAGCTATCAGTCAATCCAAAAAGTTAGTTACCCTGAAACCTGAATGTTTTACAAAATGCGAGTGTGAACATTCTCAGGGGAAAATGTGTGTGCAATTATTAGGCAACTTTTAGTGCGCAGAATTATTGCACAGTTATTTGAAAAACAAACATTTTCCCATCTTTCTTGTTTGTTTTCATCTGTTAAAGTGAAAATAATAAACAACTCAGAATTTACAGACATTTTCTGACATAAATAAAGTGAAATGAATAGTATGAGCTCCAAAACCCCTTGCCTGTATTTACCAGTGGGCCAGGAAAGAACTATAGATGGACTGGTGTCAGTCAGTAGGCTTGCTGATGTGTGTGATGAAAGCTAGCTCATCTAGTCTGATCCCACAGAAGAGCTACTGTAGCACAAGTTACTGGAAATGTTAGGCTGGTTATGATAGAACGCGCAGAGCAGCACAGCTTGATGCTTATGGGGCTGCGCTGCCACAGACAGGTCTCCATGCTCGGACCCTTGATACCACAGCGCACCTTCAGAAGTCTTGAGGAGTCTATGCCTCAGAGGGAAGTACACATTTGGCGTGTGACTTTAATATTAAGTTAATTGGGAACATTTTATTTTTCTATATTGTGTTTTATGTGTGGTTATGTATAAGCTTTGGCATGTACGCAAAAATATTTAATCTGGCTATCGGCCCAGAATTTTCATGTTGTGAATCCATAAGTATAACCCATGACGCCTGTGAGATGAAAGTTCCTTCAGGGTTATTGCTTTAACAAAGGGGGTCATGTTTGTCTTTGAGCAAGGGGGCAGCCTCTTGTCAGTGAGTATCCACAGTGAAATCACGTTCCCGGTGTTTCCATTCTAAAGTGAACTTCCTGTGATCAATGAGGGTCATGCAGTAAGTCAGCAGGCAGAGGTTCAACAGTTTGTCTATTCGAAACACACTCCAGCTTCTAATCAATCTCTGGCTTGAGGGTGTGCCCACTGATCTCAGTCTAGCCATCTCTTTAGCTATCTCTCTTTCTCTCAAAAGGCATACATCCTGCTGTCCTTTATTTACATCAAGCTCACATACACACTTTCAGGCACACACAGAGACTCTTTATTTCACACACTCTCAGTCTGGGCACTCCAGAGGCAGATATTTTGAAAAGCTCTCTACACCACAACACAGGCATTGACAGATGTTTGATGGTTATTTGAAGTGGCATGCCCCTCCCTCCCTTCCCCAAGCTTTGACAGTCTTTTTTTTTTTTTTTTTTGTTACTGCCCAGTGCTGCTGCATTCATCAAAGCCTATTGATTCAAACTGCTTTTTCATGGCAGTCGCTTGGGAAAGTGGAGGTAGGGAGTCAGGGGAAAGCGAGAGCATCGCAGCTGAGTAGTCTTATTGCACAGGGCAAGACTCAGGACGGGTGCTTCTACAATTCCTCATTTTTATCTCTTAGCAGGACTAAAAGCCAGTGTTTGGACAGACGCTGAGCTCCCAGAATGACGAGCACCGCCCCGGCCCGGAAACCATACCGTAAGGCGCCTCCACAACACCGTGAGACACGACACAACTTGCCCTTGTTCCGGGATGACCTTAGTGGGAGTCCCTCAGCAATCGGCATTCCTCCAGTACCAGCACAGCCTGACACTAGCCAGGTAATTTTCCTCCAAAAACATTCTCCCATTTTGCAGCGCACACACTTTAATGGCCCTTATCCAAAGTGCCTGGACAGTCCAGAAACTCAAGATGTTTTCTCTTCTTCATGGTCATTAGCCTCGGACAGTGAACTGGATGTCTCTAGCCTTTCTAGCTTGGAGCTCACTGTCCTCCCTCCTCCGCGGATATTTAGCCATGGTGCTCTTAAAATGGACCTCTTTCACCAGCCACAAAAAAGCATGAACAGATTTATCAGTCGCAGTGAGGACCCTCTGATGCTTTCAGGTGAAGAGGACCCTTCTACCTCAGAGGGTTCACAGCGGTGTATCCGTGGCAGTTCCCCATCCCACTCTAGCCGAAGCGGGGAACGTTCTTTGGTTTTTAAAGAACAGGCAGAGATTCTTGCTCCCAAAGTAGAACATCATACCAGTAAGCCTGCTTTTCTGACACAGGCCCCTCCACCTAAGGGCATTCTTAAACAACCTCAACAGCTGAGAGTGCACTCCAGTGACCGCCTACGCAAGTCCAAGTCAGCAGAGATGTTAGGCCAGAGCCACTGCTCTGATCGCAGCAGGAAACCCAAGAGCATCTCCCTCGACAGGCAAAGGGAGCCAGGGATGTCCCCTCCAGGACGTGCTGCTTCCACCTCTTCTGCCTCACCCAGTTCTGTCCCACCAGAATGGAAGATTCGTCTCTTGGAGGAGAAGCTCAAGTTTTCCCAGTTCTTGGATGAGATTACATTCCGGGTTTTGAGCCCTGCTAGCTTAAAGATGCTGGGTGGCAAGAAGCTGGAACCTTCCAAAGGTACCTTGCCTCAGCAACAGGTTCCATCCCAACCAACTGATCCTAGCCTGCCTCCAGAAAACAAGCAGGAGAGGAACCGACCATGGGACTGCTGGACTTCTCAGCACAGCAGAGCAGCAAGAAATGAGAGGGAAGGCATGCCCAAAACACGGAATAATTCTCTGAAGAAGGGTAGTGTGGACGAGGATTTAAACAAACACATGGACCCTGAACGGGTGGGGGCTCGACCTAAAACGGAGGGTCCAGTTTATGCTCGGGTAGGGGGTAGTTGCGAACGTGGCAGTGAAACGGAGTGGGATGGCAGGAATCAGCGGGGTGCTCAGCATCAACCTCCACCCCGCCAGCCATCCCGTCTGGATATCAGAACTCAGACTAAGAATACAGCGGATAAATTAGGGACGCCGAGGGTTGGCATCTCTACAGCTTGTATGGAGAGTGAAAACATGCCAGTATCACAAACGCCTTTTTCTGTTTTATCTCATATTAAGGTATGTGTACAAAAGTACTTCTAATTCCTTCCTCCTAAAGTCCTCCCCACCCTCCTTCCATCAGTTTCCATTAAACCGCTTTTCTTGGTCAACATATTTTCCTACCCTGGTCAAGTAATGTCTGCATGGGAGAGGTCCATAGCAATTCTTTATTCTGAAAATGTATGATTGCTTATATGACTTTTATTACTAGTTTTTCGTGTGATTCTTTTATTTTAAAAAATGCATTTTTAAAGTATGTATCTTAAATGAACCCATGCCCTAGGTGTCTTAGTGTAGTAGAAACAGTAATGTTAGCAACAACAATAAGCATCTCTGAGGGATAATGTATGAAAGCCTTTTAGGTGGCAAAAGAGCAGAACTGCCAAATCCATGCTGTAGCTTTAGTATATTGACTTGCAAAACACTACCTTTTCCAAGTTAACCTTTCTATGTCCTCTGACCCATTGTTTCCAAATCCTATACCTGGTGACCTACTGCCCCCTACACATTTGGCTGTTTCCTGCCCCAATGACTGAGTCAGCTCATGAAGGTTATTAATGAATTATCAGTTGGTGAACTGGATCAGCTGTCTTGAGAAGGGCAGTTATTGGAAATGCTGGGCTGTTGGCTGCCATTAACTAGATTAGGCAACGAAGAGAAGCACAATTATAATTAATAAGTGAAGATTATCTCAAAGTTCATATTGGGTATGTTTTTTATTTCCTGCATCCCATTGTGCTTTGTGTATTCCTAATTGCAAATGGCAATATCAGGGTATTCAAGTGTAAGCAGTTCCTTATCTCTTAATTACAGTTTAGCATCCTAATCATTACGTTCAATTATCACAGAGACAGATTTTTGCCAACAGAAGCTAATGAAAGATGTGGATTTAATTACTGTGACTGATAGGTGATCAATGTTTTTGTTTTTTTAAGAGAAAAGAGAGAGCATACATTAAAAGACTAAAACAGCTCAAAAGAATTACTGATGAAAACATTCAGACATTATATTGGGAGTGTACACTGTGTGCCTGCAGTACCTTAAGTGCAGAAAGTCTCCATGTTCAAAGCCATTTACTTATTTGTTTATTTCATCTTTTTCAACAGGAGTCCTTATCAGATGCTGACAAAATCAAGTAAGTGTTTTTGTTTCCTTACTCTCTGTTTTCTGGTTAGACTCATAGGAAAGCATGTCTTTATTTTTATCGTTTTTTTTTTTTTGGATGGAAGTCAGGACTATGTGCATTTCTGTTTTTTTTCTTTAGCTGTAATTTAGTAAGGTGGCCAAATGTGTGCCGACTTAGGGTACTATGACCCTGTAGACTCTGTCATGATGTAGCCAGTCAAACACAGATGGTCTGTCTGTGATCCTCGTCAGTCTGGTGCCATAAACATGTGTGTCTCATGCAGCAGGCTAAAGACCCCAGTGTCTGGTGTGCATCAGCTGGCAGAGCGAGCAGATGTTTCAAGGGGAGGACAGGTGTCAGGCAGTTCTGTCACTCTGCTGTGATCCACTGCATCTATAGGAGCACATGCCCTCTTTACACATTCCAGGTTGTTGAACCTTGAAAGTGTTGGGATGCTCTGCTTGTCGTTGGGAGCATTGTTTTGAACATGCCAATTATTTTCTACCCTTTTGTCTGGAGTTGTTGTGTATATGTGTATGTTCTTACTTTTAAAAATTAAAGGATTTAATTATTTTATCATTTAGTGTGAATTTGTTCAGTTCAGAATCAGAGTAGACTTTTGGCTGCACATGCAGCCAAAAGTCTACTCTGATCAGGGTAGATGAACCAGACCTAGGTCCTCCCAAGTGACGTAGAGCGGAAACATGTGTGTCATGGTGGCACTGGCAGCTTCATTGATTGGCCTAGATGCTCCCTAATGTGCAGTGGTAAGTGAATCATTGACCAGGCTGTAGGCAGGAACTGACCAGGTAGGGGTGTATGTGCAAGTCCTTTTTAGTATTAAGACCCTGTTTAATCATCCTCCAACCACCTACAAATGCTATCTAGGCTATAGGTTATATGGATTCCTGGTATTTAAAACATTTTTGGTCTATATTTGGAACTGGATTTTCCACTAAGGAAACTTCATTGGGAAATCACTAGTTTGATCATCAGTGATGCCAAAGCCATATATATCCAGGAATCAGAGAGTGGCTTGCTCTCTCTGGGTAAGCTGGAAGGCCATCCCTGTCCTCCAATTCAATGCAGTCCTGCACAGGCACTGGCAGCCTAATAGAACTGGTATACTAGTACACTAGTTTGTATATTTCCTAAAGAGTGTTTAGCTGTTGAATGGGGTTTAGTTAGGGCCAATAAAAAAAAATGCAGTGGCTGTCAAGCTATGGCATAAAAGCTTTTAGCCTCCCAGTGCTAATTGTGGTAATTGATGGTAATTGTGTGATTGGGTCTTAGACATTGGGTGGCACTAGAAATGTCTGACTTGACAAGGAAATGGGTAAAATAAGACACTTGCAGAATGATTTCTGAATATGTATTTCCTAATATGCATTAAATACTGAATGCAAGACTGTATTAAACTTTTTAAAAACGTAGATAATTCTTTATTCCTGCACTCAAAGCATGCACTTGGTTTCCTTTCTAGTGCTACAGAGGGCACAGTTTAATTCAAGTTAAATGCCAGCCTGCAATTCCTATCTTCAGCAAGTGCCTTATCCACTTGAGCTCCTGGGAATGACTTCCAGAGTGTCAAAATCTATATCTTGTCTGGCTTATGTTTTCCCTGTTGCCAGTTGATGCACACCACCTCCTTACCTCATGCTGTGAATTTCTTTCCACCCTCGGTCAGATCCATTTTACTCAAGCTTTTAACAATTACACATAGTCTAGGCATGCTGTGGTCGAACTATTGTGCCTGTTTTCTGTTTCAGTTCCTGTGCCATTAGATTTGTGTGTTGAACACGCACCTTTAAGCACTAAAAAGGGCTTTGAAAAGAGAAAATTGTATGGATGTATTTTCAGCCTAAACAAGCCCCTGTCCCTCTGCAATAGTGTGAATTATTGATGATACTGTTCCTTTTCATTGCTTATATTTTCAGTCATGTTGTCTTGGCAGGCATGTCTCCATGAGTGCGTATATGTAAGATATTTGCTTGTTTTTGCTTTGCACTTTGAGAGGCTACTGCACGAGCAGGAAAGTTCTTGTGCGGTGCATGGGGAACGTCAGGAGCCAACATCAATTAAAAATTTAGTGTCTGTAGGCTCCTGGTTGCCAAGAAAAAAAATCCCATATCGATCTGTGATGGGAGTTGGGAGAGCAATGGGGAAAATTTTATTTTATACTATAACAACCTTGCTGTCCTGGTCCAAAACCTGAGGCTGGTGGCCTTGTCTTACATCTTTACTTTGAATCTATACTAGGGACTGACATAGGGACAAGATGTATTTTTCATAATAATAAGCGGTAACAGTTGTTGTTATTGTTAGATTGATAACTAGGGTTGACTAATGACTAGTGACTAACTGAGGTTGACATGATTGGGCAGTGGTGGCCTAGTGGTTAGACATCAGGTCCCATTATAGACGGATCATGGGTTCAAGCGCCAGACCAGTAGATAACCCTGATGTACCCTTGAGCAAGGTACTGTCCCCAACGCTGCTCTATTGGCGCTGGATATGGCTGCCCACGGCAGCACTTTGCTGTGATGGGGTAAATGCAGAGAACCCTTTAGTTGTGGTTGTGTGATGTGCTGCTTTCACAATGTCAAATAGTCACTCCACTATTAATTTGACAAAGTTAGTAAACTTTACAAAAACATAATTGCTGTTCACACTAAACATTATTGGAAAAAAGTGAAATTCTAACACTAAATATTCAAATAAGCACCTGCTTGTCACTAATACACATTATTTATCCAGTTACGTTTAGACCAAACACTAGTAATTGAACTGTATTTAATATAAAGAAACATTAAGGCTAGTGTTAATGTATTGTTATTATTTTGTCAAACCTAGGAAATAGCATGAGCCTGCCCTATATAGAGAGTTGCCCTTTTGTTTTTAGGGTCCCAGAATAGCTTAAACATGCAGTTTTACACATGTGCACAGTGCACTTGCATAATTGCTCCAAATCAGTACTTAATTACCAAATACATCACAGCAGCCATCACTTCAAACTTCTAGCACGAGACTAAGCAAGCAAGGAAGGCTGAATATTGGTTTGACCCTCGTCTTCACTCTCTGCTTGTTCTATATGGACCACCTAGGTGCACAATGAAGTTGTTGAATTGCTTTTCCTTTGGAGTGTGCTATGCTTAAACAAGTTTAACATAAATCTTGGCAACGCTGCTTTGTAACACACCTAAATGTTCTCTCCACACAAAAACAATTTAGGTATCTGTTAAAATGGCCTGTAAGTGTACACAGTGGGGGAAAGTATCCAAGCCAGCACTGCTGAGCCTTGTACTATTATTCAGGTGCCATGCCTTATTTCACTGGTGTCACCTCTGCACTGACTCTGGTAGACTACTCATGTAATAAATCAGTCACCGGTGGTCCTATAGTGATCTCCCTTCAGTTGATGGTCAATCATAAATAGAAAATCTACAAAGTGCTGTTGGGGTAGGTAAAAGCCAGATGTACCTGATAAACCGGCTGCTAACTGTATAGTTGGAAAGCCAAAGATTTATGGACTCTGAACCAGCATAAAAAGCTACATCTTCCCTGAGCTAGTGGACTGTTTGAATGAACTGACGAGAGCAGGTTGTGGCATGTAGCAGATGTATTGTCTCATGACAGCTGCCCTTGTCCCCTCAGCACATAACCATCTGCTCCCAGCACGTAGTGCTTTACGCGCTGAGCTATCACACACAGTCTCTGCTGCATATTTTAATATGCTCATATTTGTGCAACTAAAACTTTAAATGTTTCACCAGCAGTTGGTCTTTAGACAAAGAACTTTTGTTTTTGCCTGTTATGCTATTTTCAGGCATATTGTCATGCTTTTAATCTATTTTGCATGTTTTATGCACCTATAAACTTAGAGATGTCCTTGATGAGCAGGAAAGTTACAATGGAAGAGAGAATTATTTGTCCAGGAAACTGACTATTAACTGGTTGCTCTCCTGTGTGGATCTGTTGATTAAGCTTTATGGAAAAAAAATGTTTTTGAGGCAAAGATATTGTATTATAAATGGTTTTCTGATTAACCTGTCTAATCGAAGCTTCCTCCCACAATCCCTCACAACAAATCAGATAGATGATTCAAAGCCTCATTTGGCTGTACTGCACTTCATTAGTCTTGTAGCTGTTAGTGAATGGAGAAAATGTCTGGGGCTGACATTACATCTCTGCCAAAACTGAAATTCGTACTTGATGAACTCCAGGGCACTGAGCTGTCACTCAAAAGCTTGTTAGCCAATAGGAATACAGCAGTGATATCCCCCATACATGAGGTTTGTGCCAAAGCAGCAAACAAAACTGCAGGATGAACAGCGAGAGATCTGGCAGCATAACTGCAAAACCCACAGTGAGCGAAAAACTCAGATTAGTGAGTAAGAAGCAGAAGGAACCGTAAATAAAAAGGAAAAGAAATGCAACCAATATTTTTCCTCACCAATATTTTTCCTTTTTACGATTTATTTATTTACTATTAGATTCATAATCTTTGTTTGGACCAATGATGATGGACATATGATTTATGCCACTGAGTTATGGCACTTTAGCCAAGGACCTAAAGTGAATATGTCATGTGAGGAAACCAACTAACAGCCCAGAGTTGAAGCTGTTTTGAATGACTTTAAATTTCTCTTAGCCAATGTGCAGGACTGCTCAACAGTTACTGGAAATGTTAGCTGCAGTTGTTGCTGCACAAGGCAGTCACATCAGATACTAAATGCAAACTCCTATTGCCACTCACAGATTTGCAGATTGGAACATTTACCCCCGTAAATTAGCTGCCAAGAATAATATTTTTATCTTCGTTGATGAAGTTGATTCTCTTCAGGACCTGTAAGAGGAAAAACAAAACCCTAAAGATATTTTAGGTCACACTTATGTAGAAATATAGAAAATTTGAAAAGCTTCAAAGAACTTTCGAGAACCAAAAATGGAATGTTTTTCCCTTTTTTTCAGGATCTTGCAGCAGCAAAATGAAGACCTGCGGCGACGTCTTTCTCAGACTACCCACAAAATGGAGGCCATGGAGACAGAGTTTGAGACAAATCGCCACTACATGCAAGCAGAGATGGGCCGAACTAGAGATGATCTGGAGAAGATGAGAGACAAGTTCCGAAGGTTAGTCTTGCCTACTTAAATATTTTGCCTCTCACCCTATAGTAAAGCTCATTTTTGCTATTGTCTCTGTCGTGTTAGCACACATCTAGCCATTGTATAAATGGGATACTCACCAGCACTGGGTTTAGTACTACTTAAGGCAGTTTAGGTGACATTTTGGACTGGTGAAACATGCACATGCATTCTTTACTTGTGTTGTTGAGGAGACTGTAGCTATCTGCTGAACTGCTTGCTAGAATTGTGGTCTGAGGAAGGCCATGATTGGTTCGGTTGGACCTGGTCGTTTAAGTATTTGTTAGTCGTTGTCTCTGTCTGGGGTACTCTTGATTTTTCTCCCTTCCGAAAGAGGGAGGGGTAACAGACATCCTTCCTCTACATCTATTTTTAATGGCTATGTTCAGATAGAGCAAATTAATTAATCTTATTCAGTGGAATTTCGCTGGGTGCTTCCGTTACTTCAGTACAGCTGACCTGGGGCTGTAGTGTGTTAGTCTAAGGCTAGAGAGGGAGAGGGAGGACAGAACTGGCATGTGAAGCAATGTGGGCACTGGCATGCAAGCCATGGAGCTCAGTAGGAGGAAAACAATTAGTTAACAAAGGTCAACAAAGTTGTTTATTGGAAACTGAGTTGTGCAAAACTGTCACAGTATTGGGATATGTAAGGCTCACCCTTACACAGCGCAAAATGCACTTCAAGCAGAACACGCTGTTGGTTACTTCTGCTATTCTATTCTGTTCAATTCTATTATTGTAATTTCATCTTCATCCGTTTTGTCATGACTGAGAGATAGTCCATGAGATCTTTATTTCTTTATAGTAACTGTTTTTATAAGTCCCAGAATTCACACCTATATTATTTCAATCATTCACCATGGTTAAGCCTCCTCATGGGTTAGTTTAAACTTTTTATATTATCTCCCAGATGATACAGATACTGTTACAGCTTTCGGTAATAGAAAGGCTAGAGATGTGTAAATTATAGATATAGCTTTATATCTTGTTTCCTTGTTGAAGTATTTAAATTCTAACTTGGTCACCTCTACTTTGGTTCTACTGCACCCTTACCACTCCACTTTCCTCTCTTTCGTTTACACTCATTTATTCTGTTTTTGTCCTATTCACTTTCTTTCCTCTACTCTTCTCTCTAGAGCATATCTCCACCTCTACAGATTCTCCTCAAGTGGTCTGAGGAAGGGCATGATTGGTCTGTTTGGACCTGGTTGTATAAGTATTTGTTAGTCATTGTCTCTTTCCCTTTGCTACAGATCACAATATCATCAACAAACATCATCATCCACAGGGATTCCTCTCTATCATTGTCCGTCAGCCTGTACATTACTATTGCAAACAAGAATGGGCTCAGCACTGATCCTTGATGTAATCCCACCTCTACATTAAATGCATCCGTCACTCCTACTTCAGATCTCCCCACCTCTTACAGATCCTGTACTTCTCTCTAGGCACCCTGTCAAATGCTTTCTCCAAGTCTACAAAGGCACGATGCAACTCTTACTGACCTATTCTATACTTCTCCATCAACACCACCTGTGCAAACATTGTATCTGATATTGGTCGTTTGATTTATTTATTTATTTATATATATATATATTTTTTAAATATTTAGGGAAGGACGCTCCCTTGGTTGAAACAGCACTTTAGGTTGTATTCATTGTTTGCCCCGTTTACCATATTTCCTTATCAAATGCAATGACTAACCCCTTAGCCTTTTAGAATTTGCCTTGCCTGTGTGGTTAAGTTCTAATGCTTGATGCATTGTAATACTTAAATGATGAACCTGGTAATTTTATCAGATTGCGGTGCATTACAGCAGAGAAATTCAGAGATATTATTAACTGAATCAAGTGTGTTTGATCTGGAAAATTAAACTGTGCTGGCGACTCCTGGACTAAATGTTAAAATCTTGTGAAGCAGATAATTGCAATGTCAGTGACAAGGGGAAAGGAACCAAGGAACACAGTTTTTATTAGTTGATTAATTGAATAATTGTCTGGTAATAGGTGCTTAAGTGATAATTGCGGTTAGTCACAGCCCTGTGGTAATTTTATGCCACCACAATAATAAGAATGAAGTCTTGTGAAATTTCATCCAACTTTAAATGGTGTGAGAAACCATCAGTTCCTATCAGTCTTTAGATCTCATGAATGTGGGAGATTTTCCTTTAAGGACAGTCCTGTCCTTACCTCACTCAGGCTGTCCCTTGCAGTCAGGCTGTCGGAGCACATTGGGCCAAAGGGCTGCCAGACCATTCCTCTTTCTCAGTATTTATTTAGAATCCTTACCTTTGGAGACATTAATGTGATTTTTATTTTTTTTATTTTTATAGCGGCGAATAGTGAAAGTGACAAGTTGTCATTGTGAGTACACAACACTAAGTCAACCCCAATGAGATGCAGCCTCTGCATTTAACCCATACACACCAAGCAGTGGGGGCGGCTATTTAAAGTGCTAAGGGAGCAGTGATGGGGACAGTATCTTGCTCAAGGTCACCTCGTGCAACATACTGAGAATTGAGAATTGAACCCACGACCTTCCGATGCTGGGGCCAGCTCTCTAACCACTTATTTATTACTTGTTTTTGGAGGGAGTAGACTTTGATCATATTAAGTGATTTTCATTTGTTGGAGTTTGTTTGTTTAGTATTTTGTTTCCCCGTGAAATGTTAAACATTGAGGAGCCTTCATCTTTGACATTTGAGAGTTTCTTACTTTTGAAGGCAATTAGTCAGCAGTTTGGAGGTGCCAAAGGTAAAGTAATTAATTTGCTGATTTAATTGCATATATTGAAAGGGCTGCAGAGCTGTTTCTATTTCTTTGTTTTTGTGGATTTAATTAGATCTGGTTGAAGAGTCTATGCTGCAAATATAATAATGAAGTGACACATTGATTAGTACACACAGAAAAAAAACCCAAAACCTTAGACTAAACTGCTAGCGTAGGACGATCTATCCTCTGAAAGCAGAATAGAATGACATTTAGTTTCAACCCAAGGTACATGCATGCAGAACAGTGAGTAAAAATAGGCATTCATTTTAAACAAATAGAATAAGATAAATATATACATTAAAAAAAAACATATATATATATATATATATATACATACACACAAACAGTACTGTGTAAATGTTTAAGGCAGGTGTGGAAAAAATGCTGTAAACAAAGAATGCTTTCAGAAATATAAATAATGAATGTTTATTTCTATCAATTTACAAAATGCAACGTGAGCGAACAAAAGAAAAATCTAAATCAAATCAGTATTTGGTGTTTCTAGCTTTTGCCTTCAAACCAGCATCAGTTCTTCTGGCCCCCACAGAGCCCTGATTTCAACATCATCCAGTGTGTCTGGATTACATGAAGAGACAGAAGGATGTGAGGAAGCCTACATCCACAGAAGATCTGTGGTTAGTTCTCCAAGATGTTTGGAACAACCGACCAGCCGAGTTCCTTCAAAAACTGTGTGCAAGTGTACCTAGAAGAATTGATGCTGTTTTGAAGGCAAAGGGTGGTCACACCAAATATTGATTTAATTTAGATTTCTCTTTTGTTCATTCACTGCATTTTGTTGATTGATGAAAATAAATGATTAACACTTCCATTTCTGAAAGCATTCTTAGTTTACAGCATTTTTTCTCAGCTGCCTTAAACTTTTGCACAGTACTATATTTGACACGATAAAGAGGAAGAAGCTCCTTCAATATTGCACTTCAGGATGTTGCACATTTGCTGAAGTGCAGTCTGGAGAATACACATATTTAAGGCGTCTCGATACAAAGTGAACATCTGTGCATTGTTCTCTAGTCTTGAAATTACAGTTGTTTTATTGTATTTAAATTAGTTCTCCCTTTTTTACTTCTGTATAATTGGACAGAGGAGAGCTTGCCAACTTTTTGCTACTTGCAGCCCACACAACTTAAGCTTTTGTGGCCCACTAGATGACTGAACTGTTCTTCTTCCAAGGGCTAGATTTCAGGCTCAAAATTGTAAACAAAAGTCTGGCTCAATTTGCAGGATTTAGATGCATACTCTAGCGATGGCATTAATTGTTTGGCATCAGAGTTTTATTTGACAGCATGGAGCAGTAGTTGTTCGTTTTCAGTTGAGCCTAGTGCAAGTCACTCCCTGCTCTATTGTCTTCATTTCAATTTGAGCATGGTATTCTGGGTTTCAGATCATTCTAGTAATAATCACAGTAATATTATGTGAAATATTTAGATTACATTTATATATTGAAACTAAATATATTTGTATAAAATGCTCATGGTGACACCACTAGCCACATTAGTGAATAACACTGTCACCTCTCACATGTAGGACTGGAAATTTCATTCTTCATCCATGTAGCAACACCACTGCTTTACCAACTGGTTTTTTTTAGAGCAAAACCCCTTCATCTTAAATTTACCTACAGTTGGTAATATTCTGAACAAGAAAATGAACTAAAGACAGTATCTAGTAGTGTTTATTTATTCAGTGCAGGACAATTCATTATGTAGAATATGTGAGATAACAGTGATCTTCACACTCTGAACGCTTTAATGTGCATTTTATGTGTATTCTTTGCACAGTGTTCTCGAAGAACATTGCAGTTACATGACCTCCCTTTTCCCCAGGAGTCTGAGCATGATAAGCCTAATGAACAAAACTGAAACCTCCAGTGAATAGACAGATATGAAGCTTTAGGACAGGAATAATATTGCTGTCCTGCTGCACACAGGAGATGCTCTCTGCCAGGAATGTAAACAAGACATTATATTAACCTGCTAATACTTCAAATATATGAACGTAGAGGGATAGAAGGCAAATGATTTGATGGCCGTTTCCAGCAGCATCAGCATATACCTTTTGTATACCTTTTACTGTAACACAGTCCTTGATTATTTCTAAATGATAATCACTGTGTTTTAGTTCTTACTTTGGTTCAGATGTTGAAAATACTTGGCAACAGTGAAATGAAAAATGGCTCAGTATTAAAATGTATGTTTAATCACATGCCCAGCTCTGTTTTAGAGGTTAATCTTACGTTTTGAAGACTGACAACAGGGCGCACTGCCTTAGATGGTTGTACCATTGTATAAGCCAGTAGGAGACTTTCCCTGTTTTTCTCTGCGTTATAAAAAGGGAAAGGGACTATTTGTCTGCATTCTTTGCATTTTACTCATCCACCCATGTGGAACCGGGGGCAATCATATCCATTGCCCAGGGAGCAGTTTTGGGGATAGTACCTTAGGCACCTAGAGGCACCTTGAGGTCGTGGTGTCAAGTACATAATCACCAATTTCCAATTGTTTGAGATAAATCAGAAATAAAGTCTACCTTTCTGAATGTTTTTGGAATACGTAGCTCCTTTAAAAATAGTAACAGCCAAAACATTTCATTGTGGTTCAGGTGTTAATCATCAGAGACGGATTCTGGCACAGAAACCTCATATGACTGCATCTCATATGTCATGTGCTGCATTATAGTGCTTTTCTTTTCCATCAGTTTGAACTTTCTTTCTGTCTTTAAAAGCCTAGGATAATGTTTTGAGCCTGATCATCCAGCCTTGTTCAATTCTGCTGCATCGCTGGCTTTCTCAGAGCGGACCTCGTTGATTGAATTGGTGTCTTTTTCTGCTGCAATCATGCCTGTCTTTATTTCCATTTAGCATGCATCTCCATCTTCTAGGCTCATAGAAGGAAACTGGATCAAATTAGCCAGCGTTCCTCCTATCGTAAATTGGTGACTGCAGCATACTACTCGCTCTATCCCCCCCGCACACAAATCTCAGTGCCATCTTTGTTAATAGTGTAATTGGATAACAATTGGTTAATGATTGCATGCCACAGGGTGTGTGTGCTTGTGCATTGCTCAGCGCACACACGTGCGCACATGCTGTCGTGTATTTTTTGCAACTGAAAAATTTGGTGTTCAGAATTGTTCTAATTTTGATCACCATTTTTATGTACTCATTTCTTTATTCTTTCACCCGAGATGCTTCTGCCCTTCGTCCTGTATGAGGTGCTCTAATTCACCTTTGCCTTGGGACCATTTAGTTGGACTTTTATAGTAGAATGATTTAGTGACCGTGATCACTCAAAACATTCTATATTCATCCAGTGCAGGCAGTCAGAGTTGTGTTATATGGTTTGAGCTCAGCACCAGTGGCGCCTGCTTACAAACCTATTCTTCTGTAATTGTAAAATGGGAGAGAACACCTCCAATGCCCTCCCAACAGTAAAATAACAATGATTATACCTGGTAAGAGGAAATTGTTTATCTAGAGGCTTGGCAAATTTTAAAATGGAATTGTTACAAAACTTTTTTTTATCCGGGGAGTGAGAGAGTTTCAGATTTACACTTTGGGATTGATTTCTTGAGGTAAGGATCCCTCGGTTCTTTAGCTGACATTCAGCCCCATGACATAAATAAGTGGGAAATTATATTTTGTTTTCATTAGAACAGCTTCAGATCATAGATACAGTGTCACATCCTTGCCCAAATCAGATTCATGATTCATCACAGAATTTCCCTAATTCAGTCATTTATACTCCATGATTGCTTCATTTTAGCCCCATCATTGTTTTTTTCTGTTCGGGTGTTAGTGCTGGTTTTTAGTTTGGCTCAATTTTGAAATTGTTTCATACAATCCTAGTAGTATTCGCCATATTTACAAGATTTATATTAAAAAGTTCTTGGCTTCTATTTACAAAGCATAGATGATGTAGCTTCAGCAAAACTAATTTGGTAAATTGAATAGAGCAAAATTCCTCTCCTAGTATGGGGCTTTAGTTATTCAACCACTCAAGCCCAGAGACTGGGAGTGCAGTCATGGGTTGTCATTGTTTGTGCATAATGTGACTGAAAACTGGGGCAAGGTTATGTTGGTGGCGTTGCTGCGTGTAATGTCGCGTGGTCGATTAGTCAATTAGCCTGCTGGCCTGAGGCTCATGACAGTGTTACAAGTGTTCACGTAGGCATAATCAGATGCCTACTCATTTTTCGCCATAGGGGAGTGACCAACTGCGCTTGACTTGATTTACATTCCACAGTCCTCTTCTATCAGGTTTAATCATTTTAGCAACATGGATGGACTCTTTCTTCACTATTTGTAGTATCCACATGTAGTATGTCTTATTTGTATTGGGAAGTTGTGAAAAGTTGTCAGAGTGAACTCCTTGGCTACACCACACAGGTCTGAACACAGTTTAATAAACTTTTTGATGTATTAAAAGCTAAAATTCTAGCCACATTCATTGAAAGCAGAATGATTTCCTGGTCTGTTTCTATGAACCTTACAGTTGTCTCTCATCTATCCAGTTTGTAGTGAAATGCTCCAATTGGAACACAGTGTGAGAACACTGTGTCTCTGTCCTTCACAAAATGCATGCTAGGAAATGAAATTTACAGCTCCTGCGGCTGTGAAAATGTTGTTAGGTGGCTGTGAGAAACTGAGAGGAATGCGAGAAATAATGGATACGTCTTAATATGAATCTGGGGGAAATGTGTCCCTCTCTCTATCCTCTTTTCATGCCCTTTTCATTTATGTCTGCATCAGACCTCTTATAATCACCTTGAGTGAAAGTACTGTGAGGATAATAACCTTTTTTTGCTTTGGCTCATAGTGGATTTTTGGTCTTTATATTTTTATGAAAGCTTCCCCTTAGAATGGGCTTCTAAGCATCCCGTACTCAGTCTAGAAGCCTACAGGAACATGACTGGATGTGGGGAAAACTCACACATCTGTAAGACAATCTGTCTAGGTTGCGCTCATTACCAATATGCATTAGACATGAACAGGGCCTTGAATAGGAAAAAAATCATTTTAAATTTTAAGCCTAAGTTTAAATAAAGCATTGAAGTCAGCTAATTACTTGGTCTTATGTCAGTGGTAGAATTCACTTATAGGTCTTTGTTGTTCCTGTTCTTTTCACTAATGAAAAACAATATTCTCCAGCATGCTTGTTCCAACTTTCTCCAGTGTTGTTGACAGCTCAACAGCTCAGGATGGGGCCTTGTCACAGAGCATAGAACATTTCATTTTCATAGAAAACTTACCATTTTCAATAGTATTGAGCTCCAGACTGCTGCTTGATGGCCATGTCATTAAACTTATGTGCCTTCTGAGAAGAAAAGCTTTAACACCTATTGCTCTGTAGCAAGATGCATTATCATCCTGAACAATGATTTCATCATCACAAAGCTTCAGTGGAGTAAGTGTCAAGTCACCGTACACCTGTGTGTCGACTGAAGGAATGATCTTCCCTGGTCTTTCACCTGGAATGCAGCCACAGATCATAAATGAGGGGGAAATTTTTATTGTTTTCTTTAGGCACTCAAAGCTGTTTTATTAGAGCAGCACCAGACAAAATGTCCAGCATCATGTCGTTGGTCAATAAAGATTTCTGCTTCATCACGGAATATCACTTACAATCATCCGCACTTCATGATTCCCTTCAACCACTGTAACCTTGTTTTCTTCTATTAGGGTGTTATATTAGCGTTAGTACTGATTTTTGTTAGGCTTTTTTCCCTTTTAGCCCATTTCTTACAGTTCTGTTACTGGCATGAACTCTTTCTCTTTCATTTCTTTTTCTATAGTAAATTGCATTATAATTTTATATGCTGACACCTTGTTGCCTGCGGTCTACCTTTTTAGGTTTTTTCTTGTTAAAGCATCATCATTCTACTTATATTCTATTATTTTTAATAATAAAATTCTGTCCATTCAGTTTGTAATTAATTTTACACACAGCTGACTAGGACAACCAGAATCTTTTGCTGCATTGCCTGTTAGGTTTTATAATAGCTTCCCTGATTCAATTGACAAATCTGGCAGTGTTTTCCTTTCAAGGCAAATCCAGCAGCATGGGAGGGTCTAGAAGTACTCTCCTCCACCTGCAGACTTATTTGCATTTTTTGACTTGTTTAAACTTGTGTCAGAATTTTGGGAACAAGGTGATTAAATTTTTTGTACATCTAGAATGTTTAGCCATTAAAGAAACATAGTTTTCCGGGATTTGTTTATGAAGTAAAAGATGGGTAAATAAGCTAGATCACATTATGATCTAGGGGCAGCCGTGGCCTCGTGGTTAGGGAGTTGGCCACAGGATCGGAAGATTGTGAGTTCAAACCCCTTACCAGTAGGTTGCCCTGAGGTACCCTTGAGCAAGGTACCGTCCCCGTCACTGCTCCCTGGGCGCTTTCAATAGCTTCCCACTGCTGCACGGTGTTTGCATGGGTTAAATGCAGAGGTCCAATTTCGTTGTGACAAGGGTTGTCACTTTCACTTTTTCACTTTCATTTTGGTTTGAGAGGACTGAAGACTGGTGTTTTGTGCATCTTCTCTTTTTAGTTGAATCTGTATTTATGAATAGTACAACCACCATTTATCACATAATTAAAGTTTAAGTGGTTTTTTTACAAATGTAAAACATTTTCTTCTGTACCGTGATGTACTCCTGAGTACAGCAGCAATAGGAAGGGTCTGCTGAGCTAGCTCGGTGTTTTGGCTTGATGACAGGTGGGGGTGGTATGAGTGGGAGGTGAAATATGATGGTGTATGGTGATGTAGCCAAAAATCAAAATACATTTCACAGGCGAGCGAAAGCCATTACATTTTCATGGAAGATTACAAGACAGTACAAATTTTGTCTTTTATATGGTGTATTGATGCATGTTCCATATGATGAGTGTTGACATTTTGGTTAACATTTCATGTTAAAATTGAAGTAGCTCCTGAAATTCAGTCAACATATCTCTCTCTTTTTTTTTTCCTCTCTCAGAGACTACAAGATGTAAATAGTATGTAAGATTAAGTGGATGTAATGGGACATAATAGAAAAAAACAAATAAACATACATGCATATACATTTATATAATATATAAAATATAAAATATTCAATGCCTTTCCGCTGGGCATTTTGTGTACAGTTTAATGTTGACTGTAAAACTCTTTACTTAACAGCACGTAAACATTTGGAACTACTTTAAATGCTCTGAAGGAGTTCAGTTTTGTCCTTGTTTGCAGTATTTTTTTTTTTTTATATATGTGGTGTGTGTTTCTCCACAGACTTCAGAACAGCTACACAGCCTCACAGAGAGCCAATCAGGACCTGGAAGAGAAGCTTCATGCTCTGGTAACCTTTTTATTCCCTTTTTTTTTTCTCTTCTTCTACCTTCTTCTTCTTAAGCCACTCTCTCAATTCACATTGATGAGTGATATGTTTCATTACTTTTGTTTGTGTTGTTTGTCCTAATGAAAATACATTTAATGAGTTTCTAATGAATCCTGTCTTTGTTTCACTTAATGTCACAGAGATTAGATTACAGTGCTGAAGGTTTAATCCACATTTTAAGCAACATTTCATATGGTGCTCTTTACTCTGAATCCCAGACAGCCTGCTGCTGTTTGGTGCTACATATTCTTAGGTCAGCCATATCAAGATCTTATCCAACCTTGCCTAAATAGATGATGGCGATTATTTGGGGAAGTCAGTAGTGAAGTGAAAGTGACGATTTGTCATTGTGAATACACAGCACAGCACACAGTGAACCACAGCAAAATGCTTCTCTGCATTCAATCCGTCACAACAAAGTTGTATAGAGCAGTAACCAGTCATATCCAGCCCATGTCTGAACAGTGTTGAGGACGGTACCTTACTCAGTGTTATTTTAGGGTTATCTACTAGTCTTGCACTCAAACCCAGTTAAATCCAATTAACCACTAGGCCACTGTTAGCCCACAGTAGGCAAGCAGTAATCGCTACCCCTGCATTTCCCCTTCTCTGATAATGTAATGTAAAAAATTTAAAAACTAAGTAGCCCTGGTTGATAAAACTATGCAAACTGCAATATACACATCAATAACTAAAAGAAAATAATTAGATGGAAAGTTCAATACTTTCCTTACTTCCCAATAATTTGGCCATTTCCCCCCAGAACACAATGTGAGGAGAGGAATGAAAGTGAGTAGGTCAAAGACAGAATACATGAGTGTGAATGAAAGGGAGGAAAGTGGAGTGGTTAGGATGCAGGGAGTGGAGGTGACAAAGGTGGAGGAGTTTAAATACTTGGGATCAACAGTTAAGTGTAACGGCGAGTGTGGAAGAGAGGTGAAGAAGAGAGTGCAGGCAGGTTGGAATGGGTGGAGAAGAGTGGCTGGAGTGATTTGTGACAGACGCGTACCAGCTAGAGTAAAAGGGAAGGTTTACAGGACAGTAGTGAGACCAGCTATGTTGTATGGGTTGGAGACGGTGGCACTGATGAAAGGACAGGAGGTGGAGCTGGAGGTGTCAGAGTTAAAGATGCTGAGATTTTCATTGGGTGTAACGAGGATGGACAGGATTAGAAATGAGTATATTAGAGGGACAGCTCAGGGAAGACGTTTTGGAGACAAAGTTAGAGAAACGAGGTTGCGTTGGTTTGGACATGTTCAGAGAAGAAACGAGGAATATATTGGGAGGAGGATGTTGAAGATGGAGCTGTCAGGAAAGAAGGAGAAGAGGAAGACCAAAGAGGAGGTTTATGGATGTGGTGAGAGAGGACATGCAGGTGGTTGGTTTGAAGGAGGAAGATGCAGAGGACCGGAAGAAATGGAGATGGTTGATCCGCTGTGGTGACCCCTAAACAGGAGCAGCCGAAAGAAAAAGAAGAAAAGACGCGTGCTTTTAGTATATACAGTTTAAACCCTGTGTAGAGTCATTTTCTTTATGCTTTATGCTGTTTGTCTCCCCACAGTCCTCTTGTGATCTACATCAAATTATTTGATTCAAATTTGCTTTCTTAATAAATCTGTGCAGTGATCCCATTCAAATTTGAACAATAGTATTGCATCCATAGGAAATGATGTGGCTTTCTGAACATTCTCCAAGGAGGGAGGGCTGCTAGCAGTTAAAAATCAGTTTTGTGAACTTCACTGAAAGATTGGAAACTTACTACCTCACTAATGCATGTTTCTGTTCATGGGTTTAATGTTTGTAATGTTACATGAATTGTTGGCTGGGAAAATCTGGATATTTTTGGCCCGATTAGCAAACGAACGCTCAATTAATTAGACTAATTGGTGGATTACTTGACCAATTACGAATACCAAAGTATTCAGGGGGCTGAATAACTCTGTTATTTCAGTCTTTTATTTTGAATAAATTAACAGAACACTCAAAACCTATTTTTGCTTTGTTGTTGTGGTGTTTTGTGTCAGTGAGGAGACATTGCAGAAATCCTGAAAGGGTCTTTTTATATTTTCTGTGTGATCAATAGTGACAATCTAACGGTATATAATTTTCTTTCTGTAATACAATTGATTTCACTTTCTTTTCCTCCCTCCCATCCCTAAATAAACACACATCAAGTGTCATGCTTGACTGCTCAGTTTGGTTGGCCAAGCTGATAACATTCTGACAGATCAGGAAGAGCTTCTCTAATTGGATGGAGTGCACCCCTGGCATGTTATTCATTAAAGCTTTGAAGGCTTTTCCCCCCTCATAACACACAAGACTGACACATCAGATGTTTTGAGGCGGAATAAGAATAAAACATGAAACTGGAGAAACTATTTGGCCACGTCAAACGATGCGGTGCATCTGCATTCTGTTCTTCAAAAGCTGCCTCTGTCTCCTTTTGTGTTGGACAGCAGTTCCCCATTTCCTCGTGCCAGAACAGGTGATTGATTACCACTTTTGCTTTAATGGTTTTACATCCCATTAATGGCAAGGGTGGTTTAAACTGAGTCAGCACAAGCTGCTCCGGTTGTGATGAAGTTCGGTTTGTGATTTAATAAGCAGCTCAGAGCTATTGAATTATTTGTTAAGCATGCTGTGACGCCAGCATACCTCCACCAAAATATTTATCATGACGGCTAGTATGTATCAGAGGTTTTTGTTTGAGAAAGAACAGGACGTTTAAAGCCTACATAATTGGGCATCCTTATTCCTTGCAGTTTCATTCAAATGCTAATGTAATCAAGTATCTTTTGAAGTGAAAAGTGGCAGAATGACTCTGAAATCACGTTGTTTTTTTGCCTGTTGCTCTAAGGTGGTTGCCAAAAATCACCTCTAGTCAGCATTTGGGCAGATTTTCTTATGATAATGCATTCCTGAAATATATGCATAGATTTTATTTGACTTTTAGTTAAGACTAGAAATACAATGATTTTGGATAACAAAAAAAGAAATAAAACAACACTTTCAAGTTTTCCGCATTTTGTTTTTTCATCCTTAAAATCTTCAAATTTTTTCTCATCAGTTCTTGCACGTTACTGCAAAGACAAGTTTTATAAAACAAATATTATGACAATTAATTAAAAAGAGGGGAAAAAAGGGAAATCTTTGCCTGAATGCTCAGGATCTCGGTGTGCCAAAAAGGACAACTAGTAAACCAATTGCAGGGTTGTGGTTGCCCTTGCTCATGTGGTTGCCCATAGCTCATTGATGCATATGTGGAATAAACACCAGTTGCTGCAACGAATTTGCTGAAAAGGTTGAGGCTAGATATAATAGAAAAATGTCAAAACACACAGCTGACTGCAGATCAGTCAAAGTCAGACCAGCCAGAAAACAAGTCAGTCGAGACCACTAACCCACAATTTCCTAGCAGAACATTACCCAGAGCATCAACTGCTACTGCTGGCATGCCTTCTTTATAATTTCATTTTCATCAGTTCGCACTAAAGTAGCTCTTATGTGAAATTAGATCAGTACTAATCAGAAGATCATCCAGCCATCTTAACAGCCATGAAAACAGACTGTTCTCCTGCTGTTTCATATTTCCCACCCATTGACGGGTGCCAGTGTAACTAAAGCATGTTATTCACATCATCTGTCAGTGGTTTTAATGTTGTGGTTTATAATATCTATTATTAAACATATTATAGAAGGAGCTACATCCTTCTTAAAATAACATTTTCGAAGTATTTCGGTTGAGCATGATTAGAACTCTCATCTCCTGCGGAAAGCTTTGCCCATCACAGTGCAGGTGCCATTCTAGGTAACTTGATGTTGGCAGCTTGGGTGTTACGTTAGCAGAACAGCACGTCTGTCCCCAGCTTACCTTTTCAGTTGTTCTCAAGACAATCTTGTGGATAATGTGCTGCTTACAGAGGCATCCTTTTTTTAAAGGCATACTCACCAAGTTTTAATCTAAATGATTGAAAAACGAATTGCTCTTGCTCACACTGTACTCATAATCATATTCTGTTTTCCCCCTATTATTGCTTTTTCTTTCTGTCTCTGTCTGTCTCTTTATTTCATATGTCTTTACTCATGCTGCCTTGTGGCTTGGGTTTCTCACCGCCATCGCAACCATCATCATCGTCATCATCATCATCGTCATCATCATCATCAGGCTGCTGTCAGTCAAACTTGGATCTATGCAGTTGCGTGATGGGTCTTTCTTTTCTCTTGTACTTCAGAGCGCATTAGAATAGATCTGTCTTTCTCCAGCCTCCCCTGCCCCACGCTCATCTTATCGCCCTGGATGTGAAAACTTTATTGACGGACCTGTAATGCAGACCTGTGTAGTGCAGTGGTTGAATTATACAGCGGCATGTATATATGAATCCTCTGTAGGATTTAAGAAGTACATAGATGTTAGAGAGAGATTATTGCGCATTGCATTTTATGGGAACCACTTTCTGTTTCAACAGTATGAGCCAAGTTAGCAAGACCATATATGTATATATATATACAGTACTGTACTGTGCCAAAGTTTTAGGCAGGTGTGAAAACAAAGAATGCTTTCAGAATGCTGTAAACAAAGAATGCTTTCAGAAATATAAATAAGGATTGTTTACTTTTATCAGTTTACAAAATGCAAATTGAGCGAACAAAAGAAAAATCTAAATCAAATCAATATTTGGTGTTACTGCCTTTTGCCCTCAAACCAGCATCAGTTCTTCTAGGTACACTTGCACACAGTCAGGGATTCTGTAGGATTATAGTCGGTGTATGATCAACCAGTTTTACCAAACAGGTGCTGATGATCATCAATGTCACACGGAGGTTGAAACACAGTCATGTTTGGAACAACCTACCAGCCGAGTTCCTTCAAAAACTGTGTGCAAGTGTACCTAGAAGAATTGATGCTGTTCTGAAGGCAAAGGGTGGTCACACCAAATATTGATTTGATTTAGATTTCTCTTTTGTTCATTCACTGCATTTTGTTGATTGATGAAAATAAATGATTAACACTTCCATTTCTGAAAGCATTCTTTGTTTACAGCATTTTTTCACACCTGCCTAAAACTCTTGCACAGTATGTGTGTGTGTGTATATATATAAATATATAATTTTTGTATAAAGCTAATGTCTCAGACTTGACGTCTAAATATTGCTTTTTAGATATTGAAGGCATGCTTAAAATATTCATAGGTAGCAATAAAGTACACTTTTATTTTTCTCTTACAATGAAATCCCAAGGATGCAAACATAAATCAACATTTTAATATTTGAACATCAGCTAATACACAGGAGCTGCTTATATTTCAACTATTGAACTTGGTGTCAGCATATTTACCCTGTAAGTTGGACGTCTTTGCTCTGTTCCTGTTCCCCTTGTTGGTTTGCTTAATGGTGCTTGTGTTAATAGCACTAGGTATCAGCTGCCTGCAGAAATAGGAGCTGTTATTACATGTTTAGTGGCCTCTCAATGCAGAGATGCTGTTTTTTTGCCTTGCCTTTATTTCCCCACCTTGTCCACTTCAGCCAAACAGTATCTCTCAGCCTAAATGCTCTTTTATTGACGCACCAGAGTAAACGGCAGTCTTTGCAGTATTTTTCTTGCTCTAACTCCAGCTGCTCAGTATCCTCTAAAGCAGCACCAAGTTGGAATTTAAGTACCATTGAAACGGTTTCCCATACACCTATCAATTTTATCATATTAGACGCTTTCCCATTAACGATGTCGTTTAGTAGAGGATTACAGTATACTTAACCTGTGGGTGAGGAGCACATAATGTATTGTTAATTTGATTGGTCTTTATTTTTAGAATGTAATGCACAACCATCAGATTACGCATGCACTTTGGTCACGTTTTGGGCAGCATAGATCTGCTTAGTTCTTAATTTTTCTAAAGCTGCACTCAGTCCAATTAAATCCAATGTCTCTCTTGGTGTTCTCAACAAGAACATGCAGCGGATCCATAATGAAGGCACTAGTTAGTATACATTCATGATGTTTATACACTGTTGAAATAGAAATGTAATATAAGTTTGTGGGTGGGTGTGTGCGATGGGGCAGTTTTCTCTCTCTCTCTCTCTCACACACACACACACACACACACACACACACACACACAGTGGGCAGCAGCACCAGCATATTATTGTTATGAACTTTTTTCCAGATAAGCGGCTTGGGGGGTATTTATGCTTTTAAAAACACTGAATTTAATTTATTCAAGGGTCCCCCTTTGGATGTTCAAACTGCGGTATATTTCTTTATAGTGACAAGTGTATGCCCTGTGTATCATACCATTTGTAAAGTAATCACTTAGATGCTGCATTTGTAATATATTTATTTTTTAATCAGTTCAGTCAGTTAGTTGTTTTTACCAAAGTAATCTTGACAGCCCTACAGACGCCAGTTTTTTGTTTTATTTCCCCCCTCACCTGACATTGTTTAACTTTTTTTTTTGTTCACTTCCCTTCGAGTAAACAATTCCTACACAGTGTTATGAGTACTAATGCATTTAATTAAAGTTGATTTTTGAACATCCCGAGATGGACTGAGACAGAGGTGTTTCTTATTCAGTTGATTAACGGAATGCCTTCCATTTATGCAAGCCAGTGTCTGCTCCTTGTTTTGCTCCAGTTTTAACCTCAGCCATACTTCTTAAGATGAATGAATGCATCCCCCTTCTTTGCTTTGTGCTGATGCAGTCAGTAGTCAGATGAAGATGAGAGACTTTAAGCTTTATTGTGAATCAATAAGGAAATGACTGTCTGCTCTTACTTAAAACCCAGTGACTGAGCCACTTGCTCAGTGTCGGCCTGCAGAGAAGTGCTTAGAGAGCAAATGGTAATGTCTGCTTATTTTGTCTTTCTTGCAGCTTCGGAAAGTGGAACGAGACAAGAAGACCATGGATCAAGAGATAGTGGAGCTAACCAACAAGCTTGTGGATGCCAAGAACACAATCGACAAGCTGGAGGAATTGAATGTAGGGGCAACATCAGTACTGTGTGTGTGTGTGTGTGTGTGTGTGTATTTCAGAAAATGCACTAGAGTCAGCGTTGTACCATAATTTCAGATGGTAACCACTGGAGCTGAAAATTGAAAGTTACATTAAGAGGTTCCGTGCTAAGCTTTCATAGAACTGCATTGTCAGATGTGTCTGCAGCCCAGCAACTGATTTCTGCCTGATAGAGGTCTACCGAGAAATAGCACTTTCACATTAGACAGGCTACACTTTTTAAATAAGTTTGGATAGAACTTCTTCCAGATCCTTTTTTTGATCTGTGAGTATATTATTACACTCTGCATTCACTCACTATAAAGATGTAGTTCTGGTATGACTGATAAAACTCAATATTTTTCAGTTATTTGTGCAAGTTTTATCCCATTTTTATGTTACCACTGGAGGGGTTTCTGTCATAAATGTGATTAAAATAGCGACAGATCCTCTTACATTATATACACACACCGCAGTAGAGTGACATAAGTTGTTAGGGATGTATGTATATATTAGGAGCTTATGTAGTTTTAGTGCAGGGACTTGGACTTTATCACTTGCAAATCTAGTGATTTGACCATTCCGATAGTTACAAGGCAAACAAATGTAAAAATGAGTCTCCCCTAAACTACTTTTAAAAAGTCATTCTTTAAACCATTTACAGTAATGTATTATAATGCTACTGTATTCAACAAATCTGCACAACCATAACGAGCTTTTGAAGTAATTGTAATGATGCCATATTTTAACCATTATTTCTCAAGTCAAAATTCAACAGTTGTATTGAACGTTGTATTTTATGTTCATATCATGCAGGTTTGCCATTGGGTAATGTTGAATCGGTAAAATGACTAGCTCCATGATTCTTCAATACTGAACTTGCAGACCTGCTGAATAAAAATAAACATATTTGTCATTTTTATTTGAATAATTTTGTAAAATTCATAAAGCTATTTCATAATGAGCCTCTCTATACAGGTCCAGTTAAAAAATGTGTTTGTTCCACCTGTTTGCTCAGTGGATGCATCAAGCAGGACTTTAGGGAGCTAATTACAAAGTGCAAGGGACCAGTTACTCATATGTTCATGGCGGTTTAGCATAGTGTTTTGTCTTCTCAGGCACATCAGCCACATATCAGTCATAGCTGATCACTCAAATTGCTCCCTGCGGAAAAGCCTCCTTCTTGGTTGTTTCTTGGGCAAGAAACTGGCAGTTTATTGCTTGTTTTCCTCCCTTTATTTGCTTTTTATGTCTTGAAAGCATACTTGTGAATTGCTGAAATAGCTTTGATTTAAGAGAAAAGATTCGCTGAAGAATACAGTCTATTTAGGGTTTTTTTTTTTGGAAATGCTTTCCTTCTTTTTAGTCTTAGTTATCTGTGTTATTTGTCTGTGCTCATATCAATTTCTTCTTCTCTTTAAGGAGCGCTACCGTCAGGACTGCAATTTGGCCGTGCAGCTGTTGAAGTGCAACAAGTCCCATTTTAGGAACCACAAGTTTGCAGATGTGAGTGTCCGATTCTTCCGTTAGAGACACGCATTCCTTTGTGCAAATACTTTTTCAATTACCTGTATGAGCCTAAATGTGTTCTATTTGGACTCTGCTGTCATGCACATTGGAACAAAAAAAAAATGCATGATCACTTGGAGACTGTAACGTGATAAAAGCAGTAGTACTTCTGAGTGTACAGCCTGCCATCACACAGCAGGCAAAAAGAAAGGTATGGAAAAAGAGAGCCTGGGGAGAGGCAAGATAAAGTAGTAAGCTTGTGATGGGGCAGATTCTTTGTGGCTGTCTTTAGCATAGAGTCTCTGTTTACATGCACAAGAGAGTAGAGCTGAATTTTGGACTTAGGCAGGCCAGCCAGCAAAAGCAATGTGTGTTATTGACAATATGTCAAAGCCCAGACACATAAGTCTGCCTGGCCTTTGTGTTTATCTTTGGGCCACAAAGCAGCAGGTGTCAGAGTGACAGACAGCTGTGCACCACTGTAAAAGAGCCAGGGATTTAATAGGCCTTTATCAGGCTCATGGAACAGTACAGAGCTCCAGGGAACACTTTAGCACGATGCAACATGCAATTAAACTGGATGACCAGCAAGCCACTCCCATACTTGGTCTGCCCCTTTTTTATCCAATTCCTTTGATAGTTGTATTTAAATCTCAGCATAACATTTGTTCACACAGACAATGTAAAAATACACATGACAGCAGAAAATGCTGCCGTTGTCAGCTCTATTGGTGTTCGCTTTAGTTTTATTTGAATCCAGAAACATACTTTGAATGTCTTTAATCTAGAAAGTTTTTAGATTTTACACATTTTATTGAAATCAACCTATTTTTTCCCCCCCAGAAACATTATCATAGGGTGTTTGAGCACTTTTAACAATTTACATTCGCTCCTGGCTGAGGTCAATCACTACCTACTCACAGCTTCAGGCACTTCTCCCACACACAGACAGGAGTGTCCGATATCTGTGGTGCACTAAGCCAGCCACGGCTTGGGATTTTGCCAGTTGCATTCTGATCGGATATCCACACATTCGTCCTAACCCTAACTCCGTGTCTGTGATGGAAAACACATACCTGGACTTGTATTATCATGTGTTTTCAGGCATTAATTTGTCCTTGTGTGGATTTATACAGTTCTGGCAATCACTCAACACAGCACAGAATGCTAAAACACGGTAGCCGAATGGATGTCATGCGAATGGACTTGTCAGGTAGACTGTTTTTAGGCATAATGTATGAAATGCAGTCTTTGTAATCTTTGTTTTTAATCTGTTTCTATCTCTGACAATAGGAGTGCAAGATTAATCATGTCCCACTTTGAGACCATGTACTAATAAATGCAATAAATGTTCCCACAGTGTAAATGAAAGTGCATTTTAAAGGCCTTCAAAGGTTTTGATTTGACAGTGGTAGTATTACATTAACAAAATTAACACTTGTCATTTATGCTTAAAATCGGTCTACACTCCTTTCCATTCATCCATTCGTTCATTATTCATTGTTAACACATGCTTACAGTAGGTTTTGTGGGTCAGGCGGAAACACAGGTTTTTATGCTTTTACCAAACACTGACTAAGCCTTGAGTAGTTTAATTATATTATCTAGATCTTTGTGGGTTTTAATGAATTAATTAATCAATCAATTATTTACGTTTACCTTTAATTTGAGAAGCCGTATTTTGTCATCCTATTTTAACATTTGTGGAAGTGCCTAATTCTAGGTGTCTTACTCTCTAGAAGGCTTTTGCAGCCATTGTTACCTTCAAAGGAAGTTAGGTGTCATGCTGCAGGGCTATTTTTAGGAGATTTATTATTCATAGCCTGAATTATCTCCTCATCCTGGCTGGATTCATTAGCCTAGCAGCAGCCTATTCTAAGGTGGACTTGCTTCAGGAGCACTGTCGCTTCTGTGATGGTCCGTCCCCCTGAAAGTGAAAAACCACATGAAGATTTATTTGCAGTGTATTAATCAAACCTTTTCATATGGAAAGTGGTGACATAATGATAGGAAATGAGAGCAATTCATTATTTCTCAGAGACATTCAATTAGCCAGAGGAAAGCTACCCTCTTCCAGAGCTTATGCTGTTTGTAAAGTGAATCAGGGGATGAGGCTGAGCATCAAGCTGCTTTCTGTCCTTGAAAAGACCAGACAAAAAAAACATTAAAATCCATTATTTTTCAGGCAAACACTGAAAAAGTAGCTGTTGTTGTGTTGTCCCTTGAGGGGAAAAATGCTGTTGCAGTGAGGTGCTATATATAAATCATGCATCAACTGAAGTACAACAATAGTCAAAGAGGATGCTAAATATAGTCGTGGCTGTTGGCGAAAACCTCTTCCTGCCTGCCCCATCGTGGACGGATACAGTAGGAACGGTGCTGCAGACTGAAGCAGATAAAAGCCAACCAAAGTGAAACACCGATAACCATGGTTACTTGGGCCTCCCGGGGAAATGGGTGCGTGTGTGCGCGTTCAGATACGAAGACATCGTGAAGCAGCACTGAGTCATCCTTCTTTTCAGATGAGCGGATGGGAGGGAGCTGGTTGCAGTTGTGTATACCCACAACTGAGCAGTGAGCAGATTCAATTTCACCAGATGCAGAAAAGATGCTGCACTCAGCCAGTTCCTCAGTGAAGAATACCCGGCCATCGTTATCAACACTTTGCCAAAAAAAAAAAAAAAAAAAAAAGTAAAATCATTAATAACTATTACCCTTATCCAAAGTTCATTAGTTTATAGGTGCTCAGTCAAGGTGCTAAGTCAGGTGCTAGGTCCACGTTCTCTTTGGGTAGGGTAACTCTGGCTCAACTATTCAAGTATTTATTATTGTTTAGCACATAAAAAAATAGGATTTTTTATTTTTGATTATACAGGAATCTACGATGTTTGCTGATGATATTGTGATCGGTAATGAGAGTAGGGAGCAGCATGAGGAGACCCTGGAGAGATGGAGATATGCTCTAGAGTAGAGGATTGACAGTGAGCAGGACAAAGACAAAATACATGAGTATGAATGAAAGGTAGGACAGCAGAATAGTTAGGATGCAGGGAGTATAGGTGGGGAAGATGGAGGAGTTTAAATACTTGGGATCAACAGTTCAGAGTAAAAGGGAGTGTGGAAGGGAATGCATACAGGTTGGAATGGGTGGGGAACAGTGGATGGAGTGATCTGTGACGTTTATTAGCAAGAGTGAAGGGAAAGGTTTACAGAACGGTAGTGAGACCACTTGTGTGGGTTGGAGAGGGTGGCACTGATAAAGACAGGTGGCAGAGCTGGAGGTGGCAGAGTGAAAGATGCTGAGATTTGCATTGGGAGTCACGAGGATTAACAGGATTAGGAATGAGTATATTAGAGGAACAGCTCGGGTTTTATGTTGTTGTTTGTTTTAAGGGTTTATTGAGCTTCAGAGTATCTCATTACTGTGTCCAAAATAGTACATTTTAACAAAAGAAGTTACTGAGTATTCACTGCTCTGCAGGTTAAATAAAACTGAAGCAACTGGAAGTGCTGCAAAACCCTTAAAAACATGTTTTTTATTTTTATATGTTGTAAAGGGAACATTCAAATGAAAACATTTTTGCTGGGTCTGTAGCAGGACCTGTCATATTGATCATAAATGGTATCTTCATGCTATTCACTTATTATATTATTTGTAAAGATAATAAACTACATCAGGCTTTCTATTTTTGTTCATGTAATCCGATTCATTTTCAGTGTTCTGTAAATGTAAAATTCAATCAGTGTAAAATTGTGTATAACCAAACCAGTGTTCTTAATACACGGACCTTGAAAGATCATATGTGGTCATTTTCTCTTCATGTGATGAACAGCCTGGGATGAATAAAGGAGAAGCTGTGTGCACTGGTGATGCCTGATGTGTGGTTGCAGGCACGGTTTCTGTGGGGGGGGGGGGGGGTTATTGTGTAGAATATGCTGTGCACATGATGCAGGACATTTAGATTCTGCTCTTGTAGGAAGTAGAGCACAGGGCATAGCATGTAGATCTGTGATCTGGAAGGCCATGCAGGGGTTGCACTCTGAACCACAGCCTGGACGCATTGATCTTTTGGCCCCACAAACACGGAAGTTGGGAGTTTTACTGGGCATTCACTGCATCTACAGGATCGTTAAGGCATCAGCTGAGCTGGAATGTGCGTTCAGTGATTTTCCCTGTCAGCTTTCCACAAATCGATGGCCTTGCCTGGCTTTATCCAATCAAAGCTGCAACATAAAATAAAAGGCCTTATATTCCTACCTATTCTCTCTTTGTGTTCTCTTTCTTTTCACCATTTTTCAGATATAGAAAGGTGATGTCCTAATGTAGCGTTCTGTGTTGGTGATGTAGGGAGTTCTTGATATATATAAGAAGCCATCCTACTGCCATCTCCTCTCACAGCTACATTGTTCCTCTTATGTTCACTTGTATTTGTTGAATAAATGAGGCATCCTGGGCTGTGATGGCTCACTCATTCATTTTCTGGGGTGGTGGTGCTGGAGTCTGTCCAAGCTCTCACAGGGCGAAAGGCAGGGAAACACCCTGGACAGGTCTGTCATCCACACTCTTTAGTTGCTCATAAGGAAGTTACTTTACAGAGTGATCACTGTGATGCGTTAGTCTTACATGGTTAATAAAAGTTTGAACACTAAAAAATTTGATACTCATCAAAACACTTAAAAGCATAAATGATACAATCAAAACAATCTTATTTTAGATTGTGGGCCTGTAGCACAAAGACTAATGCAGAAATTCATGATGTTTGGTGACCTGTAGTGCACACCTCTTGACAGATTAGAGAAAAATAACAGTAGTGATGTCATGAATGCATGCCACAACAACTTGGTGACCATAGTAGGGCATATGTTACAAGCTACATACATACATACATGTTAGGCCAAAAAATTGTATTTCCGCAATTTTTTTTAGGGGCCTATGTGTTAACATTGCAAAGAAGCAGGCATCTGAAAATGACTGACCAAGCCATTTTGTGAAGGAAGGAAAAATCATATTAAATTTTAAGCCAGTGTTGCTCTTCAGCTATATACATTTTACTTTTTGATAGATGATAATGTTTAAATGGATTCATGATGATTTTCTAATTGATTTTTTTATGTTTTCTACCTTTCTCTGGAACCTTCTCCAAGTCAAACAAGTAGATAATTATTGAGTGTACACCGTGCACAGCTGTGCCTTTACATATAGACTGTTTAGATGCAGAATGAACTGCAGTAGGCTTTTAAGGATGTGGTTATTTAATTTGGGCCATCCAGACAGTCTGTCGCTTAGCAGCCACTTAAAGTAGCTAGGTGGGGTGTTTAACAAGCATAACATGTCAGATGATGTTTGGCTGCATTGTTAGAGAGTTTTTTTGGAGGTTCATTACTGCATGCTTGGAGGACTCTCAAAAAAATTTCAAAGGGAGGTAAAACATTGTTTGGGATAAACATTGTGAAGTCTAGTTCTGAAGTTCCCACTAAAATGATAAGCCTTGGCTTGAGAAATGTTAAATATGTATCTTTCTTTGTGTTCCAGTTGCCATACGAGCTGCAAGAAATGGTGAACAAGCACATGAAGAGCAGCCTGCCTGACAAGAGCCAGAGTCCTCAAGGAGCTCAGAGCCAAGATCCAGACACACTGAGCCTAACACCTGCAGATGTGGTGCCAACCTCAGTCATCGCCAGGGTGCTGGAGAAACCTGAACCGCTCGTGCTCAACTCGGCCCAGTCCAGCAGCAGTGCAGGTCGACCTGTGGCTGAAGATGTGTTTGTCCATGTCGACATGACTGGACCCCAGAACGAGAATGGAGGTCCAGCACATGCTAGACAGAGCAGTGGTGCAGCTTCTCATCAGCAGCAAGTTAATGGCATGTCTCGAAGCCAGGCTGGTCCGGATGGTGTCCCGGCTGATGAAGTGGCACCCTCTTTTGAAAAGCTGAACCCCTATCCTGCTCCTCCTCCACCACACCCTCTTTACCCTGGCCGCAAAGTGATTGAGTTCTCTTCAGATGACAAGGTCAAGATCCCCAAAAATAGCCCGCTGCCTAACTGCACCTATGCCACACGTCAGGCAATCTCACTAAGCCTAGTGCAAAACGACGAAGAAGCAGTAGAACGACAGCGTACCGTCCCCAACAGCCCCGCTGTGTCTGATGGAGGCTGGCGCTCAGGGACCTCCTCTTCTTCAGGTACGGAAACCCTTAATAGTGAAGTGAACAAAATGCATTCTCTGCATTTAACACATCCACACAGTGTATCCGTGGGCAGCCACATCCAGTGCCTGGAGAGCAGTGAAGGAGAGGCTACCTTGCTCAAGGGTACCTCAGGGTAACCTACTGGTCTGGGATTCAAACCCCATGACCTATTGATTATAGGACCTAGTCCTTAATCACTAGGCCAATACTGCCCTGTGATCTGAATAGAAACATGAATATAAAATTTAGTGCTTAATGAGCGCTTTAAAATATTCTGCTGTCCCAAATTGTAATGTAGATCTCAAAAATGATTGATGAGAGCAGTACCAAGTCAGTAAGCATTTTTGAAAAGAGTAATGGTGGTACTGATAAAATCTTTTAAAAAAAATCATTCTTCTTCTCAGGGGGAGGGCATGCATCACTTCCGAGAACACCCCAGCAGACTGACATCACGGACCCTCTGTCTAGCCAGTCCAGCCCCTTCAGCAGCCCACCACAGCCACCGAGTGCCTTTGCCAGCTCAGGGAGTTCTGAGGAGGACCTGCTCGCCAACTGGCAACGGATGTTTGTGGCGAAGATGGCGCCATCCTCAGAGGGCACTTTAGTCAACCGTACCTCCTTCAGCAGTGAGACGGTAAAGGAGCTCCAAAGGAGTCGCATCAGCAAGTCGGGGAGAGGATCATCAGACCATGGGATTTTGCGTGGCGCCTATTCAGATGGTGAAGAGGGCTCCTCTGCTCAAAGCTGGACGGCCAGCAGAGAGTCCAGCCTTGACACAGATACCAGCAGTGTGGCTGACCTACGCACCAAACGGGGACATTACGGTGCTGACTTTTCCCAGGAGGAGAGCGAACGTTTGCTGTTGGCCGTTGACAATGAGGATGGCACCAGTTGTGATACAATGGTCACAGATGCCAGCCCCGCTTCTGCCAAGAGGCAGGAGTTTGTCGAAGATGCTGGTTCAGTGGGCAGCTCAACTGAGGAACGGGATGTCCTGCCACAGGACTTTCCTGTCATAGGATCGAGGGTCCTTGCCAGGCTTGATGATTACACAGACATGCCCCCATCTCAACGACACCACCATCAGAGCGGTTCCAGCCGACCTCACAAGAGTCCCAAAAGGATGGGAGTCCATCATCTCCACCGCAAGGACAGCCTTACCAGAGCGCAAGAACATGGAAACTTGCTGGACTAAGATGGAGGCCTATACTTCATTCCTCTCTTTACTTAGAGTGCTCTTCTGCTTGTTAGCAATCACAAATCTTAGCAGCCCCAAAAAGGGAGGCAGGGAATGAGGTTAAGATCACCTTTGATGCCGTTTCATTACTGTAAACTCTTCAGCCACTTCTGAAGTAAATTTACTTCTATGAGATATTAATGAAATGTATGAATTAAGGTATTCAATTAGCACCTTAAGAAGTAATCTTAATATCCCAGAGCAGTGTAACAGTGCTTCAGGTGCCCTATAAGAATTCTTGAAGGAGGTTTGAAGGAGGTTCATCTTTAATATGTCGATTTTTCTCCAAAACTCCCAGATGTGGCATAAATTAGAAGAGGACCACAGGATATAGCCATATAAAGACACCTCCACAAGTGGCCAGTGTATTGTAATAAGGGGAGACAGAATAGCGCCGTAACAGGTTGCAGTTTTGATGTGAGGAACTGGAATAGCACACAAAACGGAAGCAAAGGCGATCTCTTTCTGTTCAAGGGTTTTCTGATCGAGAGCCATTGGTCTCCAGAAGTTGGAGAAGGAGATAGTCCTCTGGACTCTTAATCCGGTGGTCTGGCGTCGATGAGATGGTCCAGGTTTTATAAAATGTAATGGATTCTTTCTTCGACTTACAGTGCCTGACCCTTTTTCTGACTGAGGGGTTTCCCTGTTGCCCTTTAAGAGAAAGTATTACTCCTTAAGTCTACTTTCAGCTCATGTGGAACTCAGAAAATCCTTCTCCACTGCGCAAAATCTTCAAACACCTCTATTCATAGATCTACCACTGTAATCCATGATTCATCTGAAAAAACGTTCAGTTTTGTTTTTTTTTTCTTTCATGAATAATTTCAACTATGGAAACGCTTAAAGCATTTTATTTAGTTTGTTGTTTTCAACTTCAGGTATTCTGATTTGTGTCAGTAATCTACATCTATGCTGTTTAATTTGACTACTGATATTTAAATCACAGAGTTACGTTTAAGGCCAATGTATTTCCCTTGTATTTTGGGCTTGTATTGGTTTTTTTGATTTATTTTGTTTTGCTGAATGACTAAGAGCAGTACGTTTCACATCACTTCGCAGCACTTAAGTACAGAGTGAGAGGTGTAATATGATAGAATTGCCCGGCTATTATCTCTTTGTGTTAATTAAACTGGAAAAAGAATCCCGCAGCTCAACACCCCAATGTCCAAAAATCAAATTCATTCAGATGCAATAATAGAATCTGAATTGCAGTTGCTTTCGATTAGAGTTTTATTTGGCATTCTAGCTTAATTACTAAAGCATATGTTCAGTGTTTTAGAGAAAAACACCACAAACTGCTCTTCAGTCATGTGAGTACTAAAGATTTCTTATGGCTATTTATCCAAGTAGATTGGTAGTGATGTGTTTTGTTTGCTGCTATTAACAATTAGCTGATAGTTGCTGGAGGCCGTATTTAGTACTTAGTTTGTGTGAAACTATGCATAAAGTAATTTTAAACACTTCCAAAAATAAAATTGTTGTGACACCCTCTTATTTTAAGAGACGGCACTTCATCAAAGTGTCACTAAAGTACAAAGTCCCTTTACCCCACAATTCACAAAAGCTTGGTGATCGGCTGTCCTTTGTCTTTGAGCGTGACATTAACAAAGCCTCACTGTTTGGACAGTTTAATATTCACTCTTGAATGGAGCACACTTAAGTTATTCTTTATGTAGCAACCACTTTTGCTTATGATAATTATCCATCATATGTTTTTTTCATATATATATTTTATACGTCACTGTTTCTCTGACGTTCTCATTTTTTGTGTGTTTGTTCAGACTTCCTCACTGGGGTTGCACAATGAGTCTGTCTGACATTCGGACAGTACATACATGCATTTAACTTCATTTCATTTCCGTGACATCTTGAATCGTTTCAGGTCTCGCTTCAAGTTTAGGTCTTTTGAGGAGTATTTTAAGAGGTTTTTTTTGAACTGGTGCATGTCAGAGACATAGCAGGGCTGGCATTTTCTACATCGGTTGTCATTTTATACTCTAAAGATGGTGGAAACAACACTGTGCATGTTGCCTTTAAGTACTATTTCACACCTGCTGTGTTCATTTTTTCGTTTTCAGATGGAGGTGTTTCATTCGATTGTTCGACTGCTGGATGTTTCCGAGCCTTGCTGTTTAGAGGCTGGGCTCCGTTTGTATTTCTTGCTAGTGGTGAACATTCAGAAACGTTCCTGTGAACACTGAACATTTGCGGTATCTAACTCAAGGTTAAGCATCATAGGTAATTGTGTTTCGTAACCATGATTCATAACCTTGCCAGTGTAAGACATATCAGTCAGTTGTAGTTGAAATGCATATTTTTACAAGTTCTAGTGGAAGGGCCAAGAGACTTCTGCCACTCTGTAATAGACTTGGTGCATGTATTTACCTCGTGACTGGTCTGCACTACACTACGCTCCCGACCTTCAATAATTCAGCTGTTTTCCTCTGTCGAGACATACAGAATGTGTGATGGAAGGGCTCCCAAAATCACTTTTCCTCCCATCTTTCCTCTCCATTGAGTGCTTAGCTTTTGTTCCTACTCTTCTGTATTCATACCATCACCTCCTTTATGAAATTATAACGGCTCATAATGAGTAGAACTGTAACAAGCCCCTCTGCTGAATATTTGATGCTTTACTGTGCTCAAAAATAGCTTGGTGATGTTTTAAGGAGGGGGGAGTGGGAGACGGAGAACAGACTGTCAGGGTCCTGCTCATGGAAATGGACATTCTTAAATATTTCATGACTTCATCAGGCGTGATGTAGACAAGAGCTTGCGCAAAAGCCAAAAAAAAAAAAAAAGAAGAGAAAGGAAACTGAAGATGTGCAGCTCTTTGTAATGTACTGCGTGTATAAATAGGCTTTACATCTGCTGTGCTGCAAATTTAATGAATGCCTATCATGACTATAATTGAGTGCATCGGTGACGGGCAGTCCTCCTCTTTGATCCAAGGTGACCTGGTGCAAAAGGCAAGCAAAATGTTGACGGAGAAATCTGAGCGAAGAAGGGGGGAAAAAAATTAAATGTCAGAACTGTCATCTTTTTTTGTAATATCAGAGGCATCAGCGAAGGGAGGCACAGTTTAAATCACACCTTTTAAATCCTCCTTTTCACCTTCAGCAGTCTTTAGTCGGTGAGCCACAGTTTATTTTTTTATTTTGTTTGCATATATTTGTGAACCAAGGTGCACCTGTATATTATGAGATATATACCATTTATGAAAGCGATGAAGTGAGAAAAATACTGTAGAGAAATGCGCACACTATATATGTATGTATGTATGTATGTTTGTAGTTTGTGTTTCTCTGCAGTATTTTTAACCCTTTAATAAATGGTCATGACTCCCACATGACCACCACTGAGCATGTATTATTCGGGTGGTGGGTCTTTCTCACCGCAGCATCTGTATTGGTGTGTTTGGTGGGTTCACATACCAGGTGGAGTTTTTAAATTCTTGCTGTCCACTTTATTGATCAGTATTTACTGGTTGGTCCCCCTTGCAGGTTACTGATATTTGCTGATCTGATGCTGCACTGTTCCTATTTCATCAGTGTTCAGGATGCTGCTGGCTGGATATTTGCGCGCACACACACACACACACACACACTAACACACACACATACACGGTCATGCCTGCCTCCTGCTGGTCCTTACCATTGATAAAGAGAATAAACAAGTGATGCAGAAAAACAGATGATAAAGTCTGGAATCCTGCACTACAAGGCCCTCTTGGGTGGTAAATGGGGCTGTTGATAAAGTTTGCGTGTGTGTGTTGTTGGTTTCTGTGTGTTGTGGTTTTTTGTTTTTTTTTTCCCCTCTTCTTAATGTCTGTACTATCACAAGAACCCCTTAGGGGAAAAAAAAAAAAAACACATTACAGTTTCTAACTGCATAATGATTGTTTTATGTATCATGTATGGCATGAGCCCCTGCCTTCACTTGACTGTGCTGTGATGCACTCAGATGAGAGGGTTATGTGGACCTTAAACTGACGGAAGCGAAGTATGGAAGCAGAAATATCAGTGAGGGAGCTACGGTGACTGAATGTGGCGCTTATTTGCACTGAAATGTCAGGCAGTGGAAAACTCCCCTCAGACTAACTGGTTAGAAAGTGTTCAACACAGTATCTGATTTACATCTCTTGTTCCGTGGACTTCAGTCTAGTGTTGCAAGTGTGAGCCGGTTGTGTGAAGTGTAAGCTGTGTAAATAGCCACACTTGGTTCCAGTACCAAAGCGTTTTCCTCCTTTCACGACACAGTTCTTCAGAGAAACAAGTAATGTGTTTGCCTCTTTTAGTGTTTGCTTGTGTTTTTGCATTTTATCTTATTTGTCTTTAACTTGCCGTCACACTTGATTGTAAGCATCAGAGAGTCCTCTGACATTTACAGTGGTGCCCTTTAATTTGATTGTAGATCACATTTATGGTGCAGTGCTGGGAATGGGACGGTAAAGCCTGTGGGTTTCGTGGTAATGCCTCGGGCACAGTCTAGTATTTGGCTGTACGGTTTGTCACTGCAGAATGTGTGTCTCCATTCTTCTTAATCATTTTAGCGCACAAAACCACCCCGTCTACTGTTCTTTTGTGTGTGTGTGTGTGTGTAACTGTAGCGATATGGTGCTTCTTTCTTTCCATTGATTTCAATGTTTTTCTTCCCACACAGCACACCCGGTCTGTTTTTTTTTTTATTTATTTATTTTTTTTCTTTTTTCCTTTCCTCCAGAAGTTTCCTTTTTATTTCACTTGATCAAGTAAAGCTTTCATGGTCATGTAGCGACAACATGCGTAATGATTTTATTTTTCTTCCTGTTGGGGGGGGAAAAAAAAAAAAAAAAAAACCTTAAAAAAAGGAAAAAAAATCTACAAAAAAGACTGTTATACTCAACTAATTTTATTTTCTCAATTTGTAAACTGATGTATATTTTAAAACAAATAAATACTATTTTAAACTTTGACTCTTTAGACTGTATGGACACAGGATTAAGTGATGTCACTGTGGCTGTGCTGATGCTGAAGTGCCTCCTGGTGGCTGCGGAGTTGGCAGCTTTGGTACGAAGTGCTTTAGATCAGTTCAACTAATCATCTCACCAAGTTCATGTCATTTATTTTTTGACATTAATTGGGTTCGTAAGAAGACAAAAGAATCAGTAGAGACCCGAACAATTTGAATCCAATGTTTTTCATCAACATTTCACACTGTACTGCACAAGACTAACACTGCTCGCTTTGCAAAGAAACGTGCAGCTCCTCGATGTTCTGATTACTGACTACATCACGATACATGAAAACATTATTGTGGCTGTAATTTGTCCTAAAAATGAAGATCCTCAAACTGCTCAACCCAACTTTCTGCGCTGCTGTGTCAAAGAAACTGTTCCAGCCAGAAGGAGCGTTCCACTAAAGCAAAAATGCAACTACACAGGCAGCAGTGGTCTAGTGTTTAAGGACTAGGCCCAGGATCAAAAGGTTGTAGGTTCGAATACCAGACCAGTAGGTTGCCCTGAGGTACCCTTGAACAAGGTACCGTCAACATTGTTGCTCCCCGGGTGCATTCAACAGCTGCCCCCATGCTGCACGGTGTGTATGGGTAAAAAGCAGAGGTTGAATTTCGTTGTGGCTCACTGTGTGCTGGGCTGTGTTTCACATTGACAAAAACAGTCACTTTCATTGTTACCATGTTTTTAAGCTCTTGTCTCCTCTTGTACACACAGCAGAGTGCAGGAAAACCAAAGAGTAACATCGGAGTCTCAACCAGCTACTGCAATTTTAAAGGCCAGTGTAATGTGCACTGAAACATGTCTGCTGTTTCTTTGAGTGTGTGTGTGCACGCGCGCGCATGTGTTTAAGCAGGCGTGAACTGATTCCAGCAGAGCAGTTAATCTACAAATAAATGACTCATGACTCCACTCACATCAAAGATTTTTTAACTTTAATTTGGTTTAGAAAAGCAAATATCTAGAAGAGAACTTAGAGAATGTAGTTTTCCAGCAAGTTGATCTAAATTATACATTAGTACATTACTTTTATCTACACGGTTCCCTTCCTGCACAGGCCCTTCAGAGTGGCTGTACTGACCCCTGATCCACACTGAAATCTGCAATTGGATCATGAGCATCAGAACTGGCCCATGGTCCAATAAAAGACGGTGGAAGGTTTGATTAATCAAGCTTTTCATTTGGAAAGGCAGGTGTGTGTGTTGCCAGTCTGGGGCAGAGATGGCACAGGGATTTAGAATTGGCAGGAACTGGCAGGATACCACACCCTGCAACTGCACCCAGGATTAGTTCCAAAATAGTTCCAACAAAGAGTTCAAGGTGTTGGCTTGACCTCCAGATTCCTCACGTCTCAATCTGAATGAGCAACAAGTAGTTGGGGTGCTGCTTCACTATATTCTTGACTTAAAGGATCTGCTGATGTTAGGTTGCCAGGAACTACATCACTCTCTAGAGTCCATGCCGTGACTGGTCTGAGCTGTTTTTGTGGGACAAGGCATAAACAATGTATAGCCAATCAATATATATTCTTGCTCTGACAGAAGATGGTAACCACTGGTTGTGGTCTACTGTAGGATACTTGCCCACGGACCAAGAGGTCCCAGGTTCAAATCCCCCCTCCAGCAATCCATTCATTCCTGACCAAGACTCTTACTCAAGTTGCTCCAGGAAGACTGACTAAGAGCATCAACTCGATGCCATAAATTTAAAATGTAATGTAAATAAATAACCTGAAGTTGTCCAAAATAAACCGTTCTTCCGGCTTAAAGTGAGGAAGAATACCAGTGGTGATTAAAATTCCAGTCTGCTTTGGGTTTGTTTGCAGCCCAGATTAGATTTCCCCGACTCGAGCCCTGTCGCTGCACTGTGAAGCGATTCTAAATAAAACAGGCCTCTAATTAAACACCCTTTTTGATTATTTAAACACCGTTTCACTGCAACGGCAGAAGTCACAGAATTAAGATGCAAACCTTACCAGCATCTAATACTCACTGCAGGACAGTATCTTACTGAAAGGAAATCCTCATCCTGCAAGCGTCCTCAGATTCATTCAGCACTGTTTGTGAGAGTTAAGAGTTTGGACTGGAGCTTGAGTTCAAACTGTGGAATAAATGCTGTCTAATTGGTGCTTTATCATTTTTAGTTCATGGCTCCTGGAAAAAGATTAGTGGGGAAGAGGATTCATTACACCACAGCGCACACTGAAAAAATAGCTTTCCGTTCATCTTGGTCACTAAGCCACTCAGGAGATTGATCTGAAGGCTTTCATTAATTATAGAAGAACCTTTCCACTGCTATAATTTGGCTTTGCTGGCAGCTGCTTGGCGAATAGATCAGTGTGGCAAGGGGAAGGGAGTTTCGCCCACATCGGTGTCCATTTCATTCCTCTGATACTCATCTTCTTTGAGCTGCTTCATCAAACTGACAATAGCTGGTGTAATGTGACTGGTAGGTATATATGGAGGAACTTCCAGCGCAGGCTTAGGCTCTCAGAAGAGTAAACTCCCATGACTGCCCACTAACATGTTATTTGGATATGAAGGGTGTTGATGGTTATGACCAAAGTAAATATGAGCTGTCTGATGTACAGCGAGAGTCTCTGGGCCTCTAGCTGTACAGCATCTTGCAATGGTATAGAGGTAAAGTCGCTTTAATCACTTTAATCCTTGCCATCAGTAGTCAGACACTGGCTCCTCTTCCACTTCCTGCAAATGCCCTGCATTTAAGCATGTGGATGAAAACATCTTGCCATCTTTTGCCAAGTCTCCGTCGTATAGATGAGATTTTCAATTTGAAACATTGAAGGTAAAGCAAGTAAATGAAAAACATACATTTTTCTTATTATTCTTTAGCATTCACCTCAGTTTGCTTTAGCATTTCAACACTGTTCGCATGGCACACGGTGGTGGAATATGACTGAAGTAGGTTGGAAATGCATGAAGCACCAAAGGTTTGAGCAAAGGGCTTTAATCGGATCACAGTTGTCCTGGATTGGTACACACTGCATAATCAGCTTTGCACAGGAGCTGCTTCAGCAGTGTAACAGCACTGAAACATGACACCATTATAAGAATTTGTTCCTTTAGAAGATTTCAAAAACCAGAAAGGGCACTTTTCCACCATGTAGAGTTCAGAGAAAAAGGGGACCCCGTCTGAAAGGCAATAACACCATCAAATGCACTGCGGGCGGAAAGATACTCATCAGGAATCTGCAAGGAGCTGAGGGTCTGGTATTGCAACAACATCCAAATCCCATCCTTTCCCTAATAAATGTCAATGTAATTAGACTGTGTCGCCTTTACCTTTATGTTTATCGTATTCATAATCATGAAGACATGCTGACAGGACACAGCTGTGAACAGGACGAAGCACTTAAAGAAAGATTGTAAATAAATTTATTTAGACATCAGGCCATCACAACAATTCTACTTAGCTGATCTAATGCAGAGTATACTGTGGTCTCTTAAATAGCTGCTTATAAATAGTCTGTACATCTGAAAAATAAATAATTCACTATTGAGTATCATAAGTCACTTGGTGATCGAGGTTTTTTGTGCCAACGGTCTACCGCTAAGTGCTACAGGTCATGCAGTATGAGTGGTTGCACGCTAACAGCGTGGTCTGGCGGCAGCGGTGTGCATTGCAAACCTAAACCAAAGGCAGCTCCACTTATCACATCTCTGTTTCTGCCAAAAAGCTCTCACCCAGTCCTGATGTCATCAGGACCATCTGGGAGTCTGCAAGGGTCAGAGACATCAGGTAAATGTTTGAAAAAAAGTCATTCTTAGAAAGAAAGGAAAGTTCTACTCCAGTTCTCCACTACTGCTTCTCTTGTTTTCTGATTCCCCCCCCCCCATTTCATTTACTTTATATACATGTTTAATGTCTTTCACCAGGTACACTGAGCTAATCACTACCTTCTTTTATTGGCTTTGATATTAAAGCAATTCTCTAACTAAAGAAAAGCATACAGTCTGTCCTTATATTGCACAAGAAAAGCTATGAATACCCCTGTATTACTTTAAACACCACGGCTCCTATCCTTTGGAGTCAACCTGTGACCCGGGAAAGTCTTTTACAAAGAGGGATGGGGAAGAAAAGAGCGAAAGTGAGTGAGCCTAACAAACAGTCTGAAGCGCAGAGTGAGGCAGATTGACAGTGAGAGAGCAGATCAGCCCTTACTGCTGTGTGGGAGCCAGGCGGGCTTCTCTCGGGGCGCTACGGAGCTGCCGTGGGCTTCGGCCTCTTTCTCATCATCGTCCTCACCCTCCGACAGCAGGTCGGATATCTGCTGTTGCAGCTCCGGGCTAATGGCGTTCTCGGCCAGCACGAGCACACGCAGGCACGTGGGGTAGTTCTCCACCATGTCTAGGAAGACCTGACACACACACACAAATATATAGGTATACACAGTACAGCACAAAGAAAAAGGAAAACTGAGCGGGTTCAGAAGGGGGCAGAGAAAATTAGCAGCTGAATGAAAGCTTTTAACACTAAACTATTATAGACTGTTCCATTTATCTGTTCTTGGCTTTGCTGGGGAAAAAAAAAAACAGAGATAAAGCAAACATCTGCTGTGTTTCAAATATATGAAAGGAGGATAAATTAATTGTATGAAATACATGAATTACCATAACTTTTAGCCTTTATTTAGTTGGATTATTATTCCATCTATTAGCTATGAATCCCCCAATCACCAATATCACCAACACCGGCATGTGCATCCTTCACAACAATACATTGTTTCAAACTGTGCTAATGCTCAACACGCTTTCAGAAGAACACCAACCGTGAACCCTGTCAGTCAGCAGATGTTCACCCTGGCTAGGCTGGAATTGTGAACTATGTTGCCTGATAGTTCAGAAAGGAAGCCCTGCTCTCTGATGGCTGTGGCTTGTGAATGACCTATATTACTATTTTTAACCCTGTTATAAATGGCAATTCCTTTAAAAATTTGGAAAAAGTTGATATTAACTTGAAAAACCAGTTCAGTTTGTCAGATGCTTGGGTAATCCTTAATGAATTCCTCCAAAATGACCAAAATGGAGCTAAATGAAAGTGGTACTCCATTAAAACACTTTGAGTGAAGTGTGATCGTTCTATATCTAAGTTAAAAAAAGCAGAACTTTGTGTAGTGCGTCACAAACGATGCTGAAAGAAAACACTGTGGTGCTGAAATCTATTTTCAGAAACTTGCTTCAGAGCTTCTGCATGACTTAATGATTACATATAATTGCTAAGAGGAAAATAAAGCTTTCTAGCAGTAATAAAAAAATATTTTAAAAAATGATTTGCTAAATTTCTCCCTGTGATGGGCTGGCGACCTGTCCAGGGTGCGTCCCCCGTCCTCGCCCTGTGTGCGCTGGGTTGGACACCAGCACTCCCCCGCGACCCCGTTTGGGACAAGCGGCAGAAAATGGATGGATGGATGGATTTGCTAAATTTATATTTCTGTGCCTCAAGATTAGTTTCAACTTAAACTCCCAAGACTTTCTGTAAGATCATCAGGTTGGCAGGAGATGAACACATTACTATTTATCTTTTTCTCAACCATTTGGCAAGTGTGAAAAGACATGATAGAGAACAACAGATCGAGAAGAAAGGCTGTCACCACGAATGATGCATCCTTTGATCTTCAACCCCCCCGCACAGTGGGTTGTCCTCGGTTGAGGTATGTTAGCCCACAAGGTGTGCTGAAGCAGCTCTGTATTCATTTACACGCACGGAAGGCACAGAAGAATGATGGGATTGAATGTAATAAGTAGATTAAAAGGGAGTACATAGATAAATGGCACATGGACTGTTTAATGCCTAGTAAAAAAGTACAACATTGCCCCCTGTTGAGCCTTTGTATAAAACACCACTTTTCCATACATCGGCCCTTCTTACTTATAAACAAGCAAATCCAACGACAAAAACCTCCACAATATCCAATATAATACAATATTTACAATATAAGGTCCCTCAGAGATGTTGAGGTGAGGCCTTGATGGATGATGAAGTAGTTTGTCCAGCCTTACCCAGAGATTATTGGACTGAGATCTGAAGATTTTTTAGAAGTCACCACCTTGAACACTTCATCATGTTCAAACCATTTGTGGACATTTCCTGCCGTGGCAGGGAGTGCTATTCTGCAGAAATAGGTCACTGTCTCAGGCAATAGAGTTGCCCTGAAGGGGGTGAACTTGGTCTGTAATAATGTTTAGGTAGGTGGTATATCAAAGTAATACGAAAGCCAGAACCCAAGTCTCTCAAGAAAATATTGCCCAGAGTGTCACTGCCTCCGCTGACTTGCTTTCTTCCTCTAGTGTATGGTGGTGCCATTTCTAGCCCTGCTAAGCAAAGCGCACAACAGGCCACCTTCACCATTGTTCCACAATCCTGTTCTGAAGCTTACAGGCTCACTGAAAGGCCTTTCAGGACAGCAGCTGTGCAGCCCCAGACACAACCAGCTACGATGCACTGTTTGTTTTTACATTTACGGCATTTAGCAGACGCTCTCATCCAGAGCGACTTCCATGTCCTAATTACAGGGACAGTCCCCCTGGAGCAATTCAGGGTTAAGGGTCTTGCTCAGGGACCCAGTGGTGATAGTGCCAGAGGTGGGATTCGAACTGGGGACCTCTTGATCCAGAAGTCCATAGACAAGTACCCTACCACTAGACCACCTCCACCCTGTGTTTGTTCTTTCTGTTCTAATTAATATAAACTTTTGCAGCATGCAGCTCTCCTGGGGGATTCTATAATATGTGATTTATATTAGTAGCAAGCGTAATTTACTCAGTTTGTTTTCAAATCAAGACAGAGTTTCTGCCTCTAGAGACAGTAAAACATATTTACCTAGGGTTAGTTTAAAGAAAAGTCCTTCATTTATTGCTCAGCCAAACCATGGCAGTGCACTTCAATTCCCTTCAAACTTCTGAACATGTTGGATAATGTGAAAACCTACATTAAAAACATTTGTGTGATCAGATATCAGATACTGTGCAAAAGTTTTAGGCAGGTCTGAAAAAATGCTGTAAACAAAAAGCTTTCAGAAATATAAATAATGATTGTTTATTTTTATCAATTTACAAAATGCAAAGTGAGGGAACAAAAGAAAAATCTAAATCAAATCAATATTTGGTGTTACTACCTTTTGCCTTCGAACCAGCATCAGTTCTTCTAGGTACTCTTGCACACAGTCAGGGATTCTGTAGGATTATAGTCGGTGTGTGATCAACTAGTTTTACCAAACAGGTGCTGATGATCATCAGCGTCACACGGAGGTTGAAACACAGTCGTGTTCTGAACAACCTACCAGCCGAGTTCCTTCAAATACTGTGTGCAAGTGTACCTAGAAGAACTGATGCTGTTTTGAAGGCAAAGGGTGGTCACACCAAATATTGATTTGATTTAGATTTCTCTTTTGTTCATTCACTGCATTTTGTTGATTGATGAAAATAAATGATTAACACTTCCATTTCTGAAAGCATTCTTTGTTTACAGCATTTTTTCACACCTGCCTAAAACTTTTGCACAGTACTGTACATACTGTAGAAAACAAAAGAATTTGTAAAAGATTTGTTTTTATAATCGTGTATTTTCTGTATTCAATATTTGTTTAGAGTCTGAGAGCTTTTTTACTAATATCAACAAACAAATATCTAATATGGGTAATAATACAATAATGATATATTAGTAATTCTAAATGTATTTATCTTTTATCTAAATTAAATTAATAATATAATAAATAATAAATCTAAAGAGAAAAAATGAATCAAGAGATCTCTCCTCTGACAGAGAAAAACGGAGATAAAATATGAATCTATTTTTGAACAGTAGTGGCCTAGAGTTTAGAGACTAGGAACCATTATCGGAAGGTCATTGGTTTGATGCCCAGATCAGTATTTTACCCTGTGGTGACCTTGAGGACAGTACCGTACCCCATCATTGGGTTTAATATTGATGCGTTTTCAAAATAAAAACAGTTACTTTCACTTTAGGTGTGAGTAATGGAGCGTAAATGGGGCAGATTGTGATCATTGGGATAATGATTCTCTTAATCACTGAACTCAGCCACACCCATTGCTATAGATGCATATACCTTCCACAGGTGAAAGCATTCATGGTCCTTTTCTTTTCCAGCATGATTCTATAGTGCTCAGAGCAGGGTCCGTAGAGACCTAGTAGGGTGTGGAAGAGCTGGCTGACTGGCCTATACAGAGCCCTGACCTCAAACTTTTGTGATGAAACAGAGCAGAGGTGTCGAGCCAGGTTTCTTGTCCAGCGTAAGTGCCTGATCTTGTGGATGAATGGCAAAAAGTCCCACAGACACACACCAAAATCTTGTAGAATGCCTTCCTAGAAAGTGTCAGCTATAATAGCTGCATAGCGGGGATAAATTAAATATTTATTCCTCTGGTTTTGTAGAAAGTCATAAAGGTTCCGGTAGATATAATGGCCAGATTTCCCAATACGTTTGTATGTTTGTTCTATTTATCTACAATAATAATATTATTATCCAGTTTTCGAATTTTTAAAAAAAAAAAGCATCAATTCATAAATTCATAAATGAATGATTCTTAATAAATCCAAAGCCTTTTAGACCGCTTGTATCAACAAAGCGTTGCTCTATGGAAGCTCTTTATTCTTTTTTTATATAAAAAGTCATTCTACATTTTTGAACATCTCTTGGTCACTATAAGAGTGATAGTGACTATATGTGATAGTTAAATAGTTTTCCAAATCCATCCAACATAAAGAGGGACATTACAAAAGAGCTGATGTGCATAGACCCCAAATATAAAAATATGCAAAGAGTAAAAAATATACAGATGTAGTATTTTGGTGTGCGGTATTCCAGCATCTCACTAAGAAAAATGGTTTGTGTTTATTGTAAATAGAGAGTATAAACAGATCGGATAATTCCATGTACTGGAACCAAACGGAATGCTTTTATGAAACACAAGAAAAGATACGGAGAAGAGTGGTTTCTTTTTTTATTATTCATGTCTTCTAAAATATTAAACTACTTAAAAAGACACATTCCTGTGAACTGCATTTTAAATGATATAAGTGTTTATTCTTGCAGCTACTGCTTACCTGTGCTGATTGATTTGTGAGTCCTGTTCCCTCCAAGTCTAAAACTTCAAGAGTCCGGCTAGAAGCCACAGCAACAGCCAACATTCCTGCAATCTGGTCACCTAGAAGCCAAGAGTAATGAATGAAAAAGCAGAGAAAGAGATAGAGAAGTCATGCTATGATATCCTTGGAGTCTTGAAAATGCTACCACTGCATTCTTCCAGCAGCCTGGACACTGGGGTGGCAGTTTCATTCACTGGAGGGCAATGGTCAGCAAAAAAATTAAACAAAAGCTGTAGCTCCAACACTGCCGTGAGATCTCTGGGGAAACCAGACCTACTTGCTTATGTCAGTAATTATCGAGCTGAGTAAAGTCTGTATCAAAAGCAGGCTACACAATTAGCCTTCCATTTAGTAAGCACTTTCTAGAGACAATCAATGAGGGAAAATCTTCACTGGCAAGTAAAACGTCATTATTTATTAGTGGTCCTTTATGTTACCAAGCTATTTCTACAATCCAACAAGCCAAAACGAGCATTAACAAAGTAAATAACATTTAAAAAGTGAACAGATGTACATTAATAAATGTAATGAACCTCTTACCTCATCTTATGGGATAGCTGGTAGTGTCATGCTAAAATGTGTTTTACAAACCTGATAAATGTTCTGACTAAATTTTTTGATTAAAAACTAGAGCAAAAGAAGCCTTATGGAATATTGTAAATGTATGTTAGGCAGAATCATCATTCCTAGGAACAAAACTTACTGTAATCAATTCATTTTAGGGGGTTCAAACTGTTGAGAGAGAGAGAGAGAGAGAGAGAGAGAGAGAGAGAGAGAGAGACCCAAAAACTCAAGGCTGCATCTAAAGTATTTGTGCATATATATTCTATATCATTACGTCTTCTAGCACCAGTTACAACAGACCCCCAGTGTAGTGTGGATCAGGAGATTACAGTCATTCTTTAAGGTGTAAATAAAAGTTAACATTCAAGTGTGCTTCAGAAATGCACGCAATATAGTAATCATACTGTACCAACACAATCACTAACAGGCTTTGCCAATTAATTGTTTTCGTGCCAGATATTTTGGGCAGGGAAGGAATATATGCAGTCAACAATAAAGCACATTGTACAGTTTCAGTCCTGGTGAGCTGCTGCCAGCACGGTTTCAAGATTTCAACATTTGTATCATCTGCAACTTGTCAGGTTTGCTCAGTGTTTGGAAATTACAAAGCCATGCTGGACTGTCACCCTCCGGAACCGGAATGAAATAACCCAACAGTACAGGACTTGAGCTCAGTCTGTCAGTTGCTTACCTAAAGGATTGTAGTCCAGATTGAGGACCCGTAGCTGGGAGCTATGGGCGACAGCAATGGCCAGTCGAGCCCAGCCCTTGGTGGTGATGGCGGGGTTCGCACTCAGCGTCAGTTCCCTTAAACCTGTAATGCAATATATTCATCAACACCAACTATAAGCCAACAGCAGACTTTGCAAAACTAACACACGAGTAATAGTTGGCAAATTTAAGGGACAATTGGAACGTTCTTCCAAAGTTTTAATATTGAATGTCTTGGTGCATTGTTCTGAGGTTCTCCGTAACCGTCTTCAGGAGAAGCCGTGTTGCTTTACCAGATTTGGCTCCGTCGGGAGGCAGCATGCCACAGATCAACTGAATCGCCTCATCTCCCAGCATGCAGTCCCCCAGATCCAAGGACACCAGCGAGGGGTGAGTTGACAGCGCTGTGTTCAGGGTGACCAACCCTGCATCTAAAAGAGGACTTCCATGCAAACTAGAAGGAGAAGACAGACAGATGATCTGCTCAAGAACACAGTAGTTACATGAATGCAGATAAAGCCCTTTAGTTCCAGCTGGCAAACAGTGTCATAAAAGATCCACAACGGCGGTGTGGAGAATGGGAGTGAGGATACAGTCCACATCATGTGCTTTGGGGTCACTAAAAGCTGTGGTGAAACACAGCATCAGTGCTGCCAGCTGGAAGTGTGCCGGACTCGAGCTTAAAGGACAATCCTGTTTAAACTGATGATCCCTGTCAGTGCAGTGACCCTGTGCTGGACTTAAACACCTGACACAGGTGTGCTGACCCTCGGAGACGTGTTCAACTGAAGAAATACAACAGCGCAGCTCTTTTAGGTCGGTTAACGGAATAAGGACTCTAGAAGAAGTCAAAGCTGAACTCAGAGTGAGAGAACGGCAGTGTCAGCGTCAGGCTCCACTGCTGGACAGTCGGGCTGAGGAGCCGGGTAGTTTAGAGGCTGGTTTGTTTAGAGGCTGGTTTGTTTAGAGGCTGGTTTGTTTAGAGGCTGGTTTGTTTAGATGCTGTTTGTTTAGAGGCTGTTAGTTTAGAGGCTGGTTTGTTTAGAGGCTGGTTTGTTTAGAGGCTGGTTTGTTTAGAGGCTGGTTTGTTTAGAGGCTGGTTTGTTTAGATGCTGTTTGTTTAGAGGCTGGTTTGTTTAGAGGCTGGTTTGTTTAGAGGCTGGTTTGTTTAGATGCTGGTTTGTTTAGATGCTGTTTGTTTAGATGCTGGTTGGTTTAGATGCGGTTTGTTTAGATGCTGTTAGTTTAGAGGCTGGTTTGTTTAGAGGCTGGTTTGTTTAGATGCTGTTAGTTTAGAGGCTGGTTTGTTTAGATGCTGTTTGTTTAGAGGCTGGTTTGTTTAGATGCTGTTTGTTTAGAGGCTGGTTTGTTTAGAGGCTGGTTTGTTTAGAGGCTAGTCTTGTTCAAAACACACCACTGAAGGTGGAAACAGGTTAGCTGAGTAGCAAAGGCTGTTCCGAACTGAAAGCCTGGTGTTCAAAGTTCACAACTGTAATATGAGAAACAGTTCACTGCTTTAAACCCATCAGTTTTAATGTAAACGAGTTAGCACCGGGCTATCACTGTGTTTTGCCTGTAAGTAAAAAAGCAGCGCTGTCCTGCTAAAAACAGATTCAACTGCTTCGAATAGCTGTAAAAACGTGCTTTTAACTACTTCTTTTCCTCCGCCGTTGACTGGGACTCTGAGAGTCGGCGGTGTGGTGTGAAGTGTGAAATGGGGATCATTTTAAAGGAAGCGCTCACAACAGGGTCTGGATGGATCTGTTGGCCTCGAGCGCGTCCGCGAGCTGTCTGGTGCGCGCGCTGCTCGACACCACGCCGAGGTTCAGGTTCAGCTGCGCCAGCGAGCGGGACTCGGACACGCCGCGGCACACCCGCCCGAAGTCCCGGTCCGAGAGCTGGCAGCCCCGCACCGACAGCAGCCGCACGCTGTTCTCCTTCAGACTCTCGCAGATGTCTCTGATCTCGGCCCCGGACAGCGCCTCGCCCGTGATCTGGATGGAGCCCGGCAGCATGTCGGCGAGTCATCCGCCCGCCTCCCTCCCACAGCCGACAAGGACACCCGCCGCCAGATTAGCACGCCAGCACGACAGGAGGGAGGACACGGAGAGCCGTCACTCCACTGCAACACCGATCACAGCCTCGCCGGCGTGAAAGAGCGAGCGGCAAACCCACTGCTCGGAGCTGACGAACCGATTCCGCAGAACCGAACCGATTCCTTTGAACAGGCTATTTAAATGAATCAAACGCTGGAGTCAGTGATACGTATACAATATGATATAGTTCCACGTACTAACACAACTTATTTTTGCTTTATAACCTATCCATTGTACTATATGTTTAGTGTTTTCTATATGAAGATATGTCTCAGCCCGTAACGTTGCACCGCTGCTACAAAAAAAGTTTCGAATCAGTTCGACTTGCGGGCTTTGTTCATAAAAACCGACTCCTTCTCGACTCGGGCATCGCTCGTGCCCGCTGTCATCATGGCTCTCTGCAGCGCTGCTTTAAGATGAGACTTTAAATGAGCCGGTTTTCAGGAGATCTAAAATCCTCGGCCAGGTCCTCTCACTGTTTGGGAAACAGGGCCCCGGATGTGCGTTAATAAGGACACCCTGCTCATCAGCAGAGAAATGAACTGTAGTGGTGTTTTTGTGTGGACAGACATGTCTCTGTCCTGAAGATTACGCTCAGACAGAGTGAGGGACTGTGCTCAGGGACCACTGGGTGGTGTGTCTGGGTGTCAGTGTGAAAGGCCAGTGGGAGAGATGTGGTTTGGAGGATTTCTAGTCTAAAAAAGACAACATAAGGAGACAAGATGCAAATGTAACTACATCAGTTAGTTCCTGCTGCATCTGCTACTAAAGAGGAGTAAATAAGTCCCACCATCATATTTCCCAGACATAGCTTTCAAGGAGTGGTTCTGAGGAAAATCAGATTTACTCAGGGATGGATCTAAAGAAATTTCCATCAGGTGACATGCCGATTAGACGGTGTTGTAAAATCAGACGCATTTCGTCCTGTGTTCACAGGTGTGGCCGTTCACTTGTGTGTGCTTAAAATACATTGTAAAGTTCTGAAAGAACTAAGTCTATAGATTGCTTTTTGACATTAGCTCAAATAATGGTCAACTGCATTTAAAAGGATTTGCATTTTGATATTTTCCCATTTTCCCCTTTTCTCAAACACAGATCACTGGCTAAAGCATGTATGATTTCCAGCGTGGGCAGTGGTGGCCTAGTGGTTAGGGACTCCAGGATCAGAAAGCCATGGGCTCCAGTCCCAGACAATTAGGTAGCCCTGACGTACCCACTGAGCAAGGTATCGTCCCCATCACTGCTCCCAGGGTGCCAGATCTTGCTGCCCACTGCAGCATGGTATGTTTGGATTTTCTTGTTTCGCAATGACAAATAGTCACTTTCACTTTTGTCCAAAATCTCTCAAACCTCAGTAATCACAGAGTTTGCTGCTTTGTAGTGCTGCCGGGACGTTACACTCACTGTGTCCCACCATGCATTTTGAAGAGCAGGGTACAACCATTGATTAACTAGGACCATCATCAATGATAAAAATGCTGAGATGACAACCATCAGTGAGTTGTCAGTGACATAATGAAGTCTAGAAGTCTCTTAGAAGTCCTGTAATGAACTGTGTATGTAAAGTGCAGGCGTTATGGTACACCAGTTTGCGACCCAGTTCATATAACAAAGAAACCCTGGACAGGTCGCCAGTCTATCACAAGCAAATACACACACACAGTCCAATTGTCCACTCATTAGTCTCACGTTCTTTTTTCATTGCTTGAGTAGGGATGCGGTGAGGGACTGGATCATATAGTACCAGAGTTTGTGGTCAGAGCGTGTCGGATTGCAAGGATGCTTCTTTTGTGACTCCCAGAGGAGCTGAGCGAAATGTGAGCCCTGATTCTTTTATAGCACAGTGAGCTGAATTCAGTAGTGCTCAGTGGGGAGATAAAAGAAATGGTTTATCTCTACCCAGCCTCAATAACCTGTGCTTCCACATCACCGCTCCATTTCTAAGGGAATCTCTTTCGAATATGATCTTCTAACAAATGTTACTCCTTGCATGTGTCCCGGCCAATGACAGATGCCCAGTAGACTGAAATCAATAGCTTCTCTCTAGCGTTTCACCTTGGATACAGTTTCACTAGCTTAAACAGTGCCATTGATGATTGAAAAACAGATACAGACCTTAATTTGGTTCTGGGCATCAATGCTGATAAAGAGTATTATTTTTTGGTGTTAACTGAGACAATTCATTCCCTGCGATGGGCTGGCGACCTGTCCAGGGTGTATCCCCCCCCGTCCTTCACCTTGTGTGCGCTGGGTTGGACTCCAGCACTCCCCCGCGACCCCGTTTGGGACAAGCGGCAGACACTGACTGACTGACTGAGACAATTCATGTTATACTTATACCGCCTTCCAAATTATTACGCAAATTGTATTTAAGTATCATAAAGTTTGAAAAAAAAATTAATTAAACATGGATAGTATTGCGTCTCAGGGCTCTTTGGATCACTGAAATCAATCTGGGACACTTGTGATAATTAGTTTGCCAGGTGAGCCCAATTAAAGGAAAAACTACTGAAGAAGGACGTTCCACACTATTAAGCAGACCACCATTTTCAAGCAGTATAGGAAAGAAAAAGGATCTCTCTGCTGCTGAAAAGCATGAAATAGTTGAATGCCTTGGACAAGGTATCAAAACCATAGATAATTTATGAAAACTTAAGCGTGATCATCATACTGAATCAGAGCACACATGGGTTTGTGCAGGAAAAGGCACAATGAGGAAGGTTTCTGCCAGACAAATCCATCGGGTTAAGAGAGCAGCTGCTTAAAGCAGCAAACAGGCATTTAATGCTGCTGGTGCCTCTGGAGTCTCGCGAACATCAAGGTGTAGGATCTCCAGAGGTTGCATGGCAGTTATGCCTAAACCTTCTATTTTCAAGCAGAAACGACTGCAGTGGGCCCAGAACTACATGAAGACTAATTTTCAAACAGTCTTGTTCACTGATGAGTGCCGTGCAACCCTGGATGGTCCAGATGGATGGAGTGGTGGACGGTGGGTGGATGGCTACCATGTCCCAACAAGGCTGCGATGTCAGCAAGGAAGTGGCCGAGTCATGTTTTGGGCTGGAATCATGGGGAGAGAGCTGGTCGTCCCCTTTAGGGTCCCTGAAGGTGTGAAAATGACCTCTGAGTTTCTGAATGACCACCTTCTTCCATGGTACAAAAAGAAGAACCGTGCTTTCTGTAATAAAATCATCTTCATGCATGACAATCCATCATCTCATGCTGCAAGGAATAACTCTGCATCATTGGCTGCTATCGGCACAAAAGGAGAGAAACCCATGGTGTGCCCTATCCTCCCCTGACCTCAATCCTATTGAGAACCTTTGGAGCATCCTCAAGCAAAAGATCAATGAGGGTGGGAGGCAGTTCACATCCAAACAGCAGCTCTGGGGGGCTATTCTGACATCCTGCAAAGAAATTCAAGCAGAAACTCTCCAAAAACTCACAAGTTCAACGGATGAAAGAATTGAGAAGCTGCTATCAAATAAGGTGTTAATCTGGAACTTGACCTGTTAAGATGTTTTTGATTGAAATAGCTTTTGATTTCAGTAAATTTGACGCCGAAATGCTGCAAATTCAACCAATGACCCTTTTCAGTTCTTTACAACCTATAAAATGTTTTGAAACTCTGTTGTGCGTAATAATTTGGAAAAGTGCATTTTAAGTTTTTTATTTTTGAAAAACACACTGTTATTGGGAGGTCTGTCCAGTAATATTCGAATTATACTCTAATGGTTGATGACTCGAAAATTATGCTGGCTGTCACTTGCATCGACTCCTTAGGAAAATCAGAGAGAAATATCATTTGCATAATAATTTGGAACGTGGTGTAATGAATAGCTGTTGTCATTACAGGGGATATTATTACCTCAAAAGATCCAACGTCAAAGCGATGCACACATAAAAGTGATTTTATTTTTTTTGCCAAAGAAGGAAGCATGTTAAATCATCAAATTCCCCACTTACTACTGATCGAGCTGTACAGCCTAATTTTGCTGTTTCAGTGCAGTGCTGGGATTAGCCACATATTGTTTCCACAAATTATATAATTTCTCTGAGCCAGGATCCAGGTCTTCATTAAGATGCCACAGACTTATTGAAGTGGTTTAACACACAGTATGACTTACTGTGAACAATAAAACTGAACCAAACTTCTGGGAGCCATTCCAGAAAACACCAGGGCTGGTACTCAAAAAGAAATCATGAGGAAGACTGATCCTGCATCGCGTTTATCCTGATCATTGAGTCTAGATCAGCATTGCTATTGCAGAGGTTGTAAAAATAAACTGTGTTGTTTAAATGACTGTTTTCAGCATTGGGCTGAACAGTTTAGTTCAGTTTTACGGCTCACAGTAAATCATGCGGTGTCCTAAACCACATCCACAAGCCTCAGGCACTACATTTTAGAGAAACTATGTTATGGAAAAAGATTCATTCCCGAACTGAAACAAATGAAGAACAATTAAGATGCCAAACATCTTGGCCCAATCACTTCTTTCTAGGTAAAGTGTTTAAAAACTCATGCCTTTATTTTCTCCAAGCCCCAACCTTGTAAGCAGTGCTCTTTCATTTGAAATATGTTTAGTTCAACGTTAATTTTCATAAATTCTGCACAAGAATGGTCTCATGTTAGCCTTGCTTTTGGAGATTCTTTTATTTCTGATTCTACATTTTCTCCATGCAATAACCCTTTAAATAGAAATTTCACATGTAAAAGATATAATAATGAACAAGTACTGACAGCCATAACCAGAGTTTCCAAGAGGAGTCAAGAGTGCAGTACATTTAATGGCAAGTTAAAAAAAAAAACCTCATGCACCAAAAAAAAGCAAATGAATTATCATTGCATTTCTGCACTAAAACAAGAGAATAATAATTTTAAAGGCTTATTTCAAATTTCCCCCCTACTGGCCTAAAAGCTCCAAAACATTTAGGTGTCTTTATGAGAAATCTTGATGGAATGACTGGTAAAGAAGAGCATCCTTTTACAATGTTTTATTACACATGTTTAAAATATGCAGATTTTGTACTTGATTATTTTAATCATGAAGCTGCAGGGAGAAATATTTTTATGTTTGTTTCAACATTGTTTCATGTATTAAACAGTTTAGCAAAATGTGAGTCACTCATTGACATTTTGTAATGGCAGTTTTTGATGCTTAAAAGATAAGCATCTTTAAATGTCCGATGCTCTGAGCTACAAAATATTACAGCTGTTTACAAAAATGAAAAACTGGATTTAAAATAAAATGCACATGTTGTTCCACTTAGACCTTCATATGAATTTATATGCATATTTGTTGAGACACTGTTTGATCAAATGGGAAAAAGGGCACTTTTAGTGAGGGAGATTAATCTTTGTGTTGCTTTTATAATGCAGATATTATATCTTATTACCAATACTTTTGCAAAAATGTCTTTATGCACACTGGAAAGAGATGACTATAGGAAGCAAAGTGACAGACGTGCAATGGAGGGGATTTAAAGAAAATGGTTTGATCCACTTTTTGCTTCAATGACCTATGATCTGATGTCCATCATCATGGGACACTTATGACATTCAGCTAACATGTGGACTATAAGAGGTGCAAGATGTAAACTACCGAGTCGGTTTCTTTAATCTTTTTCACCCACACCCAAACCAATGAGAAGCACCACAACTAACCATGTGATCACTGTGAGTGTACAATTGCAGCCACAGATTTTACAGTGGCATTCATAACCACAGATGCCACATGAGGTAGATCTCTGGCCACTCTCTGGATGGGAGGAACATTGGGTCCTTCTAGGGTGTCCAGGATACCTTCACACACACACACACACACACACACACACACACACACACACACACACACACACACAAAATTAAGAATATGTGATAGTACTTTAATAAGGGTAGTGCTCATAAGGACACATACCGTCTATATATTTATTAAGGCCACATGTTATATAGGTATAAAATATTTGTAAAAAGAATATTAATGGGCAAGGACAACACAGATATAAAAACAATTACTAGTAACATTATTATTACTAATGAAATAAAAGACATTAATAATCTCTCAAACAGAACAAACTGATTTGATAAATCTAATGCTTTTACGCTTTTATGATTCTCAAGCTGGCAAAAGTTGTCAAAATTTGACCCAGTTCTAAAGAATGAAGTGCATTAAAAAATAGACCAAGGTACTTTGAACCTAAGGCAACATAATTGTTTCTAAAATTAGACTGAAGAATAGACTAAGATGAGAGGTCTATTATCCCAGGGTCATAAAAATATTGTGATATTCTCTAGAGAAACCACTTCCATTATTTGGTTGCTCACTGGGACTTGGTCATTTTTGTACAATATAGAACAAGAACTGAAAAGCCATAAATTAACTTTTTTTAATGGCTACTAAACAGGGACTGTCTAATAGTGATTACTCATTCAATGTGCACAAACAGGACTGGACAGTATTCAGAATTTGCATCTTACCTTCAACAATCCTGTGGTAGGCAAAGTGCAGGTACAGCAGAAATAGCATGTGGAGAGCAGCCACGGTGCTACACAGGATGAGACGAGGAGTCTGACCCACTGTACGAGAAATCAGCACTGCAACCTTGGACAAAAAAAAAAAAGGAAAAAAGAAAAATAACTATCAATCAAACAATACTGGCATTACTGCACTGAACCTTGGCCAGATGTATTAGATGACAGGAGATGTTTGGGCCACACCCATTGCCACAGGTGTATGAAAGCATGCACCTAATCGTGCAATCAGCTTAAACATTCGTGAAAGATATTTGTTCTAAAGAGTGCAGTGAATGCATGCTTGGTACGATCATTTGATGCCACTCACTTCTTGAAATTTCTTCCCTGCTTGGTGTTCCATGGTCAACTCTAAGTTTTATTATAGTAAAATAAAAGCGTTTAGGAACAATGAAGTTAAAGCACAAACTAAGCAGGTTTGGCAAGTGCTAAAGCACCTAGTGCATAAATGTCAGCAATGCTTTGTTGATACTAAAATTGTGAATTTTCAACCTTCCCTCTGGCATTATCCTCAGTACATAGTGAAAGTGACTATTCTTGTCATTGTGAAACGCAGCACAGCACAACATGACGAAATTCAACCTCTGCGTTTCACCCATGCACAAGTGTGCAGCAGGGAGCAGTGACGGGGACGGTACCTTGCTCAAGGGTACCTCAAGGCAACCTACTGGTGAGGGAATCGAACCCACAATCTTCCGATCCAGGGCAACTCCCTAACCACTAGGCCACCGCTGCCTGCCACCAATGGCATGGTGGGTACCGGTTCTGTGGAGATCTGACATACAAGATGCACAAAGCAAGGTTCATTAAAACGTGTTTGAGTAGGTTAGGTGTAAAAAAACATGACTGCTGGGGACAAAACCCCATCAAACACTCTTGGGATGAACTGGAATAGAGTCTACAAGTCAGGCCTTCTTGTCCAACATCAGAGCCTGACTTCACAAATCCTCTTCTGGAAGAACTGGCAAAAACCCCCACCCAGACACACTTCACAATCGTGTGGAAAGACTTCACAGAACAGTAGAAGCAATAACAGCTGCAAAGAGGGGACCAACTCTGCCAACGAATTTAGATTTAAATGTCAAAATCTCTCGATTTAAAAGACCAGATGTCCAAACACTTTTGTCTATAAAGTGCATCTTAATAGGTATTTCAGCACAGATTTCAGGTCTAGATCCAATGTATCTTGGTGAATTATATATTGGTATTAGTTTTTTTGGGAAAAAAAACAAAACAAAACAAAAAACATAAGCACATCATTTATAACAGTTAATCAAATCTATATGATTTTCATTGAGAACCATGAGATTCTTACCATGCGAAGTGTAGAAAGTCCTCCAATCACCAGCCACAGAATGTAGAAAAGGGAGTGAAAATGGATATTGTAGGTGATGAAAAGGACCACACAGTGGCCAAAGAGACCGTATCCCTGCAAAGAATCATGACATTAACACATACAGTCTAAAGGTATAGTTCATTACCTCAAAAAGAACGCTAACCATTTGCCTTTCCTATATCAAAAATGTAATTACTTACTAATAAAGAGAGCATCTGGAGCATTGTGATTTGAGCATTGCAAAGGTAAGCCAAGAAGTAGATGAAGGAGGATGTCCCCAGCCAGTAGCCGAAGCAGGTTCCAATGGCAGTGCCCATCAGGGTACCCTCTCTCTGTTTCAGGAAACATCATTACTCACAGCAGCAGACAGTCAGCGGTTCACCACTTATACCTCCTTGTACCACTTTTGGTAGGTACTAGCAATTTAATACCAGGAACACCCCAATAGACCCATTTTTCAGACGCTCTGGCCTAGTTGTCTAGCCATAACAATTTGCCCTGTCAAACTCACAAAAATGTTCAAACTGTGAAAATTGTAATCTTATCATAAAGAACTCACTGTTCACCTGCTGCCTCTTCTATCCCTCCCCTCAACAAGCGCCAGAGTAAAAAGATGTTTGATGTTTTTTATGTCACATATCTGTGCTGTGTGTAATCTAATAGCTCATCGGAGTATATGATGAGTTTTACTCACAATGACAGTCCCAGATGTCTTCATGCCATGCAGCAAGATGGCTACCAGAGTGAAAACCAGCATCATTGGTCCATACAGCTCCCCAGCAACTTTCTATAGATGGAGAAAAACATACTACAGTGTTGTGAAATGTACTAATAGATTGCTTTCTTCCTTCAAAAACCTGGTTTTAAATGACACTTCATTTACTGAAAATGGAAACTGTTGTCCAACACCTGCACAAAATATTACTACCCCTTTAATTTTGTTGATAACTGAAATCAGTGTTATACTAGACCTACCTAGAAGCTTTCCAGCAATATGAAGCAGGCTTAAAGGTCTCACTAAGGTTCACATCAAACCAAGATCAAAAAATTCCAAAAGAGATGAAAAATTGAGAGAAAAGGTTAGTTCAAATAAATCAGTCAGAAAAGAAAACAAAACCATTTCTAAGCTTCTGTGACTATAATGAATCACAATAAGTGCCATTATCTATCATGATGAAAAAACATGGGAGTGTTTTTGGCCAACCTACCAAAATTCCTCCATGACAGCAGGGGATGACTACAGGAAGCCACAGGAACCAGAAGAACAATTAAACAACTAGTAGTCAGAATTCATGATGCCACTAATAAGAAACTGGAAAACGGTATCCAAAGGACAGCTGCGAAGTGACAATCATGAATGACCTTGAAGAACAAACTTGTGTTTGCCAAAAAAAACAAGATTTTAATGCTCTCTGGACTGATAAATCAAACGATGAATTTATTAGAAGACAAGTGGTGGGTCCTACAAGCATGACTGGTTATCAGTCCGTGATCTGAAGTACAAATCCACCTCAACAGCTCCAAAGAAGACTAGTGGCCTAGTTTACGTCCTGACTTAGTGACCACAAAGGTTCTATGGCAGGACCTTTAACAGCCAGTTGAAGCTAAAAGCCCCCAAAATTGGCTGAACTAAAGCAATTATTAACTCAAGGGCAAAAAGGGCAAAAATGGCAAAAAGTAATCTATAGTGATGTGAAAGAATTAATTATAGGACGATTTTGGTTGCAGTTATTGCTGGTAGCACAACTAGTTCAAGATTAAACCCAAATATATTTACATATAAAGGTGTTGCGTAACTTTTTTCCATTCAAATAATTGAAATGATCATTTAAAACCAGTATTATCATGTTTAAGATTACATTTCACAGGAATATCTTCTACTCAAACTGTATTTATAAAAGATGGTTATCGACCTTGATATATTAATAAAGAAATATTTTTACAGATAGCGGTCAGCAGTAATGACACATGCTTACCTGTGGAAAAGCAATCATTCGGAGCGGAATCATGGATTCAATTAATCTGTGTAAGACACACAAATTAAGTATTAATGAGAATACTTCACCAAAACACTAAAACATACAGACATTTCCTGTCGTATGGATCTCACCTGTTCCTCACTTGAATAGGCTCAACGTCAAAGTAAGGCCGGAGGATGTCGATATTGGCATAGAGGTTAAAGGCTTTCGAGGCCTGCCGCTTCCCTGCTTGCCAAACCTGTGTTGATTAAAGAAACACTGATCACAAATCATTTCATTTCACACACACAGCTGGATAGTTTACTATCAAAGAAAAATAACGAATGGAAAATATAATTTATTATGTTTCAGGTTTGTCAGAGTTATTCTTAAAAAAAAAACCAAACAAAAAAAACCAATTTAATCCAACAATTGCCAGAGTTCATCTTTCACCCGATGTGACTCAACGGATCATTAAGTAAAGTTTAGTGGAGATATGGAGCCAGTTTCATTTGTAAACGAGCCCAATAATTGCATTTTTCTTGCTGAAAGATCAGCACTTGCCTTAAGGCACATTTAATCTTTAACTGCAGCCATTATGAATCTCAGAAAACTCCACAAGCCTTCAATAATAGGAAGCCAGCAGAAGAATACACACTTCACGAAGATTTAAACTGAATCTTTGTTGTTATTTTAGGTTATACAAAGCCACACCACAGCTGACCTCATCAGCGACCTGTCTGCCTAACTGTCCTTTGAGGCCTTTCATGCCAAGAAATTCTCCATCCTCCCCGTTATCCTCTTCTGTAGCTGCAGCCTCCGCGGTCACCTCCTCTTCTTCCTTCATACGCTGGTGCATCTCCCCCATGTCCTCAAAGCTGGAGCCAGAGGTGTCATCCATGTTCTCCATGTCTATTACAGCTGCACCACTGCCCTGAGGACAAACCAGATGATAAGCGTATTGTTCATTAAAACTCTTTTAAATGTTAATATGCTTAACAACAGTTTTTGTTCAGATTGTTTTAACTCTTTATTTTAACAATAAAGACCCACAAAACTGTTCAATTCTGAGACGGTCAAGCATGGACAATACCACCTGTTCGCTTGGTTGCGCAAGAATGACCTTATACTGATATATAGGTCAAGAAATGTAGCCTCAGATTTGGGACATACACACACTCTTGGGCCACATACCTTACACCGTTACTTTAACGCTGCTAATGTACAGAATTAGTCTTTGCCATCCTCTAACAGGATTTAAACTAGCAAGTGCCATAGCTGTGTCTTATAAAGCATTATCCTCATGTTTCTAGTGTAAAGGAAATGGTCAGTGATGAATGGGGGTAATGCGGATGGATGTTTAGTGTTTGACTAGAGGTCACGGACTAAAGCCCAGGATTGGAAGGTTGGGGGTTCGAATCCCAGACCAGCAGGTTGCCCTGAGATACTCTTGGGCAAAGATCACTGCTGCTCCCCGGGTGCTGGATATGGCTGTCAACTGAAAGTGAAGGTGACCACTTGTCATTGTGAAACACAGCACAGCACACAGTGAGACAAAAACACATCTCTGTTTCACTCTCACACACACGTGTGGTAGGGGGCAGCGATTTAAAGTGCCTGGGGAGCAGTGATGGGTACTGTACCTTGCTCAAGGGTACCTCGGGGCAACCTACTGGTGTGGGATTCGAACCCACGACCTTCAGATCCTGGAGCCTAGTCCTTAAACTTTAGGCCACCTCTGCTTCAACCGCTGCAGTGTGTGTGGGTGAAAAGCAGAGGCTGGTGTTCATTGTGTCACTGTGCGCTGCTTCACATCTTCACTTTCACTTTCACTTTATGCACTTTGCTGCATTAGCTTCTTCTTCATCTTCTGCATGCCGTGAAGCAACTGGACTCCAGGAAGCGGGTCCAGAGCAGCTCCGCGCTCCGTCACCAGGTCCGGCGCGCTCGCCTTACTGGTTCCCGTGCTGCCTCCGTGGTCTCAGAGTCAGTTTACTCTGACTCGAGCGAACATTCCGGCTAAGCTACTTTGCTAACGTTACGTCACAGTTTTGATCCGACATGGTCGCAGACTCGTCCACGACACACCGTTTACGGCTTTTAAGCCCAAAGACGATGTCGCGCCGTGTCCGCTGGACGTCAGTGTGTTTAATCGTGTCGGTTATGTTACCTGGATGATGATGTTGTCCTCGAACCCCCCCCATGGTTCCGCACTCGTGTGTTTGGATCCTCCCGACGCAGACATTTTAACAGACGACGGGCTGCGCGACTTTACAGATTCACCGACTACGACGTGACTATACAGCGACTCTGACAGGCACTTAAATCGAAACGGCCACTCTTAGTCAGATGTAAACAGCTGCATTGCCACATTTCAGACCTGAATGAAGCTCGGATTCGGAACTGTGTCGGTTCACTGAGCTCCGAAGCCTAAGCGTCAAAATCCGGAGACACGTGATCCATACCGTAGCGAGGGTGACGTCATGTAACCCTAGACCGCTTGACACAAGTACAAATAAAAAATAATCAAATTCACTTAAATGAAATATAGTAAATACATAACTATCCAAACAGCTATTCATTATTCATAACCTGGAATTCACTCTCCGTTCACTCTCTACACACTCACACAAAAGGAATTCGGCGTTTAAATTCAATGACTGAATTTCTATTAACAGAAAAAAGCTAAAGCGCCTCTCTACCAGCGGGGGGCGCCCCAACACAGCAGTAGTTCATAAGCGCACTAGAACAACGGAGAAACGTGGAAACGACGTGATGACGTATTGTACGCGCTGGCGTTAACGTGCGATCTACTAATGGTATGGATCGGCTATTTCAGTGCGGCTGGGCGCGAAGGCTGGTGTGAAGTCTGCGCTACTCGTGCACCTCCCGCGTAAGGGTCCTACGGTTGCAGCACGTTTGACATTTTGGCCGAGCGTAGAAATCTACCGGCTCGAGATAGCACTGGCCTAGCTTTATACTAGCTAGTTTTAATACGCCAGTGTTATATCACGACGTGTATGTTCTCGATGTCATCCAGGTACAGGCTGGCTCAGAGAGAGGAGTGTGGGTAAGCTGGGTGACCGTTTTTCACACTTTGTGCTGCTGTTAGCTCTCTGCCCGATAACATACCAAGATACGCTCAAGGGGGTCATTGCCTGTCATGGTTAAATTCAGTCTGTAAATAGGTCTCCTTACCCCTAACGTCACACCATGAGGGTATAATTATAAACTATAGAATAATTAGCTAATCCTTCATTTACATTCCTGTAGTTTATAGAGCCTTTTCGCCCCTGTGCTTCATTCTCAACTCTGTAAGGGGGCTCTCGACACATGACGTCTCTACGCCCTTTTTAAACGACAGCTACTCCTGCTACCCATCTTAAATAACTGGATGGAAAATCTGCAAAAATGAAGTGCATGAAATTAACAGTAGAAGGACGGGTCGTCGATTTGTTTTCAGTGGCTTTGTGCACAGATTTCATAAATGCATGCTAAAACGCCTCGGTGGATTTAATCTTGCCTAAACAAATATACAATAATATTTAACATGTTTAAAAAGATAAACGTCTTTTTTTATTAAGTCCTGTTTACTTTATGGCAGCAAATGCATAAGGAAAAAAATCCAAGAAGTAAGGAAAATGCATTTGCACTGAATCTTTGAGTTTAATAATACATGAAAGTGATGTATAAAGTATGGTATTTAAACATTATTTAGTTTGCATCTGCATCGTGTATAGGCAAGATTAGCCCAATGAAATAGGCTTGCATTAGATTTAGTTGCTACTGCAAAAAAACAAACAGACCTGAAAACAAGTAGGCTAGTGTGACAAATGGCATTTAGTATATATTCTAAAACTCATACTAGTTTATATGTATTAAGTCTAGGCTGTGAGATGAAGAGGAAGAACAGCACATCATGCCATGGCACAGGGTTTTTAAAGCCGATCTCGACCTTAATTTATTCTCCTGAGTCAGTAAAGGCTTTGTTGGCGGGCTGGGCGCTTTGGTGTCAGCAGGGTCTCTGGCGTGTGTTGTGTCTGTGCTTGGGCTTAGCGCGCTGTCGGCAGTCCCCCTGTGTGGGCCCCAGACTGTCTGCCTGTGTACGTGCAGATCCGAGTCTCTGTGGTGGAGCAGGAGGAGCAGGAGGAGGAGGAGGGGAGAAAGGGCAGAGCCACTTAGCACCGCATAAAACCATGAAAACCCACCATTAAGCCAGTGTGAACGTTTTATTCGGATTAAACCTTCATTCACTCGGATCTATCTGACAACCGACGTATTAAACTGGATCGGAGCAGGTAATGGACTCGCGAATAGCGCTTTATTTCGGTGACGTTCCTGTTGTAGCGGACTAGCTAAGTAGCTAACAGCGGAAACGAAGCTTATCCGACAACCCTCCACCCTTTTCCAGTAGCTTACAAGCTTAACATTTAACTTTTTTTGTGTTTAATGACAATGACTGTCCGTTTGGAGCTTCAAAGTCGAACAGAACCCGACTGTTTTAGTGTATTTCTAGCTAAAGTGTGCTAAACATTAGCGCCCGGCTAACCGGCCGGTCGGCCGAACGTAGCTCGGCCTGGAAGTTTCGACGTTTTCTAAAACGTTATATTTTACATTTCTTCATTTTCTATGCTCTCTTTAACTAAACTCCGTGTACATTTTGCGCAGAAGAAAACAACGGCTGTTAGTTTCTGTTTGGCTGGTTTTGTCTCATTGGATCCTAACAGCGAGATGATTACAGCATCACTCTGCGCCCTCCAGACCGAGCGGCTTTGTTTTTGCGCCTTGCTATAAAAGATGAGACGTATTAAAATCAGCCCGTCTTGTTCTGCAGAAAGCTTGCGAACGTGATCAAGTCCCCGTTTTCTATACCGTGCATGTTCGCTCTGCCCCGGTGATGTTTACTCCTCAGACTGCTGTGACATTCACCGGGAGCAGAGCTGTCTAGGGTTTCTCTTGTGCAGAATCCTGAACGTGCCCTGCTGCTTTGATTTGCTCCAAACATTCACACAAACACCATCACACACACTTTCTTTCATGCTTTTGTACAGAAATGCAGAGCTCTGCCAGGATCTGCAGGACTTGAGTCACAGATAAGGTTATGTCAGGCTGTCTCTGCAGGACAGAAACTGAGTGCTGCTTCTCAAGAAATGGAAAGTGAACATGGCAGTTTCTTATCAGGAAAACAGGAAGCGACTTCAATACTTTAGTCAAACAAATTGCAATCACTAAAACATGTATAAAACAGGACTCATAGAGTGCATCTTAAGTACATGTCACGTTTGTGATTAGTGCAATTAAATGCTATTTCAGCTCCGACAGGGTCCCAAGTGTGGCTGGGTAGTTTCGTTACTCAGATAAATTCTGAGATCTCAGTATTTCAAAATGTGTGTTTCTTCATATATTTTTGATGATGTAAATATTTAAAGATTGCTGACGAGCTGCGTGTTTAAAGTACATGCCTGTGCTTGTGTACCTGAACTAATACAGCACGCTATGTTGCATGAATAAAACACTTTTTTTTTTTTTTTTTTTTTTTGTTGATTCTGGCACCAGTTTTCTATTCCTGTTCACATATGTATGGCTATTGTGAAGATCAAGTGTCATATTACATGCCCCCCTCAGTCCCAAAATACCAAAGGCTTTTTTTTTTTTTGGTCTAAAAACAAGTCCCAAGTTGCCGAAAGCTCTTGCAATTTAGGCCTTGAATTTGAAGTTACGACCAGAGATCATGGGTTTGAGGTATAACTGGATTGATTGGAACAGGTGAAAAGCTAAATGTATAATTCAGTTAAGGTAACAACATGTCTTCTGTACAGTAAGGACTTTTTACAGCACAGCAAAGAATGGCATCAAATTCATCAAATAAGCAATGCTGGAAATGAAAATGTCTGTATAGTTCAATAATTTGGTTTGTTTGATCAATTATAGCATGCTTTTTACTTTAACCGAATGAGAATGATTCTCTTGTTTTTCTCAGTATGTCACCAGTAGGGGAAAGAGAGAACTCTGCCTTGAGGCAGTGTGTCCAGGCCCGCACCCAGCTGGAGGAGGCCATTGCAGGGGTCTTGAGGGCTGAGGCACAGCTGAGGGGAAACTCAAGAGAGGTGAGGGGCTTTGACATTTCTCAGATATGTTGAATTAGGCTATTTTTGTGTGTCTATAATTTTTAAACATTTTTTATTGTTTAAAGGCCCTTTTGATTGGTTTGATCAACGTTAGGACATCTGTCCTTGCTTAGTGTCAGCTTGTTCTTTTGAAATTTCGGCTGTAAATACTGCTGTTTACGGATTTTCATGGAGGCCTTTTGGCTAATCCTTTGTGGGACTTCAAGAAAGAGGGTGGTTTTTTCACAATAACAAATGCAGGGCAAATACCTATGCTCATGATGTGATAACCACTTGTTCAGCCTTGCCCTTAGTATGCTATTATGATATAGTTGGACACGGTAAGACGCGTCTGTTAGAATGCCATTACAATGCCCCCTGTGGCCTTGGATTGACCTTGTAATTACTACCTTACTGTAATAGTAATAAGACTGGAAGATTTGTCTATAGGAAGTGGTTGACTGACATCACAGTTAAACATGACCGCCTAGGAGAATCATCAACACCAGTCCTATAAATAAGATGTAGGTAGATAGTTTGCTTCACATTCGGCATGTCCTCGGCTAAGCACACATCTCTCCAGATTTAATGTCAGAAAAAACGTTGGAAGAAGTTCTTTGGAAGAAAACAAGGTCTTTTTATAATAAGAGAGTTTCCAGAATATTCACTGAGCAAGTAATATTGCTTCTTTAGGCATTTGCATTTTGGGGATAGTCTAGCCCGTTGTCAGTGTGTAACATCCACAGTCTATTCTTACCAATGATGGACGCAGACCTCCTAAGGCAGGTTTAGGGCTTGGGGGACATTGTGTGCACCCATGGAATTTCTTTTGTATTTATTTATCCTCTGTTTTTCATCACTTTCTCTCATCTTGAATTCAACAACTGTTTTCTGTTCCTCTAAATCTCCTGTCTCTACATTAATACCTTTCTTTGTGTTCAGGTGAAGTCCCAGCTGCACAGCTGTATCAGCAGGCACCTGGAAACCCTGCGTTCTCGAGAGGTCTGGCTGCTGGGGCAGATCGACTTGGTGGAGCAGCTTAAAGGAGAAGCTTTACAACAACAGCTACAGCAACTCCACTGGGTCAGTCTGTCTTCAGACTCTTTTAATTGTTTTTGAGAAATTTGAAAGTATTTTTCAAATATTAAGTGTATGGTTGGTATTTTTTTTTTCTTTCTTTTAATTTTAGCTTCGGGGGCAATTTGACATTCTCATTCATCAGCTGGAGAATTCCAACAGCAACGACCTTGCCAACCAACTAACTAGCTGCTTGGAGAAGTATGCCACAGCTCAGCATGCAATTTTATTTTTTTTTCTGGATTTAGCTTGGGTGTCATGTTTGCCTCAACAGGCAAAATTACTATTTGCTAGCCAGGCCTTTCAGCAGAGCTATTGTAGTGGTTTAAGGCTTTCGCTTTGTCTGCTATTTAAAGAGACGAGCTATTATACAGCCACATACTGTGTATTGGTTCTGAGTTAGGTATGTCTCATGGGCAAGGTGCTGAGGATCATTAATTCTTGGGCTCTGTGCAGGTTTTCTGGTCTGAATTTGACACCTGAAGAAACACCAGAGATGAGTTTTGAAGCAGACATCCACTCTTTGCGTCAGGCTATTACCTCTTTTGGGACCATTTCTTCACAGGTTTGTGGAAGCTTGACACATACACATTGGTTTTTGACAAAAGACACAAGGTTACTGTTGCATTTTGTAAACTGGAGTCTTCGATTAGCATTTTTGCTCAACTTTTGGACAGTTTAACAACTGTTTTTAAACCAGTTTAAAGATTTTCAATAACCCATTGTTTAATGTCATGCTGTATTTCCTATGTGAATTATTTTTCAGTTATAGCTTGTATGAAAGCAGCTGTTATTAGCTTTGTAAATAGGCCTTGCATTGAATACAAACTGTTTGCTTTAAACATTTGTTCTCTGAGCTGACAGAGATGAAATGTGCCATGTTGGACTATCTCAAAAATACCCCCCAAAAAAACCTCTGCTTTCCCTTCTCCAGCAGATGGTGAAGACTCCTGGTCCTAGCATGACCACTCAAAACTCAGTCTCATCTGAGAGACACTGGCTCTTGCAGAACTGCCCTGTCACCAACAAGAAACAGGTTTGTTGTTGTTTTGTCTTAAATCAATCAGATTAAGGGGTTAACATGTCTGGAACATTCTTCATACTCCTGTTGCAGCATAAATGGTTAGTTGGGTTATTTTTATAGAATTGGGATTCAGAATGGGGAGCACCTCTTGCTGAATGGCTTCTTGGTAGCCGCCCTGTAAACAGTGCTTCAGTTGAATACCGTCCCAGTAAGGACCCTCAGGACTGGTTGGTGATTCCTAAGGGGAAACCTCAGGTGAGTGTTTTATATTGCTGTGAACTTTTGAGATGTACTTAATCAATTTTTTGATTTCAAAGTGTGAATGTGCCACTGTAGTCCATGTTGTGTACTCTGATGCAGTTTATTTATGAATAACTTGTTTTCGTGTTGTTGTATAATTATATCAACACACTTTTATTTCATCTTAGTACAACAATGCTATTTCAAAATCAAACTGTTGTCTTGCTTGAAGAGCCTCACTGAATTTGGCTGTCTTCTCTTTTTCTAGATGCAGTGCCCACTTGTCCCTTTCGACTTTCAGAAAGCCTGGGGACAACTTAAAGATCTAGAAGCATGGCTCTTGAATGAGAAGTCACCAGTACGTGAACGCACCAGTAGCAGTTCCAGTGTCGGTAGCTCTGCCTTCTCCATTGAGAAGATCGATGAGAGTGAGTTTCTGGATGTTGAGGAAGAGGATGGAATTCAAATGGAGAGCAGTGAGGAGACTGCTGACACAGAGGCGCTAAGTGATTGGCTCATCACCCCAAACATCAAAAACAAGCTGACCAATGCAATGTCTGATGCGGATTGCTGGAAGCAAGTCTTCAAACCTTTCTGTGAAAGCTTCTCCCCTAGCGAGTGGCTCCTCAAGGTAGACTGCAGCTCCTGTTGTGCCTCACGGGCCAAGACTGTAGAGATTGAGAATCTGGGTAAGCTCAAATGCCTGAAGACTCCCCCAGCTTCAGCTGCCAGCACTCCAGCACCCTCGTCTGCCACCTCTGCCCCCATTGAAATGTGGCTCCAGCAGGCTGTTCCTTTGGAGACCACATGCAAAGCCAATGAAACTTGTGCAAGCTTCGCTGAGTGTGTATGTGATGACAACTGTGGGAAAGAGGCCTTGAGTGCCTGGCTTCTCAAGAAAGATGGCTGTGATAAGAATGGTATGGCTGTGGACAAGAATGTTGCCAGCAAATCCGCTATCTTCCAGCAGCAGGAGCAAGAGCAGAAGGTACAGGCCATCCTGGAGGCCTGGCTTTATCCTAGTAAAAGAGCCACTTCCCCAGCGTTCTCTTCTCTCTCAGCTTGGGTGTCCCCATGTACTCCCAGAGCTGAGGAGAAGGACGTTCAGGTGGAGAAAAGCGCCCTTTTCAAATCCGCAGTTGGCGAGTCAGACAGCCCCTTCCACAAACCTCTCCAAGCTGAGAGCTGGGTCCTTCCAGGGAAAATGCACAAGAGCACAGAGACACCAAAAAAGCCAGAAACCGAGCCAGCCAGCACAGAGTCTGAAGAGGACAAATGGCTGCTCCGGAAGAGAGCCAATGCACAGGTAAGGTTACTGCATACACAAACTAATAGAAGGTACATTGTTATATTACTTTATATGATATGATGCTGAACCACAGTTAAGCTTTTTTTTAATTTTTTTTAATATCACAGGACAGACTTGGCCTTCCCGCAGTATGTGATTTATTTTCATGTCTTAAACTTGACATGAATAAAGAACAGTGGTTACATCAAACACCTATGAAGGTAAGAATAGTTGTTTCTTCTGAAGCTTAAAAATAATGGCTGAAATGAGATTGCCCTTTTGATAATGAAGTAAAATGCTTTCTCTTTCAGATGTGAAAGCTGCATCAGTTTCACCAACCAGTGTACTCACTGAATTGCTGATCATCGCACACAATATCTTCGATTGCCTTACTTTTAATGTTTAGTGGGGTTAAGGGTCTCTGTCTAATCTTTTTGCATTACTAAAGAGGAAGATGCTTAACACATGTTATTTGAGAATAAGCTGTTGGGTCAGGTGTTTCAAACAAATTGGTAGTGATCTCTACTCTACAATTTATAACAGCATGCCCCAAAATTAGTGCCAACCACACATTTTGAGGTTTCATTAAAATAACAGATGGACCAGATGTGTACAAATCTACAAATGTAAACAATAAAACCTATTTTTCTTTTAGCAGATATAGAGGACACCTTTTTACATTAGTCGTGCATATGTTTTAGAAATGTATTTTTATTGAGTTCTTGTGCACCCAGAAAGGCACCGATTCTTAAGCAGAGTGGTTCAGCACACTGCCCTTTATCTAACTCTCTCCCTTTAGAAAAGGTATCAATCATGGTATTGCATGGTTTTGTCATTTTGTTTTCCTCTTTATTTTGGCTTAATAGGCAGTGCTCTCTAGTGGGATGCTATACTGAGATGTTCATTAACCATTGATTTCTCCCACATATCGAATACTAAACATGTACTCATCTGCAGCTCGTCAAATTTGCAATTCAGCCTGTTGTTGGGGGTGTGCAACTGGTAAAAAAAACAACCATTTTCCACACTGTGTTAACCACTTAAACCTGGTGCCTAAAATTTGCCAGTGTATTCATTTAAAAATGGAAAAAACAGCACACCCCAGCCTACACTTAGACTGAGCCGCCATCCTTCAACTTTATCCGAGCACATTGTGGCAAGTATTTATCACAGAACCTTTCAGGTATTTAGTAGAAATATAGCTGTATGCAAAGATAACCACTTGTTGCTTTTTCTGCTGTAGAGAGTAGATGATAAACCCATGCTTTAATGATCCAATAAAGCTTTTAAAACAATATTTTAATGTGTTAAACCCGTCCTTCTGGGTCTGTCAAGAACTTCACTAAATGACCAAGGGTTCTGTGCAATACAAGATACATTAGATACGTTAACTTTTACCACTTTCTGATTCAACGCAGAAAGGTCTCCATGAACAAGGAAACCCCCAGGCTTTAGCTCTTTGGAATTTTACTGCTTTCATGCTTTCTGTTCTCTACTGTGATCCCTGTACTTTATTTAACTCTTAATAAAGAACACACAAATAGTAAAAGGCTTGTGTTTTCTATTCAGAGGCTTTGCCTACTGTATTGCAGCTGCGCTAGTGAAGTTCTCTTCTGATGTAATGCAGTGGAAAATTATCATTTGCACCTTTTGACAACAGCATTTGTTGCATATCAGGTTACTTTTAAAACATTGCTTAATGCTGTAAAGGCCCGTTTTAGCGCCTCATGAACTGCTTTATAGAAACACTTTGCTATTCCACTCAGAAATCACTATGAGACCAATTTCCCCAAAGCTGTACCAAAAGGTTGCCCATCTGCACTTGTATAAATTAAGCCAAATTGTCTCTTACTGAACACTCTGAACTTCTACTGGGCAACGATGGCCTGGTGTTTCGGGACTCGGCCCCAGGATCGGAAGGTTGTGGGTTTGAATACTAGACCGGTAGGTTGCCCTGAGGTACCCTTGAGCAAGGTACTGTCCCCATCACTGCTCACAGGTGCTTTCAATACCTGACCCTGCACGTGGATAGGTGAAAGGCAGAGGCATTTTGTTTTGTTTCACAATGACAACTAGTCACTTTCACTTTCACATGACCTCTGTTGACCATGCACTAAACTGACCCAGTTGTACAAGTTGTACAGCAACATGCAGTGTAAGCTAACACGCTGAGCCTGTGGGCCAACGTCAAGGAAAATGCTTTTATAGTAACTGAAGAGTTAAAACAACACTGGAAAGATCCTCCTAAAAGATACGACTGAGGACCATAAAAAGCTTACAGCTGCATTGGAGGCTGTAGCGGTTGTGATGGTTCGACCTTGTACGTTATATTTCCCAAACTCAAATGAGAAAGGTTTTTGCTTTAAAAAGTAATTGTTATCCATTCTAGTTCATGCTTGTTTCTGGGCCTTTTCTCGTTCATTCTCACTCATTTTCTTAAGGAGGAAACATTTGATCTGTTCATTCTTAACAGTTTCCACTGGATGTCATTTTCCAGCCGATTCCACTGAGTATTTTAATGTGATTGAATCTAAGCAGCTTTAACTTTAATCCAGACATCTTCCTTTAATATCAGTTTCCTCTTCCTGTCTGTATGAATTCTAGACTTTTTTGGTACTTTTTATGTAAACTATACGTGGGACTTTCCTAAGACTTACCAGTGGTTTAGAACCTGCAATAAAACAAACTCACTTCTCTTCTACACAAATCTTTGCCTACATCCTAAATTCACCTGTGTTTAGCATCCACATTTGCTCTGCCGTTGGTTACCAAGGTCTTTCCTTTTGCTAACATCACTGGTGCTGGTCTTGTTTCTAGCATGTGTGGAAAAGAGTATTTTTACAGCTTCAAAGTCATGCTCCAAAAAGTATACAAGCATACTCAAGTACCAAAAAAAGGTCTATTATTAGATGTTTGAATAAAAGCAAAAATGACAACAAAAAATTAAAATCAGAAACGGGGGGTGGTAGTCAAAAGTAGTCATTTGTAGTTTAATTTTACTTAATTTAACTTGCGTTTTAAGAAATATGCAACAATACTTTATTTTTCAGTTATCAGTACATGCACGGACTCAACATGCTTGTTTCTCATACTGGTAATGACTGGCCACATTTTTTATTGATTTGTTTCGATTTTTAATCTCAAACCTTTTGTTCCATTTGAGATCTGCTGTGGGGGAGTTCAGACCCAAAACCGCAAAAAGTGTCACTGCAAAATAATTGACCAGTACATTAAAAAACCAAATAAGTATTTGTAAAAGCAAGTAAGTTTTATAACTTTTTGTGATTTGGGATTTTTTTATAGTGTACTCAGTGACCTTTGAATCTTTATGGTTCTATGGCAATTTCCTCACCGGTTGCTTCACGCTGTTATTAAGGAGGCTTGATAAAATATGTATCAGTAGAAAAGCAACACTTAGCAGATTTGCAAGTTTACTCTGTAGATACTGAGGCAAAAAATGCTCTTGAGGATCAAAGCCAGGTGACAGTAGTTGGTATGATGATGATTCAGATTTATTTCATTTTTCATTCTGGGATGAAACATTTAGTTAACATTTTTGTTTTAAACAAAAACACAGAATTTTTTTTTATATCTAATGCCGCCAATCAGAAAATTCAGAACATTTTCAGATGAAAACTGCATTTCCTGACACCACAAATGAGTGAAATGATTCATATTCATCATAGCATCTTTATTATAACAATAACAAAAATTCAGAGTACAATTAAAAGTTGCAATTCATAACTGAATTATTAGCAGCATCTGTGCGAACTGAAATGTACATGCTTAAAGAGCTATACCAACGATTCGGAATAAAGCAGCAAGCTGTGCTGTAAGACAGACTTCCTGCCTGGAGCAGCTCTGCGCTACCACTGTGGTTGTTCTGGCTCAGTAGTGAGTAGAGGAGCCTTTAAGGTGGTCCCAGTTATTGTACAGGGCATACAGTCCTGAAAGCACCAGGCCAACCATGCCACCCCGGACTGCTCCACGCACACCCCCTACACAAACAAAAAAAATTGAACAGTCAAACGAACTATGCAGACAGAGCTGCAGACTACATTTCAAGCCAAAGCTCAAGGCCAGGCTTGATCTTTTCTTTTGTGAGAGGGAGACGTGGGTGTTGGCTTTAAAGTGTAAACAAGGCTGGGATTTAGGAACACAACAAGGCTATTAGTGCCACGACCAGTCTGAGTAGTGCCGAGTCAGAGTGAAGCAATGCAGCCACTACATGAGCCCAGATACTTCAAGCCAAGTCCAAAAGAAGTCCATCAAGGCTAATTTTCAAATTTCTTGTGTTCTTTGTCTTGTGGGATGTGAACTATGTCAAAAGGTGTTATCCAATCAGTGGGCAGTAACGGTTCCTGACTGACTTACACGAAACATTTTTGTGGCAAAGTGATGCAAGAGCAAAGGGCCTTACACACAAAGCAGTGGAGGTGGAAAAGGTCTGATAGCGTTCTCATCTAATGGTGCATGTGGCCCACACCCACTACCAGGGGAGCCCTGATAAGATGAGTTCAGCGCTACACAGAAGCGGAGTCAAGAGTGTGCGTTTTTCTTCTTCCCCAAACTCTGTGCCCACACCCTTTGATTTCAGAGTGGAACCAAGTGCAGAGACAAGTTTCATTTTAGCAAAATCCAGTCTTAAAACAACAGTCATTGAGACATGCATTAACGATTATTGTCTCTCTCTATATATGCTATATATGCACAATTCTCACTATGTAGCAGCAGCACTATGATTTAAAGCTCTGCATTCAAATAAAAAGGGTTCTAATCCTCATTAAACCATTCACGGCCTACATTCAATATGATTTTCTTCAACCAGTGTCCAGAACTGTTCAGACGGACCACATTTTTCTCAATTTCTAACTAAAATACAAAAACGGGGACTGATTCCTGAAGACAGGTTTGGGGGCCAATGTATTTGGTAAAACAACGTAAAAATTTGCAACACTGGACCCAAAGGTACACCAAGTCGCTTTTTTTCACTTAAATGTATCCACAGTGAAAAGCTTTTCCAGAACCAAACAGCACATCTCCTATTACAATTTTTCAGTTTTCTCTACAATCCTCTACAATGTCCACATCTTCAGTTTCTGTTGACTCAGCTGTCAAGTGAAAAACAAAGAAACACGCTGTGTGCAATATTCAGGACAGACTTTGAACTGGATGTGAAGTAGCTTGTTAAAAAGCTAAAATACTGCATGTTTGTAATAAAATCAGGCAAAGCTTCCGCTCGGTCCATAAAAAACAGAATAATTGACACTTTTATGGTTGGCACATGAGCTGGAAACATGATACGAAGTGGTGAGTGAACTTGTGAGCGAAACAAGCAGGTTTACTGAGGACAAAGTCAAATCAGCTGGGTGAAATGGAGAAGTGCAGGGGTGGGGGCTGCTTTAACAACCGCCTTATCTGAATTTGAACTCTAGCCTACTCCTTTCAGCTGACTGGCAAAAAACACAGGCCTGAACCCCGCAGTATGTGCAGTATGTGTGTACGCGCACACTTTTGAGGAAGTTCTGTTCTGAAAACTGTGTTGGGTCATTCCATTGTCTATTGATCATGTGCCCTCTGGGAATTGGATAAAAAAAAAAATAAGAAAAACCCCAAAAAGCACAGCTGCCAGCATACATTAAATCACCTAGTTTGTTGGTCTATTTCAAGCTGTAGACAAAATTAATTCCTCAAAAAGAATCATTATTATTATTAGTAGTAGTAGTAGTAGTCGTCATCTTTTTGGCTTTTGCGACGTGTTTATCCCTAGTTGCTTACAATTAACTGACCTAGAACCCGCTTCCCAATTCTCACACAAACCAACCAAGTTTTTCCACACACTCAGCTCACTCCTGAAGTGTTGAGCTGCTTACTAAAAAACCTGTTAGTGCAGGGAATTCGCAAAGTGCTCTAGCTGAATGGTAGCCATTTATGGAACACAAGAGAAAGCCACAAGAAAAACTCCCAACTTTGTTAGTAAACTGGATTGTTTTCTTGCTAATTCCCCAGTCTAACTCCAGTCTCCTTTCCATCCTTCACTGGGCTCCACAACGGAGACTGGGTCCCTGAATGGAGTTATTCCCAGCCATAAAAGCCAGAGCTTTGTTTGTGCACTTTCCAACTATAGAGCATGTTTTATAAAATATCTTATTAACCAGATTTATTTCAAAACACAAATTTATATTAGAAAATTACAAATTCATGTGTAAACATTTGTGATTCAGCTCTTATCTGAACTCCAATCTTTCTGCTGGTAAAAACCACCTAGAAAAATGCTCCATGAATGCTTCAAGCAGAAGAATACTGTCAAGTGAAACAAAACCTGATCTTAATATCAAGGACGATAACTGACTTAATAATTAATAGATCTGAATAGATGGTTATTGTTCAAAATATGTGATGCATTTTTGTATATTAATCTTGATATTGCTTAACACTTCTTTTGTTAGTCTGTAACCATTTACTAACAAACCAAAAGCGGGTGTGGCTTAAGCCTGAAATAAGAGTGAGGTGCTGGAAGTGTGTATATTACCTTTATGATCTTTAAGAAGTGCTGCCAGTGTTGACATACATGTGAAAAGTAACCTAAACATCCAATAATGGCTTATAGGCTAACAAACACTGATAAAGAGAAAGTTTAGCTACTGAAAAAAGCTACTTAGTGACAAAATCTCAAGCACGAAATTCATTCATTTGGTGAGAACCATAAATGTATTGAATGCTTAGTCTCCATCCCAAAGCTGAGTGCTTCAAAAATACACCCAAGTATTGAAAAATGACTGTTTTGCTGCTAACAATAACAACAGCTACGTGTCCCCTGATTACGAAGGGCAGCGCACTTGACTTTGCACTTAATGCTTTATATGTACTTTCTCTTCTCTCAGAAATGGGTGAAAATAATTCCAGTGCATTGGCAAATTGAGGAAATGATTTGACCCAGAAATCAATACGAGTTATTCATCAACATTACAACAGCATTCCAGCAGTAAACCGTGAGATACAACATTGCTTTCTTAAACCTTCATTTCTCTCGCTTAGACATGTATTGTGTTGCACACGGCAGAATATTTCCTGAAAGGAAATCAGTGTTTGCGAACAGTGCCCATTGTTTCCTCACCTGGGGATTTGTAAAGGAGACCAGTCATGGTTCCTGCAGCCAAAGTGTTGAGGTCATCCTCTGCTCCTCTGGCCTTCTCTATGATCACACCGAACACACTGTACAATAGTGCTGTCCTCACAAAACACACACACACACACACACACACACACACACACACACACACACACACACACACACACACACACACACACACACACACACACACACACAGTCAGTGTGGTTTCATTCAGACAAAGGCCTATTTAGTAGCTGAAATGACCTGTGCAGTCTGTTCTTACAGTTCATGTGGTTGTCAGAGCTGCAGTGCATTTACTGCTAATGTGCACAATATCTTTCACGTGCACAAAGGGAAAAACTAGGACACTTACCAAGTGAGCCCAAAGTATTTGCCCAAGTAGCGCCTTGACGGGTCACCAGGTTTAGCACCCTAGAGGAGAAAGTAACGGATATGCCCTTTCACTAAAATTAATCCAAAGGACAGACAGATTTTCAGGAGTGAATAGGCTAGACTGACTCATGAAAATTATAATATCAAAAACCTACAAATGACGGCCATCTGTTTATGGTGATGTTGAAGCAGTGTATTACATGTATATGGTCCTTAGCCTACACTTTATTTTTCCCCCCCTCGTGATCCCCATGCCCATCTGCACTTGTATAAATTCAGCCACACAGTCTCTTACTGAACACTCATAATGAACTCATACTGGGCCTAGTGGTTAGGGAGTTGGCCCCAGGATCAGATTTTGGGTTCAAATCCCAGTAGGCAGTAGGCTGCCCAGAAGTACCCTTGTGCAAGGTACTGTCCCCATCACTGCTCACCATGGAGCTTTCAATAGCTGGCCCCTGCTGCACGTGTATGGGTTAAAATTAGAGGTGCAATTTCGTCTGCTGTGCCTTGGTTCACAATGACAAGAATGGTCCCTTTCACTTTCTGTGAGGGTTTATGTATCAAAAAATTTACGTCACTTTCAAGCCCTTAGAATCAAATCTTTCAGTCACAAAAACCATTCAGAAAAGGTGTAACTAAAGTGAAATCCTCACGTGATTTCTGCCATCAGTAACCAGGTTTCAGAAATTGTGGTCAGAATTGCACATCACTAAGTGCGCAAACTGTACAAACACAAATGACTACTTGAGAGTTCAGTGTTGTGAAAACCACAGTCACCAATCTTCAGGGACAGGAAACAAACAAAAAAAGGGGCTCTAAGTTATTGACTGATTCATGACCAGGCCATCCAGTTTACTAGAATTCAAACCGGTCGAGCGACTAAACGTGTTGTATTTTTTGACTGACAAGACAACGTTCTGTGCTGCAGAACAATAACAAACACTTGTAAGATCCATACAAAGGTTCAAGGGAGCTGTTCTTGCAGCTCATGGTCGCCAATGACATTGTATGTTAGTTTTTTTGTTTGATCAACAAATGTATGAAAATGTCTTGGTTCTCAAAAAACAATATATTCAAAAAGGGCAATACAGTTGCCCTGTATGGCTCATACTGACTAAGGAATTCCAGGAACATTTGACACGAACAGTGTTTATTGCTCCCTCAAACATTAATTTTGAAAAAGGTTGGGAATATTCCGCTATAATGTAAAAATACAAGTTAAATCATTAGCACACCTCCCAGCTGTATCACAACAAGAGCACGTGGTACATTCGTTTCACACAAACTGTCTGTGTATGTCCTGAATTTGAAGAACTTTAAAAAGACATTTACCAACCTTCCTGAGCCTTCATGTGAAATTTAACACATGCAGTTATACACTGTACTGTGCACCATGTCTGAAAGCATGCATCGCTACCACTTACACATTCCAGACCTGTGAATAACCTGGCTGCTGGCATGCAACGGCACATAACTGGCTTTAAACATACAGGGTTTTACTGACCCCGTCTTGTCCTTGGCCAAACAGCTGTGTTTGAACTGCTGATCAATCAGATTAACCAATGTTGCTAGAACTAGTTGTTCTATCACTGTGGATGATTTAAATAGACCATATTTTATATGTACATGTCTTTTTATCTCACTACTGTTTGGTGGTTCTGTAATCCAATATCTTAGCAATTTCAAGAGTGCTGCATCCCTCTGAAAGACTTTGCCGTTTTCAGAGTCCGTTCTCTCTTTTTTTGGTCCATTTTGCCTAAGGAGGAAAAGAAGTGGCCTAATAAATCTGCACACTTTGATTATAGGGTGTTAAAACCCTAGATCAAGGGTCATCATACAAATGAACAAATATAGCTTTCTGAGTGTTTTGTTGGATGTTTTTAAAACAGATTCTAAATAACTTATGGATATTTTACACCGGTTGCTATTGACAGCAGCCTTTTAATCAGCTTTTCTGCATTTATCACTCATGTGAAAATTGAAAGCTGGTATAAATGAACACAAAACGGAAATGCAAGAGAAGCTGGAGACAATATCATTATGATAGTGTTCCGTGTTGTCAGTTAGCCTGTTCAGAAAGCAGCCTTACTCTCTGGCATCATGGAGAAGAGAGACTCCAACTACACTGCATGAATAAGACATCTGACTGTATCCCTAAACCCTGGAAAGAGCATTTAATAACCAGAACTACCCAAAAGATAAAATCAAGCCACAGCAAACACTGGCCTCTAGTGGCTGAATATGAGTTGTGGGCAAACATTTGCATGAAATGTGCAAACATCATAAAGAACTGCCCTAAATTTTGTTGCATCCATGACTACATTTATCATTCGTTTGCTCACTGGAGCCTCTGCTGAGGCATCAATGACACAGCAAGAGACAAAGGCCAGGTTTAGATATTAAACAGTTAAGACAATACCAGTGAGAAGGCAGAGGACACATTTGTCAAAGTGATAAAACTGTTTAAACAGTGTAACTGTGGAGAGTCACATACATTTTTTTAAAAACTCAATATTTCTGAATAAACTGTTAATAATGTTTAACAGATGCTGGGAAAGTACTCACTGTACGTTACGAGGTTTAGACCAGGCCATGTTTTTGGTTTCAGCCAGTCCCATTCGAAGTCCATTAATGGCTCCAAATAGTGCACCTGAGTGTCAAACAACTCAAATTTTATCAAAAATTTTTTTTCAGGTTTTTAAACAAGTGAAGGAGGAATTGATTAATCAGTCAGTGAGAATGAAGTTATAATAGTAATATTTTATAATACGTTTAATAATAATGATAATAATCAGTTATCTGACAATCCTTTCTGATTTATGTGGGAGTTTAACGATTTTATTTCAAGTACATTTATAGCACTGCACGGCCTTTTGTCAAGATTTACACTTTGGGATGTAAATGCTCAAGTGGTCATAAACACTTCTTAAAAAATGATGGTGAATTTACCCGTCATGCAGCATGACCCAATTGTGAAGAAGGCCAACTCAAAACGACCTCTGGTCTTGTTGGCACCAGTGGGCAAAATGAACTCATCTGCATCCTGTAATACACAGGATTTGGAGGCCATTGAGACTCAAGAACTTGTAATTCAACATGCAATATTTCAAAATTATGCACAGAGATTTCATTTTCTCCCTATCATAGGTTTTCCCACAACTAATATGTATAATCAGAACACACTAACACATTTACCTCCAGATCTATTAACTGGCCACAACATTAAAACCACTAACCAACATCATTCATGTCGCTCATTACCCTGTTTCAAAGATACCTTTCAATGGGTGGCAACATATGAAGTCAATTCTTAAAGTTGATGTGTTGAAAGGAGGAAAAATATGCAAGAATATGGATTATAGTTCCAAAGGCCAAATTGTGATGGCTAAATGACCAGGTCAGAGCATACCCAACACAGCGGTCTTGTGGGTTTTTTGCTATGATCAGTACCTGCCCAAAATGGTCAAAGGAAGGAAAGTCAATCAAACCAGTGACAGGATCATAGGCTCACTGATGTGCATGGGGAGCAAAGGCCACCGAAATACAAAATCGTAAACATTTTTCGGACAGTTTACGCCTTTTCATCTGCACACTGCACCCTGTTTAACTGCATAAATATTTGGGAAAGGTTTGAGGAACATGATAAACATGGAAACTTGCAGCTAAACTAACTTAACTAATGCCTAGGTGCCAGATCACACAGCACACCTTCAAAGCTCCTTGATGGATCAAAGCTTTTCTAGGTGCAAGAGGGAACTATGATTTATCACACATAAGGTCTTAAAGTTATGACCTTATCTATGTATGCAAGTATACTGGATAGCAAGACATCTTCCTTTTATAAATTACAATGACTAAGTATCCAGACAACCCTTGTAATTAAAGAATATTAAAGTGTCTAAAGTCACCATAATTTAAAAGGAACAGTGTTCCCTGAAATGCCAGAGCTCTCTTTTGTGCACTGAGTTTGGAGTGGCCTTTGTGATTCAGAACTAATCCTCCAGCATCAGTACTAATACTCACTAAGTGCAATAAAATTCTTGCAGCACTGTTCCATCAATCTAGTGTAGGGCCTTCCAGAAACATAGCAAGTGTTACGGCATCAAGGGCGTGAAAATCTCTTTGAAACTGGAAAAATGGATATATGATATATATACAAATTTTGATATATATACACGAATTTTACTGGAAAAAACACTAAACTAGTTACTGAACCATAAAAAAAACAACAATTAACATTTTCTATATCTCCACAATGTACAATTAAATTGTTCTTAAAGGGAAACTGATGCTGGTTAACCTTAAGGCCATAAACCTCACCTGAATAAGATATCTCGGGTCAACATTCAAGTATGGAGAGAGGGGACTCATTCCTGTCACTGTAAGCAAAAACACACAATAGGTTATTAAGCTATTATCAATACACCAGAGGTCCATGGTTGCTAACAAAGGTAAAAAGCTAAGTACATATTTTTTTCTGTAACATACATTTCTATTACATTTGGATCGCCTCACCACTACAGAACCAATGAAGCAAGCTTCAAGCACCAAATATGCCTTCAAATACAATCAAATGAAAAAAAGGATCATTTTGAACCAATTATTTAAAAACAATGCTTCATTTAGTTTACATTTCCTTACATGGTACTCCAGCAAGCTCGGAGTTTGAGTAACCTGGTCCAGTTGATCTGAAGAGGCTACCAAAGCCTCCTTCTCCTCTATTTCTGGAGCTCTGGCTGGATGGTGATCCTCCATGGTCACTTTCCATCTTCAAGTAAAACTCCTAACAATCCCTTTGGTTGACATATGTCTTACACTTCACTGTAAGTCTGTTAAAACAACAATCACAGATGAAATTTCACACATTTCTCAATTTAATGGTAAAAGAAGTCAGCAGCATTCGGTTACAGCTTTGAGATATATAGTTCAAATTTTGAACTATATATTAAATGTTGCAGATGGCAAAATAACCCCATGAAACATAGCACAGCACACAGTGAACCACAATGAAATGCACTTGAGCAAGGTACCATCCCCATCCCCGGGTGCTTTAAATTGCTGTCCTCTGCTCCACACGTGTATGGGTTAAATGCAGTCTCTGCAACACATATGTGTATGGGTTAAATGCAGAGGCTGTTTAAAGTGCCCAGGGAGCAGGGATGGGGATGGTACCTTGCTCAAGGGTACCTCAGGGCAGCCTCCCAATCCAGGGTCCAACTCCCTAACCACTTGGCCACCGTTTTTCACCACTATTGAACCATTACCAATATAATGTATAAAATACATAAAGATGTTGCTTCACTGATGAGCTTTGAACAGGAATTACAATGGCTATAATTACATTGTGACATTTGGTTTCTAACAACACCACTGTAAAGAAATCTGAGTCAAGAGGTTTCTCAACAGCCCAGCACTGTAAAGCAAATCTTTTAAACACTGGACACATCTAAATCACAGAATTACACAGAAAGCTGTAAATATCCGTTTAATTACCTTTGAAAGACACAAAGTCAGTGTAATCCAATGGAGGATATGAGGCCTGATTTAGCACGTAATTCAGGACACAGGAGCAAATAAACGCTGCTAGGCTTTTACAAGCAGAACTTTTTGGTCATTCTGTTTATTCAATTCAAAAGCGGGAAGAGGGAACATCTTAATTCAGACATACACACCAAACAATCATTTTCATCACGTAAACGCACTAAATACACCTGTAACGTTTATATACTGTTGTGCTAAAGTGTGTCACTGGCTGCCACAGATGCCGTAACATCTTGCATATCAAACCCAACGTCCAGGATTACAGGAAAGTGCTGGTTTAAAAAAAAAAATGTTAAAGAAAATATTTACCTATTAATTCTGCATCAGACTGCGACCTGGCGCTGTTGTTGTTGCATTAGGACGAGCCCACTCGGAGTCCCGCGACAGTCATCGCGACAGGAAGCGCTGCTTTCCGGCCAGACTCTTAAAGCAAGGACCACGACTGCTCAGCATAAGGAGGCGTCGCGCTTTGTCGATCTGCATGCAATGGAAATCGATGGCAAACCACAAAAAAAAAAAAACGCCTAGAAATTGACAGTCGTGACGACATCGGTTATGATCTGGCGAGAAGAGGTGCGGCAGATCCCTGAACAGTCAGGAGCCCGACAGCAGATATAGGCACTGTTTCTGCACGGCAGACTCTCGGTAATGTGTTTAAACGCGAGTCCATCCTGTTTGTAACCTTCCCGGAGAGATGAAGAGTCAGTCTGTAGAGATAAACAGCAAACAGACGGTCCACAGTGAAAGGAGGAGGAGGAGGGGGGATGCAGTAGCCGCGTTTCCAGCCCGGGTTTTTTTCCACTTTCTGTGGTGAAATATGAGTGTGCGTGTGTGTGATCAGGACCAGAAGGGCCTCATGCCTGTAGTGTAAAGCGAGTTTGCCCTCTATTTACGGCCTGGCGTCCTCCTTAGTAGGAGCTTCGACCCGTTCACTCCAGCGAGTGGCTGCCAGTGTCGAGCTGCTGCCGTTGGGCTGCGCTGACGGCGAGTCCAGTCAGACTCCGAGGCTCCGTTCGCTTCCATCGGGTTTATTTATCGCGCAGGGGTTCAGAAACCCGCCTCGATGCTGAGCTCGTCTGTGTGTGAGTGATGCTGAATTTGTGGCGGGCCGATTGAATCCAGGCCAGCTTGATGTGGCCCCATCCTCACCGACACGGCTGGAGACGCGTCCACGGGTGGGGGATCAGAACCCCCCTGTAGGCCTTTTACCTCCGAATTGAGCTCTTATGTCGTTTAGGGACGCACATAAAGCTGTTTTCAGGGGCGTTTTCGTGGCAGAGACTCGGGCAGCCCCTTTAATCCCTACCCACAATGCACCAAGACGATCGCTTCCCTGTGTGAGAGAGTGTGAGTGTGAGTGTGGCGCTGCATAGCTTTGTCGGCTCGTTTTTCTGTCCTCTCACACGTCCTACCGTCCGGTTGTGGGGACGGGACGATGGCGAGGTTGTCCACAGACTCACAGGGTGAGATCTGAGTTGGACCGGACTCTGCTGTCCTCCTGGCCTCCCGTCCTCCACGATCAGGAAATGAACCGCCGCTTTCGGTTTACGTTTTAGGACCAGTCGAGCTCCTGCTCAGCTCTGGACTAATATCCTCATCAGCGAGGCCGGTCCCTTTACTGTGGGCTCTCTGTGCTGGGACACACACTCAGCCCCTGGAGCTACACTGGTTGCTTTGCTGCAGTCTCGCCTAGTTGGTGTGGTTTTCAGTTTTTTATATCTGTTAACATCATTACTGTGGAGCTGCAGGAAGCCTTTGTTTAAAGCTCTTTATGCAGTAAGTTAAATACATGGATGTGCAGAAGGATGGCTTGTTTTCAGTGAAATGCTTCATGTCAGTAGAAAACAGACAGGAGAGCCAGTGTGGTTCCTGTGGATGTTTGTTCAGTTCACTTTTGGTTTAGTTTATTGAAGATCCGAAGCATATCTTGGTGACTACTGGACTTTTTCAAGGAGTTAAGCTAAAACGCACATTTGTAGTGTTAACATTAATAGAAGTCTGAATAAGTTTAAAATCCTTTCTTGATCAACTTGTTTTCTCACACTGCCTGCACAGTCTGGTCTGAAGCTCAATCTTCAGTCATTAGAGTCCATTTTTAAAATGTCTAATGGATCTGCAAGCACACGTTGAGCATGGTGTTGAGGATGCTTTTCAATATGCTCTTTTTGTTTTTGTCTGTCAGCAGGTACTGAGGCGTAAATCAAGGCTGTGATCACTAAGGACCTGCATCATACTTGCCTCACAAGCTTTACTGTAGGAGCACGGTTGAAGAGACCTAATGGAGGACACAGAAACTGAGCTGGTTTCATCTGAACCAGACGCTCTTGGGGCGGACTTCATCACAGTGGAACTCGACACCCAACCCATTGAGTATGTGGTCAAATGGGCCGAAGTTGGCTCTAAATTCACCATATCCTGTGTGAAAAAGGAATCCGACGAGAATCTTTGCTTCACATCTGAGCAGCTGGTTAAAACTGAGCCGGACGAGAGGTTCTTCGTCCCGTACGAGGCAGTATATACGGAGTGTGAGGATACAGATCCGAGCATGATTGCCTCACAGGAAGTGGTAAGGAGCGATTCGGGTGTGGACGAGAACATGGAGCTGGTTAGCAGTCACCTGGAAGAGGAGCAGGAGGAGGATGATGACGATGATGACGACGATGAGGAGGAGGAGGAGGAGGAGGAGGAGGAGGATGAGGAGGAGGAGGAGGAGGAAGAGGATGAAGGCTCTGACGGTGACTGGGAGGAAGAGGGCTGTCACTCCAGAGACAAACGCTACAACTGCCACTACTGTGGCAAAACCTACAGCCATTCCTCCAGCCTGGCACGCCACTTGCACATACATACATCAGGGGATCGTTCCTCCTCTCCTCCTAAAGCAAGGTTGGGGGACAACCAAAAGTTCCTCCAGTGCAACTTGTGCGGGGTGCGATGCAATGGCAAACGACTTCTGGCAATACACAAGAAATGCCACAAAACCAAGAGACTGCACACGTGCAATACGTGCGGCAAGACCTTCAATCACAGCTCTAGTCTGTCGCGGCATAGGCTGATCCACAAAAGAGGCCTGGACAAGAAATTGAAGCCACTGTATCCAACACCCACCCCTGCACCCATCGTAACCGTGACGCAACACAGACGGGGTCCAAGGAAAAAGAACCTGCTACCTGTGGAGGGCAACTTTGCGGTAGGTGAGCGGGAGAAGCAGTACCAGTGCACACAGTGTGACATGGTCTTCAGTAACTCTACCAGCCTCTCCAAGCACCAGGTGTCCCATGTGCGGCAGCTGCTCAACTCTTACGCCCAGGGCAAGGACTCCCTGGACAAGTCCTCGGACCTGAAGATCAGGCTGAAGCTCTGCTCCCGGGACAAGCCCAACTACTACACGCTATGTAAAAAAAATAGGCGTGGCAAAGGAGGCAGGCAGAGGATGCAGCTGCCACCTGACGACGAGTCTGACGGGCAACTCAGCCACAGTGATGCCTATGACAACAATGCGCATGGCAGCGAGAAGCGATATGGTTGCAACGCCTGCAAGAAAACCTTCGTCCGCCTGTCCAACCTCAAGCAGCACCAGCAGACACACGCCATGGGCAAACTGTACGAGTGTCAGCACTGTGGCAAGACCTTCGTCCACTCATCCAGCTTCTCGCGCCACAAGAAGGTCCATGCGGACCTCAAGCAGGCGCCCAAACAATGCAAACAGAGCCAGGTGATTGATGAGTCTGCCCCGGTGGAATCTGAGTCTGAGTGAGAAGACGGGCACCAGGAACTGTCCACACAGCTGATGGAAAGAGAGCCTCTTTTTTTTTTTTTTTTTTTTTTTTTTTTTTTTTTTTGTGTTCCTTTTATGTTTATCTTCTGTTCTTATGTTAATGGACAGATTTGACATTGCTTTCATTGTGAAGTGGGTTTGATGTCATTGGCTGTGTTGTCAGCAATTGGCTTCATTATCATTTTTATTTGACTTTGGTTAGGTTCTTGCTAGAGGATGTGCTGGCCATCTTTTGGCATTGTAAAGTAAAAGATTTGTACATTTTTGTTGACATTCCCTTTTTTTGGTCTTGGTTTGGGATGATTAATTTAAGGGCAGGCTAATGCTAATTTTTGCCAGTTTTGTAGTGTTATTTATGTCTCTTTTATTTGTTGTCAAATTGACTATCAGTGCAGGTGCTTTTGAATGCTTGCACTAGGTACCCTTTGGCACTGAAAAGTGAAGTACTTAAAAAAAATTAAAAAAAATCAAATAAATAAATAAAAAATAATAATAATAAAAAAAATAAAACAAACTAAAAACTGGGGAGGGGAAAGTCCAGGAGTCCAACAAGGCAAAGAACGGTTTGTATCCATCTTCCATGTTTGTGAGCACCGAGTGTTTTTGGCAGTGATGCTCTTCAATAGCTAGCGTTTCCAATACAAAAAGAATATTCAACAATGTGACCTTTTTAATTTATTTATTTATGTTCTATTTTGTGCTGAGTTACCACCTGCCCTTTAGCTTTTAACTTAAATCGACAAACTCTCCATGTTCCTCACATTAGTATTCTTAAATTCTTATTAAAAAAGAAGTACACACACCTAGAGACTTTAAAATGGTTGGTTTAAGTTAGAATTATAATTTGGCACGTTAGTTGTTTAGCCCTGCCTATTTAGTTTAGTTTTTCTTAAATATCTTTTTATTATTTTGGTTCGGCGTCTTCACCGCTCTTCACAGATTTGAATCAGTTCGTTTGATATGCACAGCTTTTGTTTTTTTCTTTCTTTCTTTTGTTCTCTTTTTCCTTCATCTGATAATTAAAGAGCGAAAGAAAAGGTTACTTGTCAGTTTTTATAACACACAAGACCCATAAGAGTTACGCGGAACTGCAGATTGTGGATTGGACGTCAGCGTGTGATACTGAATGAGTGATGGGGGGACAGTAACTTTAATATTAAATAGTGTGTGTGTGCATGAAGAATATACTGGAAATATACTCAAAAATATTTACATTTTAAATCTATCTGTAAAAATGAAAAAAGCTGAAGTGTGATGGGGACGTGTAACTTGTGTGAATGATCAGTTTGAACTTTGATTAATTTATGGACTAGCCAAGGGATTTCATATTTCAACAAAAGTTGCACTATTGTATTTATAAAAGAAGAAGCATTACATGTGAATTCGGAATTAAATGTCAAGGATAACAAAAAGTGCACCTTGAGAGATTGAAACTTCAACCCAGTACTGTTTTCACATTTATGATTTATAACACATCGATACTTTCATTCATTTTCACAAAGTCGTAACTGCTTTGAGTGACACCAAAGCTTTTCGGAAGCGCCTACACACGCAGCACTCGATCCGTTCTGCAGTCCAGTTCCACAGTCCACCTGCCGTTCTGTGCGTCCAGTTCCCTGTTCGTTTCCACTCAACTGTTTACTGTTCTAACTGAAATGGACTTACTGATTACTTACTTGCCAGCAGGTGTTTGACAAATGAAACCATGGGTGGTGTTGAGTTACCCAAATCAAGCACATTCTACACTTTATTGCATTCAGAATTATTTGTATGCTGTGGAAAAAAAGTGGGGAAAAAATAACAAAAGAAAAAAGCTTGGTACTTATTTTTTTTCTTTGTTTTGAAATAGTTCATCTGTTCTCCTTATGAGCTGAGGGTCAAATTCTCTTAGTGTAATGATTATTTTACTGTTGTGATTGTTTTCATGCCTCATTTCTCTCCTGTGGCAAACAGCTATAACCTTGTTTTATGCAGTTCGCTCCTTATTGTGGGTTCTGTCCATGTCACCTTTCACCGCTGCACACATTCTGCTGCAGTGGACCTATATCTAATATAGAGGTGTATGTTTTTGTATTGTGTTTACCATTAGATTACAATTTATGAATTTGCTGTCTTGCATTTTGTAATAAATCATTGGTTCAAGCAACGTCTGTATATTAGTTTCCATGAATACACATATATATGAGTGAATATTTAGTATACTCAGACATATTTACCCCTTGGTTTGAAAAGAAACTTGAAAAAGACATGTATTCTTCCTAAACCGAAAATGAATCAAAATTCCATAAACTGTAAACAAAACAAAATGTGTTCATTTGCTGGTCTTTATTTAATTGGGAAACAGATGGTAATTCAGTATCAAAATGATTTGAGGCTGGAAGTGCTCTGTGTATTCATATTCTGAAATATAATTTTAAATTCACGTGAGGTTGGTCTGTATTTTGTCGCTGCAGGATTTGGAATCAGTGCATTTGAGCTGAAGGAAAAGCTGCTGCCATTGTCAAAGTTGTCAGAAAAAAAATGCACGGACAAGAAAATGTGTGAATATTCGGCATCATTTTGAAATTTATTCCTCGTTTTCAAACATCCCAGCTGATCCACGGCTGAAAGGTGCTTTGTCTCTGTCTTGGTCCAGGGGCAGCATCCTTGTAAAGCTTCTTTTATCAGAGATGCACAGTTGCATAAGTTCTTTAGTAGCACTGTTTTTAACAAATCATGGATGAGGCCTCACTGGAGATCGATGTTACTGTGTTTCATTGGCCTGCCAGAAGAGGGTAGCAGAGCTTTATTACTGAGTTCATTTTGTGCCAAACGTCCTAAACGATAATAGCTTTATATATAGAATTATTTACACATTCCCATTCAAAGTATTGGACCAGCAAGGCCAGCACATTTGTTTTTGAGCTGCACTAAAGACATTTGAGTTTGAAATCAGATTTTCATCTTTTATTCCCTGGTATTTTTATTTAGAGACGTCAAACTGGAAAAAACATAGCACCTTGGGTATCTGACCAGGTGAGCAAGTGTATTATAAAGCTTTACAGTAAATTAAAGTAAATTACTCATTGGATTTCTTTCAGATGAAGTTATGGAGACGCTTGAAAGAGTTCAGGAGCATTTCTTCCGATTAGTTTCAGAATTCATTCAGCTAGGACTGTTGAAAGTTACATCATTGCTAATGATGACTGAGCTTGAACCTGAAGTAGCCATTCTAGCCTAAGCCGTGGCACTACCTCCACCATGCTTCACAGATGAACTTTTATGTTTTGGATAATTAGCATATCCTTTCTTTCTCCACACTGTAGTAAAGATAAAATTTTTCTGTCAGTCCATAGAAATTTGGTGAATAAACGTTTTGAGTCATATGTGTAGTTTTTTGTTTGATTGTTTGTTTTGATAAGTATTTTGCGTAAGGTTGTATGGCATTTAGTTTGTCTGAACAGTGAAGTATTCACTTTTCATCTAGTGAACAAGTATTATAGTATTCTTTAATCTTTTCTTTTGCTCTGCATTCATGTGTAGAATATCCATGAACGTTTTAAGTTGGGAATTAACCTCAGTGCCAAAGTCCTGGGTTTATGTAGGCAAACTCAATGCAGGATTGTAAAAAACCTTTTGTAATGCCATGGTGATGATTCAGACATTTTCTTCTTTAATTCTAAACACTGTGCAACTTCATACCATTTTACCAGCATCCTAATAAGACAAATCTTAAACTATTGAAAATGAAGAATTCCTTTTAACCTAATGAAATAGTTTCATTCAGATAATTAATTACTCAAATCAAATTGCAAAAGCATTTTTGCCCCAGTACGCATGTGCATAGACTTGCATTTCTCTAAAATGGTTTAGAAAACTAGTATTTTGGTAGTAGTAGTTAATAAAATCATTTTTAAGAACTTCACTTAAAATAGTCCACTATGAGTAACATAATTCCCACCAGTACTGGGATGCATATGTCTCTTGATGTCCTCTGTGGGACTTCCTATGTTATGTTTATGGCAAACTAATGTTAATTTATTCAAGAAGGAGGAAGTGACAGGGATTAGGATTGAGAAATGAACTGGCATTGGAGGTAAGACATATACATATATAAAGATGCTATGTGGGTGGAGGACCTCTGGATCAAGAGGTCCCCGGTTCGAATCCCACCTCTAGCACTACCACCTGAGCAAGACCCTTAACCCTTAACTGCTCCAGGGGGATTGTCCCTGTAATTAGGACATTTAAGTTGATCTGGATAAGAGTGTCTGCTAAATGCTGCAAATGTAAATGTAGCAAGAGTAGTAAAACAATGTCAATGTGCACTCACTTACTTGCTCACTCACTCACTCACTCACTCACACACTTACTCTAGGTGGCCCATCAAAATAATCAAATTAAACAAAAAGAGAGAAAACAAAAACTGATGGACTCCCAGGTGATAGCAAGGCTTAATCTTTGTGGTAGTGTGCACCTTTAAGCCAGCCACTAGGGATGCACAAGTTAGCGTATTTCTTAATGCTGGTTCCAAGGGACATTGAAAGAGATTTATATTGGATTGGCCAAGGCCCAGGTTAACAATGACTGCCACCAGTTAGCCATCAGGAGGCTGCAGGTTGAAACTGGGCAACTGTCGGCCAAAGGAGAAGAAGAAAAAGAGGAGGAAGGCATGTCTGGAGGCATGAGGAGAGAAGGAAGTGTAGGAGAGTGGAAGTGAGGGTAACTAGCTAATGTGGAAGACTAGACTAAGAGGGAAGGTTTTTATTTTGTGTATGCAAGAGAATAGATGGAAGGAGTAGTAAGGGCAGATGAATTGGATGTAAAGATTGAGAATCATGGTAGGTGTTTTCCTGAAGGAAGAGTATGTCAAGAGAGCTTTGGAGAGAGTGTCAGATTTGAGAGAGTTATGAGTAGGAAACTAGAATTCAAAGATGGGATTATGAATGTTGCTAGTACTTATGCCCTACAAGTAAGCTGTGAAATGGAGGAGAAAGATGTTGTAAGTAAGCTGGAGTAAGTTAGATGTTATGATGGGGAGTGTATACAGAGGAGAGAGAGTGGTGATTAATGGGCATGTTAGGGAAGGCAACTCAATGATGAGGGGGTGTAGGAATGGGGTGAAGGAGATTTGCCAAAATGACGGAAATAGATGTAATAACTAATTATTTCAAGAAGAGGGAGGAGTCAAGGGTGACATACAAGAGTGGAGGAAGTTGCACACAGGTGGATTATATACTTTCCAGGAGGGTCAGTCTGAAGGAGATTGGAGACTGCAAAGTAGTGACAGGAGAGTGTAGCTAAATAGCATATTCTGTAGTGGTCTGTGATGGTCTTGGAGGTCAAGAAGAGGCGGAAAGTGAAGGCATGGAGGATCTGTAAGATGAAGAATGAAGAAGAAAGACTGCAAGGTGGAATTCAGGCAAAAGACTGGGAGGTAGTGACGAGACACCAGATTGCTGGACAACTACTGTGGAAATGGTAAATGAGACAGCTTGGTGTGACATCTTGGCTAAAGATAGGAAACTATGATGAATTGTATGGGAGGTTGGACAGAAAGGAGAGAGAAAAGGAGCTCTACTGATTGGGTAGACACAGAGACAGAGCTGGGAAAGATGTGTCAGGGCAATAACCTGGAAGTATGATAGCAAAGTAGGATAGCAATGAAAACATACTCACAATTGAGCAGTTTTTTTTAAACAAAGGATAGAGTACTTTCAGGGGCTGATGAATGAAACAAATAGGAGAGAGAGAGGAGACTGGAAGATGTGAGTAGATGAATGAGGAAGGGCAGTGAATTAGTAAGATGGAAGTAAGGGTAGCGATGAACAGGATGAAGAACGAAATGGCTATGGCTCAAGATGACATGTTGCTGAATGAGATGTTTATTAGAGATGGCAGTGGAAAGTGCAACAACCTTGGAAAGGGAGAGGAGAACAATAGAATGGTTAGGATGCAGGGAGTAAAAGTGAAGGAGTTGAAATACTTGGGACCAACTGTTCGGAGTAAAGGTAGAGGGTAGAGGTAGACAAGATGTGGAAGAGGTGATAGGGGCAGGGGTGGCCTAGTGGTTAAGGACTTGGCCCAAGGATCAGAAAGTCATATCAGTCATATCAGTAGGTCGCCCTGGGTACCCTTGAGCAAGGTACTGTCCCCATCACTGCTCCCCAGGAGCTTTCAATAGCTGCACATGTATGGGTAAAAAGCAGAATTTCATTGTGGCTCACTGTGTGCTGTGCAGTGTTTCACAATAACGAAAATCTTCACTCTCTCTTTTTCACTTTCATGCATAGAAGAGAGTGCGAGAAGGCTTGGAATGGGTGGAGATGAGTGGCAGGAGTGATCAGTGACAGATGGGTATCAGCAAGAGTGAAAGGAAAGGGTTACAGGGCATTAGCGAGACCGGTTATGCTATAAGGGCTGGAAAAGCTAACGAGAAGACACGAGGCGGAGCCATTAAAGACATGAAATTGGCTGATCAACTGTGGTTACCCCTAAACGGGAGCAGCCGAAAACAGAAGAAGAGCATGTACCTTTCCCCCACAAACCTAGCACTGAAGAACCAGAAGGAGGGAAAGCATCAGGATACAGGAGAACAGGAGACTTGACATTGATTAGACATATGATGCCACAAGTAGCAGCTATGGGGAACATAAACTCAGGGACATTGTGAACAATGCTCACACAGAAAAAAGTAAAGGGCTCTAGCAAGGCCTTGCACATCCCTGTCAGTACAGATGGCTTGATATGCAGGTGGAAAATTTATGCAGCCCTGTCTAATTGTCCCTGGAAATGTAAGTCATGCAAGATTTCACAATGCAGACAGCCCAAGCAGTCACTCAGAAGGAGGCACAGGATGATCTGAACTCCCAAAAAGGTGTACATAGATGCTCCTTCACATTTTTACACAATAAATAATAAATCTCAGGCTGTTTGTGTAATTGAAAGTCAGGTGGAATGGTGACTACCCTTGTCGTTGTGAAGTGCAGCACAGCGCAACACAATGAAATTCAATTGCTGCGTTTCACCCATACACGCGTGCAACAGGGGGCAGCTATTGAAAGCGCTCGGGGAGCAGTGACAGGAACGGTACCTTGTTCAGAGCAACCTACTGGTGAGGGAATTGAACCCACAATCTTCTGATCCGGGGCTGACTCCAACTGATCGAAATGTAAAAAAATCCCAGACCAGTAGGTTGCCCTGAGGTACCCCTGAGCAAGGTACCATCCCCATCACTGCTCCCTTGGCACTTTAAATAGCTGCCCCTGCTGAATGGTGTGTATGGGTTAAAAGCAGGGGTTGTATTTTGTTGTGGTTCACTGTGTGCTGTGCTGTGTTTCACAATGACAAATAGTCACTTTCAAGTTCAAGAAAACAGTAAAATAAAGACAGCATTACTTTAAGACCATGACTACGCAGAATTTAACAAGAAGCAAGCTTTTCTCAGTCTCAACAGGAAATAGGGTTTTATGAGCTTTCTTGGTAATGAAGCTGGAGGGTCCTTGTGAGATTCTCAGTAATGTGAACACAGAGGAACGTGCTCTGGGCAATCTCAATTAAAGGAGCCATTGATATCAAGAAGAAAGTGATTATGATTTGTCCCTGCTGAAAACAGCAGCCATTTAATTTGTTTGTTCTCTTTCAGACACAGGTTACCGGTTCTTCCCCTGTCAGTGAGCCAGTTGTCAGTTAACCCTCACTCTTTGAATACAAAAACATAAAAAAACAACAACAACAACAACAACATTATGTGAGTAAACATGAAGGGGGTATATACAGTAGGAGTATTTTAAATAACACTGTTATAATGTTTATTTTAATTAATTGTAAAGAATTAATTTTTGTTTTTTTACAGACTCTATACTAAATTTATATACTATACATTTTGAATATAGCCTTAACTTTATTAGTACTTATACTATACTAACTATACTATAATACAGTATACTGTTGTTTTAGTATATACAATGCTAACAACAACAAAAATAAGTTTAATACATATAATAAGTGGTTATTATTATTACTATTATTATTATTATTATTAGTAGAAGTAGTAGTAGTATTTTCATCATCATCATTATTATTATTGCTATTATTATTATTGATATGATGATGATGAGGATGGTGCTTTTTATTATTATTATTATTATTATCATTATTATTATTATTATTATTATTATTATTATTGTCATTGTTATTATTATTAGTATTATTATTTTCATCATCATCATCATACTTGACTTGATCATTGTTATTATTATTGATGTTGTTATTACTACTATTTTTATTATTAGCATTATTGATATGATGCTTATGATGATAATGATTTATTATTATTATTATTATTATTATTATTATTATAATCCATTCCATCCATCCATCCATTATCTGCCGCTTGTCCCAAACGGGGTCACGGGGGAGTGCTGGTGTCCAACCCAGTGCACACAGGGCGAGGACGGGGGACGCACCCTGGACAGGTCACCAGCCCATCGCAGGGAATTATTATTATTATTATTATGTTTTCTAGTTCACACAGATATCTACCATGAGTTCAGGATGCAAACTGATATCCCTGCCTTAACTAAATCCTGTAGTTGATAATTCAGTGCTCTCTGTGTATTGTGGGAATTGTTACTGCATAGTTTTAGTTTCACATCTCAGTGTGATTTTGCTGTTGAGTTTCTATTGTGATCTGCTGGTAGGCCTCGCACCAGTGAGCCAATGGCGTGGAGGGAATGCCCTATATAAGATGGTCGCCTTCCATTGTTTTCGTCTGCCTTTACAGTCTGTGTGGTGACTGTCTGTCCAAACTGGGACTTTTTGATTTTGTAGTGGTGGTGTGACTTCAAAGTGACTTCCCACAGCGGGGCGTTGTGATTATGGAGGATCAACACCCAGACAACTGGGAGAAAACAACCTTCACTACACAAATGAGCCTTTGTCAATTTGAATGGATGCTATTTGTGGTTCGTAGTACCCCTGCCACCATCCAGCATTTGGCATGTCTGGGTGAAGATGATTACTTGTTGATTTGTTTAGATGCTAGCAGCAGTGAAAGAATGGCCATGTCCAATGACTGTGAGGGAGGTGTGGTCATTCCTGGGATTCACTGGGTACTATTGGTTTATACTGAGCTTTGGAATGAATGTCGCCAGCCCTCCATGGGGGTAAAGTGAACTAAGGCTTGTGGGGAGTCCTTCCCTTTCACTTAAGAAGGCCCTTCTAGAGGTCCTGGTAATAGCCTATGCTAACTAAACGCTAGTTTTCCACCTGTCCATTGATGCCAGTTTGTAAGGAAACAGCGCCATGTTCGCCCAGGTGCAGGAGGGCCAAGAGAGGGTGACTGCTGGTGCTAGACAGAGCTTGAGAGGAATTAGCAAAATTACTGCGCATTCAAATTAGAAAATGGACTACTTGTGGGGTACAGCATTTAAAATTTACACTAACCATCAGCCCCTGTGGCAACTGAAGGCTGCCAAGCTCAGGGTGGTGGAAAAGCATTGGGCTGGCCAATTGGCATCATTTGATTATAACTTACAAGCTGGGGTGTGAACACCAGAATGCAGATGCAATTTTAGGTGGCCCAGACTGACAATAGTGGCATGGGTGAGGATTGGGCAGAGCAGCAAGGTGAAGATCCAGTGTAACAGTGGGTGTTTTTGACGATGAAACATTCTGTTGAAGCAAGGAGAGAAATGGCATGGGCAAATCGGTGACTGATGGATGACTGGACCAATCTGAATGTCACTTTGGGGGTGCTCCTAAACCAGTCATCATGAGGGCACAAAAAATGCTGGACAAGGGTTGTCCCTAGGGCAACAGCAGGTGTGGGAAGAGCCACATAGTGCTAGTACATGCCTGCAGATGTCCAGTGGTGATGGCACTGCCACAGCAGTTTCATTGGCCTGGGATGAAGAGTAATATGTGAAATATGCAGTGGTGACATTATGGTAGCTGCCTGGTGCCCACCGCTCATGGTGTTAGTCCCAGCTACCCTTGGGAGGTTTTGGCTGGTGTAAATCTGTTTCCAAATGTACTTTTTGAGATTGACCTCTTCTCCAGATTTGCTTTTGCAATGCCAACAAGAGACTAAATGGCAATAACTTTTTAGTGAAGCTAATATTCAGATTGACTCCCATTTCCTTATAACAGGGATCTTGACCAGGATCCCAATGTTGGTAGTGCTTGAGGTGGGAATCAAACAAGCAACCTCTTGATCCATAGGTGAATATCTTTCCACTAGACCACCTCCATCTCCAGTGAGCTGGGAGGAAGTCACTCTGGTGACTACTGGTGTTCCAGTGTTAGTGGCTGCTCTCTCCCCAGCGGCCAGCCTTCAAGTCTCAGGTGTGATATTTATTGATGCAAAAAAGTGTTGACAACACCCTATCACCCACAGGGAAATGATGCTTGTGAGCACTGGAGCCTGAACCTACTATGTTTATTGATATGCTGCTGCTGGCAGTGCAGGGTCATTGGACTACAACCCCCATAGCAGGACTGACCTGTTTCCATTTTGGGTTCTGTTTAGGAGACTGTGAAACCTGGTGCACCAATGGTGGGAGTGTGTGATCTGGCCATGGGTGAGGGTGGTTTAGAGAGGGTGAAGAGGCACTGGATGTGTTTGTGGTCCTGCTGTAAAACCTTTACCAGCAGGCACAGGGTAAGGTGGGCCCATATTGGTGTGGTGGACTTTGGGTGGGGCAGTGGGACCTGCAGAACCTGGAAATTTCGATTCGTAATGTGTAAGCAGAGTGTGGAAATTGCCATTCAGATCATCGACAGCACAACAGTGATTAGAAGAAAGCAGTTATGGAACCACAGTTGTGGAGTATGGAAGGCTAAAGGGGACAGGCAGATCTGTACGGCCAGTGGGGAATGCAATGGGACCATGCATGGAAACTCTGTTGGGTTTTGTCATATTCTGGGGTTTGTTTTTTGTTCTGGCCAATTGGTGGGAGCAAACCAGCCAGGGACTGAGAAAATGTTGGTCAGGTTTATTTAGGTATTGTGGATGGTTTTGTTGTCCTTGTGTTTTTGGTCTCTGAATGTGAAAATCGGCTTAACGAGTGCTGTGTGGAACTTGTGTGGCTCTTAGTGTACTGGCCAGGAGGAGCAGGAACCAGACCATAAGTACAAGAAAGACATTGTCTTTTACAACTGTCCCAAACAAACTTTTTAAAAAAATGTATTTAAAACTTCTTATCTGTGTGTTCTTGTTTATTGCTGTTGCTCCAGGAGATCCTAATGGGTTAGAAAAATGTATTAGTCACGAATAAAGAAAGAAAGAAGAAAAGAAAGAAAGAAAAAGAAAGAACAGTGTGAAGAAGTGTGCTTTTTTTACCACTGTTCACCACATTTTCTTGATCAGTAATGTCATGTATTTATTTTTAATGACACTGAGTCTTTTTTAAATTTTATGTAATATTATTTTGAGTCAAAGACTGTTGTAAAGTACCTCAACATAAACTCTGGTACTAACTAATTTTTGCATTATGTGGTTTTGGATTAAAAGGAGAGTACAGAGAGATTTTGCCCATTGCTGTTTTTGTTTGCTGGTGCTGGTGAACAGAATGCTTGTTACTTGGGAATTTCATAACATCCGGTGAGTTACAGAGAATGATATGTTCTGCTTTTGAGTTTTGGTTCCTCTCAGTGTTTCTTCCTCATGCGTTTAAAGAGATTTCCTGCTACTGTCTCTCTTTAAGTTAGTAACAACATTAGTAACCTATTCTTACAGCTTTGGTGTAACATCTGTCTTAAAAGTCATGTACAAATAGAATATATTAGTGCATAAACCGCACATCTGGAAAGGAATGACAAATATGAAGGGCTTTGTGGATGAATCTGATAATGATTTTCTGAAAAAGAAAGCCAACCCAGCATTTGCATCTGTAAAAGCCAACTCTAACTGTCACATGCATGCCCAAACCCACAGAGGGCGCCTGATTACCAAGTAAAAATCCTTTTTTAATCCAAGACCTCCCTCTGGTTGCCATAGCATCCCATCAGATGAAGAGGTGAAGGAATGTGCAAGCACAGAAAGAAGGAGAGAGAGAGAGAGAGAGAGAGAGAGAGAGAGAGAGAGAGAGAGAGAGAGAAAGAAAACAAGCCCCCATTAGAATTCTGGAGCTGCAGCTGGGAGTTCTCGGGCCATCGAAGTGAAGCAAAGAAGTTTGCCATTGTTGCCAAGCTCGCAGGCCTGGGCTTCCTGGCAACCCTGAAGTGAATTAGCCAGGCTTTTCTGTGGGGCCTAGAAACAGCTCCTCTGTTCATCAACAAAAAGCCCATTGAGAAGAAGGGAGCACTGGCCTCCCCAGGCCTCCTGAAAAGCTAACCCCGAGCCAATGAATGAAGGCCCCTGTTCCCCTCTAAGACATTGGCTGCTGTGGGAAATGCTGGTGATGTCATTATCAATGCATTTTCTTACTGTTCCCACCTTTTTTCCCCAGCTTCCCTCACACCCATCCTCCTCCCCACCCTACTGTTCCCTTCCTGTTCCATTTAGGTCCCCATTATGAGATGGATCTCACTGCAAATCCAAAAATGGGGGTAAAGAAAACTCTTGAGACTTGGTTTCTAGGGAAACATGGAAGCAGTGCAGTGGCCTTGTGGGGGTGGGTGAGTGGATGGGTGGTGGTGGTTTGTGTTGGTCTTTGAAATCAGTTTGGAGGGGATGAGACCAGCAGGAATTTGGATGTCTCCAAAACAAATTTGTAATCCTTCACTCTCCAGGCTTTTGCTCAAACAAAGGTTTGAAAGTCTAATGGTGTGTGTGATCTCACAAGATCCTCTGCAGGCTGCCTGGGCCTCTTCCATTAAACCCCCTGATCCTTGCTTTGAATAGTAAATACAGGTGAACCTGTTAGTCCTGTAATGAGCTATCTTATAACTTCTAGCTTATCTTTCACATACACATAGATATCAGCAGTGCATGGTCTTACAGTGGGTCTTTTGTTTGACTTTTTTCTTGTAGTATCCTGCAGATGCAATTGCTCAGTCAATCAGTCAGTAATTTCACACACTGGCGATGGAAGACACAAAGAAAATACTGCCAAGCACTGACTTGCTGAGTGTAGGAGTGAGAATGGCAGTATGTCTGTTTATTCGAAGATAAAATAAGATATACTTTAATTTGACTTTGACTTTATATTGTATTGGACAAAACACAAATATTATATATATATATATATATATATATATATATATATATATATATATATATGTGTGTCTGTGTGTGTGTGTGTGTGTGTGTGTGTGTGTGTGTGTGTGTGTGTGTAGATATATATAAATGTATGTATATACAGACATAGTGTCTACACATTTAAAACACTGATACATTGTTCACTAGGCCTTGCCTTTAAAGGACCAAATGATTCTTAGAGACCAATTGTGAAGATGGAAAGGCTCTCACGGTGCACTGCAAGAACACTTTTCTCACTTGCTTGGCCACCATTCTGGGTCATTTAGACAAACTTTCAGTGCCACTATGGTGTTTCTCTTGGTGCCAAGTGTTTGGAGCTCAGTTTATTCACTCCTCTCACACTGTGCTTGGAGTACAGGGAGAATTAGTATACAGAACATATTCTGACATGCTTTTAAGGAGACGCGAGAAAGAGGGAAAGATAATTGTCTTCATTTTCATTCCCACAGCTGCAGAACAGCCACAGATTGATTTAGTACTGGAGAAGTATTTTAATGGTTCTTTTGCAGTTTCGGGTTAATGTAATTAACAGAGGAAGCTATTTGAATATATTTCAGTATTCACTGAGAACGCATTTTGACCCACATCAGTGGCACTGGTGATATTTGGTCAGTTTAGCTGTACACTGAGAGGCAATGTGATGAAAGGCTTTTCTAGCTTCAAGAATTAAACATACACTGACTCGAATGATTATTTTCATTTTGTCTTTGAAAAGCCTATTCTGATATTCTGAAATGAAAAATTATCTCTTTCCTCTTTCTTCAATGTTAATCCCATCCTCCGGCTCCTCACGTTATGGGAACTCTTGACAAGGGCCAAAAAAACAAAACAAAAAAAGCTGTTGTACTGGTGTGCTTTTTGACAGTCTCTGAAGCAAGCATTGCTATGTTCTGATAAAGCCAGTGCTTAATGGAGTGGGCCTCAGCATGTGCCGAGGGGCATGAGAACTAGATAAGCAAGAGCTAATTACTTCTCCTTTACAATAGAAAAGGGTTCAGCTTTGCTCATTTTGCTCTTGTTTACAATGCACCAGTGCTGCCCAAGGCCATCAAATCAACACGAAGTATCACTGATTCCTGTAGTCGGGTGTTTAAGATGTACAGCAAAAGCATTTTGCAGCTTTCCAGTTCACTGTTGTGGACCTCAAAGACTTTTTGGAGAAACAAATGCTCAAAAAGGAGTTGAGTGCAGCAGAACCTCTGTGAACATGTGTATTTGTGTAATGAGGGAGGGTGTGGTTTAAGGAGATCAATATCCTAAATCAGGCTGTGCAAATTTATTTGGCAGCTTCTTTTCTTCAGGTAAAATGGGCCAAAAAAGAGAGAGAACTTTTATTTTAAAGAATATTATAAATTATTATTATTATTATTATTTTGCAGCATTCTTGATATTGCTAAGATATTATCACATAACCATCAAATGGTTTGTTGCAAATGGTTAACAGGGTCACAAGAAACATGTTGAGAAAAAAAGACAAAAACTAAGTGCCCAAGATTTGAGAAGAATCAAATGTGAAGCTACCAGGAACCCATGATCCTCCAGTGCTGCCATATTCCAGAACTGAACCTACCTACCGAAACCTGACCATCACTGAACAAGACACATAAACTAAAACTTCAAGACTGGGCCAAGAATTATCTCAAGACAGATTTTTCAAAGGGTTTATGGACTGATGAGATGAGAGTGACACTTGATGGACCAGATGGGTGGGCCTGTGGCTGGATCAGTAATGGGCATAGAGCTCCACTTCCACTCCATCTCCAGCAAGGTGGAGGTGGGGTACTGGTATGGGCAGGTATTATTACAGATGAGCTAGTCGGACCTTTTCAGGTTGAAGATGGACTCAAAATCAACTCACAAACCTGCTGCAAGTTTTTAGAAGACATGTTCTTCAAAAAAACATGGTTTAGGAAAAAGTCTGCATCTGCATCAAAGACCAGTATTTTTATGCAGGACAATGCTTACAGAAGAAAGAATAATGACATGACCCCCTCCTCACCTGAACTAAACCCTACTGAGAACTTGTGGACCTTCTTAAACGGGAGATTTACGGGGGAAAGGAAAATAGTCCACTTCTCTGAACAGCGTCTGGGAGGCTGCGGTTGCTGCTGCACAAAAAATTGATCGTCAACAGATCAAGAATCTGACAGACTCCATGGATGGAAGGATTATGACTGTTACTGAAAAGAAGGGTCGCTATACGGGTCGAATGTATTTTATTTTGTTGAAATGTCAAACAATTATTTGTTCATTTTTTGTTGTTTATTAGTCTCACTTTAACAGGTGAAAATAAACAAGTAAGAGGGGGAAATTTTAGTTTTTCATTTAGTTGCGTAAAAATTATGCCCACTAATAGTTGCCTAATAATTGTGCACACACACATGTATTCCCCTGAGAATGTTCACACTCACATTTCCTTTGTAAAACATTCAGGTTTCAGGGTTATTAACATTTTGGATTGACTGATAGCTCTGGACTTAAAATTTTAATCCTCAAAATTAAAATTAATCCTCAAAATACTAATTTGTAAGGAGTAAAAAGTACAGATATTTATGCTTAAGTGTAGGGAATAAAATATTAAGTTGTAAGAAATACAAATACTGTTCCCTCCAGAAGCAAAGCCAATTCATAATTCACTGAAGAGATATTTGAGTGAAAGAAGAATATGAGATTACATTTTTTAATTTTTTTTCCTGGTATGTACATTTATGTGTGTTAAAAGTTAAATAGAACAGTGTCTTATCTTTCTGACCACTCAGTTTGTACTGGAGCATTAAAGGCTGACAGGTGCATTGGTTATTCAGGTACAGTGCCTTGCAAAGGTATTCAACCCCTTGGCATTTTTCATGTTTTGTTGCCTCACAACCTGGAATTGAAATGGATTGTTTGAGAGTTTGCACAATTTCATTTAGAGGACATGCCTACAACTTTGAAGATGAATTTTTTTTTTACTGTGAAGCAACAAGTAGCACAAAATAACAGAAAGCCTCAGTGTGCATAACTGTTGACCCCCAAAATCAGTACTTTGTAGAGCCACCTATTGTGGCAATTACAGCTGCAAGTCACTTTGGATAAGTCTCTATGAGCTTGCTGCATCTTGCCACTGGGATTTTTGCCCATTCCTCAAGGCAAAACTGCTCCAGCTCCTTCATATTGACTAGGCAATTCCAACACATTTAAATATTTCCCCTTAAACCACTGGAGTGTTGCTTTAGCAGTATGCTTCGGATCATTGTCCTGCTGAAAGGTGAACCTCGGTCCCATTCTTAAATCACAGGCAGAGTGACACAGGTTTTGCTCAAGAATATCCCTGTATTTAGCACCATCCATCTTTTTCTTGACTCCGACCTGTTTCCCAGTCCCTGCTGCTGAAAAACATCTCCACAGCATGATGCTGCCACCACCATGTTTCACTGTGGCGATGGTGTTCTTGGGGTGATGGGATGTGTTGGGTTTGAAAAAAGTAAAATTTTAGTCTCATCTGACCAGAGCACCTTCCTCCATACATTTGGGTAGTTACCCACATGCCTTCTGGCAAACTCTAAATGTGCCTTCTTATTTTTAATGTTAAGTAATGGCCACTCCATAAAGCCCAGCTCCATGGAGGATATGGCTTACTGTGGTCCTATGGACAGATACTCCAGTCTCTGTGGAACTCTAAAACTCCTTCAGGGTTACCTTTGGTCTCTGTGCTGCCTTTCTGATTAATGCCCTCCTTGCCCGGTCTGTGAGTTTTGGTGGGTGGCCCTCTCTTAGCAGATTTGTTGTGGTACCATCTTTCCATTTAAAGATGAGGGAATTGATGGTTCTCCAGGGGATTTGGATATTTTTTCATAACCCAACCCTGACTTTTACTTCTCAACTTTGTGCCTGAAAAAAAGGTGAATACTTTTGCAAGGCACTGTAATTCCTGTTACGATGATTGTTTAAACTATGTTTAAGCCCTTGATATCAGATCTGATATCCTGATATATGATATAAAGCGATGGTTGAAGGATAGTAAGATTAAAGAAAGTCTGGCTTTTAACTGTCAGCACTTCTTGCTTGATTTTATCTAGCGGCTCTTGTTTTTCACAGGTAAGTTGTAAAAGAAAAATGTGAAGTTATATAAACCAGGACTGCTCTAAGCTATTTCATGCAGACAATGATTGACCTAGTTCATGATTATCAGAGGCTAAATGTTCTGTTTGGTTCTCTGTAGGGTGTTCTATGGTGTGTGTTAGAGACCCAGTAAATGTTTAAAAGTGTTAAAAAAAGGTCTTCTACACAAGTCAGTCACAATCTACTCATCTGTAACATCATGTGTACCATCCACTTAATTGTTGATTAATGGGAGAAACTGAAATGAATCATAATAACTTAAGTACATCTGAAGAAATTACTTTTTGTGAATGTGAAATAAATTTTAAAGCTTCATTCACACATCAGGGCATATTTAGACCACTAGCGTATTATGTCTTCTTTTTTTAGCTTGTGTGCTAATAATTCATGAGTAATAGTGACAGTTCAGTGTGCTGAAATCGGACCAGCACAGATCAGAATCAGAAATGGTGAGATATGAGTTGCCTGTCTGAACAAGGCCAAGAAGAGGCTGCTTAAGTGGGTTTTGACACCAGTTTGTACAACACACTGTTCTGTATAAAAATGGCCTGCACATCAAACACTAAACATGTCTCGGCTTGTTGGTTCCAGTGAGTGGGAAATTGCACGTTCACTTCATAGCTCACTATGTGCTTTAATGACTGCTGCTGATGCAGAGGGATGCTAAATACTTGCATACCCTGGAGTCAGCAGCAGCAGACTACAGATCCAGTACGCCACCCTGTCACCAGAAAACTGAACCTGAGCACCCTGTATGGACATGAAGGTCAGTGGTGTTCCTGGCCTGGTGAAGGTGATCCCCATTTCCCTCTAAAAACCCTCTCAGGACTGTTTAGTTGAGCTGGGTCGTTTCGCCTTACCCCAGCCTGCTTATGTCTGCCCCCCACCTCTCCTTCTGCCAAGCACAATTACTCTCTCATTAGCCCCCCAGCCCCTCCCTTTCTCACAGCCTTGCTGCATTGTGTTACATTAGGATAAAAAGGTCTGGATAATGTGTGTGTGAGTGAGAGGGTAGAGGGAGCTCTTAAGAGCAGTGGGCAACGTTTGCCGATTCAGTGGGAACCTGATCTCACCCAGAGCTCCTTCTCTCACATGCAAATCCAGACATGAATCTCTCCACTTCACTCTCACTCTGTCTCCCTCTCAGCCTGTCTCTCTTTAGATGAACAGTTTGAATCGTTGAGTTTGTGCAGTTTTAGTTGTCAACCCAAAGAGTTGCTACACATTTAAGGGGCCCATGTCATGATGAATCTAATCTTTCTTCCTAAAGAGGTTAATATAGTATAGAAACAAGGGTGTAAGGGTTACACCTTTGGTGTAAACAGCACAGCACTGAACCCCATCCTGCAGCCTCTGCATTTATTAATTCATCCATTCATTATGTGAGCCACTTAAACTAACCAGGGTTGCTGAGGGTGATGGAGCCTTATAGCAAACAAAACTAGGACAGGTCACCAGTCCATTGCAGGGCAGACGCAAACACACTCTCATACACGTCTTTGGACTGTAGGAGAAAATTAGATCACCCGGCAGAAGCAGGAAGATCATGTAATGTCACAAAGAAAGCTTCCTTGGTTACTTCAGCAGGAAGTCAAACACAGCACCTCCTCTCTGTGAGGCAATAGACTATCACTAGCCTCCATGCTACACTCCTGCTCATATATTCAAATTTATCAGCAAATAAAGCTGTTTTTGTCACAAAAACCAGTATATTTATATATGTCCACATACTCAGATTATAGCAGTTTTAGCCCTGCCTACTGTTTGAATGAACAGTATCAGAACAATATCTTTGCACAAGATATGCTGACCAGTCAGAACAGAAAACATTGAAGATGGATAAAGAGTGACGAGTGATAAAGAGTAAAGATATTAAAGAAAAGTGCAGAACATGGCCCTTTAAAAATAAAAGGCATTTACAGAGTTCTTTTAGCCGCTAAATGGCTTTTTAGTGGATTCAGTTTCTTTTAATGGGTCTACTTTAAAATGATACTTTTGCATTTTTCAATATGATCACAGTCTGCAATCTTCCTCTATCCAATCTCTGATCTTTATCAGCAGCACACGGTCGATTACTTCAGACAACATTCTCCTTGCACTTAGTAAAAGAACAGACAATCTATTGATTCAAAATACACAGGCAGGAGTGGCGGATGGAAATAAAAAAATGTTTCTTTAAAGAATCCTCCATTCAAAGATTCCTTAGGAAACTAAAGGTGATTTTTATAAGGCAGTGGTTCCTTGACTTGGCCCTGGAAGCCTGTCTGCCCTGCACGTTTAAATGTTTTCCCTGCTGCAACATATCCCATCAGCTGAATCAGGTGTGTTGGAGTAACATGCAGAGGTTGGATGTCTTCAGGAACAGGGTTAAAAACTAGCATCACTAGATTGATGTGTTTGCACTTTGTATACATGATTTTTAATTTTTTTTTGTTGCCAAAATGTTTTAAACAAAACCTGCTTCCTATGGTACAGGAGTGGATGTCTGTATGTCTGTGTAATGGCTCAATGTTAGACGGATACATATACAAAGCCTTCGGTCTGATATCCTTGCTTATTTCATGCGTTCTTGTACACGTTTTCTGAAAGCCTGTAGATTCAGCTGGAATGGAGAAGTACCTCGAGAAGTTGTGTGGGTAGTGCAGCCAATAGTTCAAGGGAGACAAGACAAATTTTTAAAATTATGGAAAGCTGAGATCATGTAATGTATTTAATGACTGGTACATCATTTCAACCTCCTCCAGTGTCTCAATATTTGCTGTTGGAAACTTTAGAATCTACTTTCTAAGGGATGAAGGACTTAACATCCGTGCCAATGTAGAGAATGCATGTAAGCAGTGATTTTCATTTGTGAAAGGTGCATAAATGAGACTTTAGAGTCTGTGTTCGGGAAACATGAACAATAAAAACATGCGTACCACATGACAAATACATAAAGCTTGATTCAGACAAACAGCTTTCTTTCAGGTGAGTTCAAATGAAATGGTACAGTTCACGTTTGCGTCATGTGCTCCAGAAAAAAAAGCATTGTGATTAGCTAAAGGGGGTAAAGTATAACAGAAGAAAACACCTAAACGTCTTCTGTCTACAGATGACATGCTATCACCCACCTTTTCCATGAATGCAAGGCTATTATAGCAGCTGTTTTCATTACAAGGTGCACTAGTTTATTCTACCACTCGTTCCTCGTCTCGGCAAGGATGGCATGCATTCTAGACTTAATATCCTCTCTTGCTCCCACTGTATAATTGACGCCCCCTCTGCCCCGGAGCACAGAGTGAGTTGAGAGAAGTGGAGAGAGGAGGTGGGTAAGCTGGAGTGAGAGAGGTAGAAAGGAAGAAAGACGAGTAAAGAGTGTTGGTGGGGGTGGAGAGAAGTGTTGCGTCCTGTGGCCCCCGGTCGTGAGGTCTGCGAGACGAGCTTTTTCTCTTCCCTGCAACAAACACTTTCATGACTCAACACCCGGTGGCGACTCAAGATGTGATTTCTTCCCCCCCCAAACAGCCAGCAGGGTCCCCAGCAAACCTTATCAGCAGCAAGCAGAGGACCGCAGAGGCCCAGGCAATTTGAGCCCTGTGATAGACACGGCAATTTCCGGCTGCACAGACCCCGGATTTGAGGGAAAAGGATGGAGGAGGAGAACGAGAATGAGGGGTAGAGGATGCAGAGATGGGAAAAAAAAGGGTGAAGAGGACTGGAGAAACAAATAAAGCAGGGCCCGAGAAAGTGCTCACTGCAATTTGCCTAATGCTTTTTAAGACATGACCCTGTATGTAGCATATAATGTGGGGTTTGATGTAGAGCTTGTAATTCCATTTTTGTGATAAGTTAAATCATATTTAGAGGAAGAAGTATTGTTGATACTTCTAGAACAGTCTATTTTGTTCAGAGGAGCATGGATGCCCCAGTGGTTCTAAAGTTGGACTGTGTTATTGGGGACCACTGAGTTTGAAACCTGACCATGATGACCCTTGTAAATTGGATCCAGTCCACTGGAGAACTGACGTCGGTTCTCCTAAAGTTCATTATAAACTTTAGACCAAAATAACACATGAGATACAGGAGTTCTTAGCAGCAGATAAACTTTATTTATTATTTTGTCTTTGTGAAGGGACTAAAACTTTAATGGAGGATTACTTTTTGAATTTTGTTTTCTGTGAGTAAATATGAAACATATACAGCATTAGTGATGAATCATCTTGAATATATAAAACTGCTTATAATCCTTGTAATGAAGTAAAAAGATATATTTGTCATATTGCCTACCATCAGTATGTTGGAGTTTCCTGAAGTTCCGATAACAAGGGAAGTAACTTTGCCAACAGGAAAATGAACTTTTAGATGATTTGAGCCTAGTAAAGACTTATGTGTTCTTTTATCATATCATTTTTTTTGTTTCATTTGTACTTTTTTCAGAATCTAGCCATGCATTGTTTAGGTTATGCTTCATTCTCACTTCATGTATTTGCCATTTGCTTGACGTACATTATATCTAACTTTAATGTCTCGCATGATACTGCAACTTAGACCTAGAAGCCAGAAGTCCTTGATGACAAAAGCTTTAAACAACCTCATAGTTTCAGAGTGCACAATACTTGCCCAAAAGTCTAAAAATGAAATTAGGATGGGATGTAAAATACACATAAAACAACAAACAAACAAACAAAAAAAAACACTCCATGTTGGTGCAGCAGTCAAGGTTGCTCAATAACCATAAACAGCAACAACTTTAAAATGAATATATTACAGCTACACACTTATAAACTTACCGCAGCACTGTGCATAGTGCAAAAATGGCATGGCTGATGCACTTTAATACCCGTCAGAGTTTTACAGCGAAACCGCTTTCCTCCCTTCCAGCTCCTTTGTCCGGTCACTGCAGGCCAGTTTTGTTTTGGTCCAGATCAGCCTAATATTACATTTAGCAAATCATTCTTCCAGGGTAATGGCCTGTGTTTTTAACATTATATCTCCCACTCGCTGTGTGTGTGTGTGTGTGTGTGTGTGTGGACACAAATAGCTACTGACATCAGCAGGTCTGAGTGATCGATGCTGGACTCATTTATAAAACATTTATCCAAAAGGGACAGCAGAGTGACACAGGTGTGATTCATCAGTCTGGCTTACCTGGTATGTGTATAGATGATCAATTGCTGCCTTTAAAGCACATTATGTCCTGCACTGTTTAAAGTAAAATATAAAAAAAAAAAAGAAATCAAACAAATAAATAAACATGATTTTGCATCACATGCTGCCTAGAATGTCGACACACACCTTCTCCACATTCCTGAAAGAGTAAATGAGTACTGTTTGTGGTCTGTATATTTCAAACTACACATAGGATAAACTGTAGTTCACTGTTCGAATTATTGCTGTCACAGAAATCCATATATCATCATTTCAACAGCTGCCCTTTTCATTATCTCTTCCCATGAGCTTACATTAGAAGTAAATAAGAAAATAGAAGAAATGATCACAGTATAGATACTTGTTTTGGATGAAGATTTAAAAAAAATTTTTTTATTTTTAGCAGGTGAGCAAAAAATAAGTCTCTGCGTGTAGGCAGTGTGTCCTGGGAAGAATTTTCACAATATAAACAACAAAGATGATCTGCCTGCAAGAGCTGTTTCCCGGTGACACATTTTCTGCTCCAGTGTTTTTCTGATCATGTTACATGGCAGATAACAGTTATATGTTTTTCCTAATTCACAGCAAGATCTTCACACATTAGTACACCATCATGGCCCCTGAGGAGGAGTGGAGAGGAAAAGAGGGGAGTGAACTGTTGTTCCCGTCTAATTTACAGCTCATTATGACATGTTCTGTTTGATATAAATTCAAAGGAAATTTACATTTTATTAAGACATCCCTATTTACATCTTTTTCTTATAAGCTACATCTAACTCAAAACACCTTCCCATGTCTCGGCAGAAAACCCTGTAAAACGTCTTTCATCAAGCTCTGGTTTAAAAGTGTTTTTTTTAATTATTATTATTTTTTTCACTTGAAAGGAATCCTCACCATTGACTTAAAAAAAAAGTAAGGCTGACCTGTCCTGGGTGCTTCCTTGACCTCTGCCCTGTGTGTGCTGGGATAGGCTACAGCACTGCCTGCAAGCCTACTCAGGATAAGTGGTGATGAAAATGAGTGAGTCAGTAAAAATTTCTTTTTGGCAGCCAGAACTGTTTCTAAAGTTCTACAAGAAAACACTGATAAGTATCATGCTTGAATTCTAACAAAAAAATTGAAAAAATCAGACACATTCACTTAAACTGTACAGTGGAAAGATGGGACACTCGCAACATTCTTCTTAACAAGAGATTAAATCAGACCTTTTTCAATTGGACAGGAATCCACAAGTGCAAATCTTCTGACTGTGAAGGACAAAGTTCCAGAAGGAAGTGAAGGTTGAAGGGGTTGCCAATACATCCCTGCAATCTCAGACCCCATTTGACAGAAACGGAATGTTTTAGAAAAATGACCACTCCTTTGTATTGAGAACACTCGTCTAAAAGTGACCATATCTGGCCATACTTACTGCAGTGCCAAGGTCCATGAATGACTATAAATAATGGCATTATTTTGAGGCAATGCCATTATAGCAAGAAGAATATTAAAGATGGATTTAAGTATTAAATTATATGGGGGCTATTAGAGTTAAAAGTTTTTGTAATTTCCTTGCAGTAGAGAACTGGCACAGCTTGTTTGGAGCGATGTGATATATAGCCCTACTAATTTTGAAAGTGCTCTCTTGGCACAGAGCCATTAATATAACTAGGCTTTCTGAATGTAGATCGTTCCTCCAAGGGCCTTATCTGAAACGATCAATCTGATCATATTGGCAGCAGGAGCAGCATATGCTATTAATGTTTGGTGATGAAATGCTGTAGAAAGTGCAGCACTGCAAGCAAACATTATGAAGAACTCGTCGTTTACACATAGGATGGAGACAAGGCATTTAATGTAGTTTATTACATACATATAAAATAAGATAGAAAAATACGGTATAAACTTGTAACAATGGCTGTTGATACAGACATACGTATTTTCTCATAGGCAATACTTGGGGAGGGATGCACAAATAGGATGGGTCTAACACAGAGATGTCTGTCTTCATGTCTGGTACACACTTATTCACTCAGATGATAAAGAACATTCACAGCAATAAACTGAATATTTCTGGGAAACTCAACAAAACGAAGGAAAAGAGATTTCTACTTTAATTGCTATTGAGGGTTAACTATCATGCGATACTGATTATGGTACGGCTCGCCCACTGGTAAATCTAACCTGTACTGGTTTTTTTTTCACATAGAACATTCTCAGGTTTCTCTCTTTCTCAAAATCTTAACTAATACAAATCAATGTGTTTTGGAAATACATATACAGGCTATTTTCTTTTTTTTCCAAATGACACCTCATTTACAAACCCTTTGCAATTACAATAATACTGTCATGGCACTGCAGAATCCAAACTGAAAAGGCTACTGAAGAGAGGACGGGACAGGAAGACAAGTTGACACAGAGACTCCCCACAAGACGTCAGAGGCCATTCTGTTGCATAGTAAAGAAAGTTTTGGGAGTGGGCTCGGGGGACACATGACACAGTAGTATGGTGCAGTCCAGCATGGGCAGTGCACGCAGCTTTCAATGAAGAGAGCAAACAGTGAAGTAACTTTGATGCAATTAACTAACATAATATATAAAACAGTCTTACGTTTAATGTCTGCAATGATGAGAGTGAAGAACCACTGTTAGGCTTAAAAAAAAAAAAAAAAAGCCGAACACTGACTTATAGTGCTCAAAAGATTAGGGAGTTAAGTCGATATTAAAGTCCCAATCAAGGGGTCTAAGGTTTCAGGCACGGTGATTTTCTGATTTTATCCTGGTTAAACAGTCACTATCCAGACAAGAGCTGCATATTTTCATGCACGACCCCAAAAAATTGAGAAAATCTTCTGCTCCGATAAAAATGAGACACTAAACATTGCTGAGAAACTTTGCTGTCAGAAAAAAACATTAAAAAAAGCATTAAAAAACATTTTGGCATCGAGAACATTTCTATTGGTTTGTCCGTTATGAAATGTTCTCTCAAACAAATGTTCTTTTCAAACCTTGAATTACAGAAAAATGGAAAAAATGACAAAAACAAAGTTTTGACTCAACAGTACTGACACCCAAAAAAAAAAATAAATAAAAAAATCCTTTTTGGCCTTGAAATCTAGATTTTGAACACAGCAATGTATCATAGCAGGACAGAGCTTCCACTAACATAACTGTAAGGCCTTATTGAACATGGGACAAGGGAGGGTGATGGCACATGGTACGAGTTCATCCTTCACTCAGAGAAAGCTGCGTGCACGAAGTTCTGGTCTGCTCATTCGCCAACAATTATGACACATTCAGCTCCATGAGAAACTGTGAGAACAACGATAAGGCACTTTGTAATGTTTCCATTTCAACCCTTGGTTGGTAGGACAATAGGGTTGTTTTGGTCATCCGTTTCTCTATCCAATTAGAAAACTGGATTGTTTTCACTTCATAAAGGGTTCGTTATGATTTTTTTTTTGTTTTACTTCACAATACCAGCGAGTAGAAAAGTCTCATTTGTAAAAATATATATGTTCTCTTCTTCCCCTGCACCAGAGGATAATAAAAGTTTTTTTTTTTTTTCTGTACATGTGTTCTTTATCTTTTGTGTTTTTGTCTTTAAACTTTTTTTTATCTACAAATTTCATACATTTGTACAGCAGATAGGCAAGCATGGCTTATACATCCTCAGAGAAACTCGTCCACTGAAAAGTGTTCGATTTTTTGTGGGGAAGGAAATGCTTTTTAACATGTATCTCTTTCTTCGTTGGTCTTTTTAGTGTTCCCTTTTGAAGTCCAATTTTTGGAGCATAAGATAGAGCTGATGTGCTGGGAGAGAAAGGTGCATGCACTAATGCCACACCATCACGCTTACATTCACATACATCTGTTACCAACACATGGCCGGCGAGAGCCATGCGTCCTTCTCCCTTGAATGAAGGCTGTTGCCATAGAGGTCTACAGTCGTGTGTGGTGAACTGAGGGGCTGTAGGGAAGTGTGTAGCCTCCTTTTGATGAAGTTGGTGGGGCAGAGTGGGCTAATCATTATTGCTTATTGCTTTACAAATGACTGAGTGCAGATCTAGAGTGGCAGGGTGGTCAGCGTTGAACAGACCCTTTCAACTGGAGGGCGTCTTCCAGCCACTGGCGAGCGTCCATACATCAGGTGCAGGGAAGCTGCTATCCACTGCCATTGACAAGTGAAGGCTGTTTAATACTCTTTTTTTCTTTCTTTCTTTCTTTCTTTTTTCATTCACTGTTTTTTTTTTTAGAGCAGAGAAGTGATCTGAGGGGCAGGTCATCATTGGATGAAGTGTAGAGGTCAGATAGTCGGGGGTTAGTTGCCGGTGGTGGCTGGGTGGGTTAGAGAAACAGAAAGGAAGGGGGAAAGTAAGGTAAAAAGAAAGAAGGGAAACAAAAGAGGGAGGAAAGGAAAAAGATAGAAAGGAGATTAGTTTCAGGTAGTGACGGCAGGATGACAATATGATAAACTGATCATATCAAGGCTCTACATTCAATCGCTTATAGAACTCAGAACAACTCCAACAGAGGCTCGACTGAATCTGGGAGCACTGGAAATAACTGTTGGTTTTCATCAATACGGTGAAGTAAAATCAAGGCATGATTTTACCAAAATGACAGACAGAAAGACCACCTATTCCAGTAGGTCATGTGTTATAGCGGAGGAAATGAAAGGAGAACAATGCTTGATCAACAAAAACAAAACACAATTACAGTAAAGACATGTCCAATGGTTAGTAGCAGTCAAGTTAATGGACAGAGAGTTTCTAATGAAATGAAAGGACAGACTTGACAGCAGCCAGTGCAGGTTTTGTTACCCAAATTATATTAAGCACTAGACCTCTTCAGAGGTTCAAGCAGCAGGTAGATAGTTATGATGGAGATGGATTATTATGCTTTCTTGTTAAGACTAGAGGCAGAAGGGAATTTGAGAAGTCCACATTGAACAGCGAAATAATTTAGGGCCAAAACAGGCGTTGGTTGTTTTTGTACTCAATAAAATTTTTATTGCCTTTTCAAATCCTTTTTCCTTCTATTTACAACAACATAAAAATCATGGCCTTAATGATACAAAGCAACACTACAAGATATTCTCTAGATAGCATAATAGCCATGGAAACAGAAGCTGTGGGAATTTTAGCCATTACCCTCAGCAATGCAGACTACTGACAATTCACAGGACACATAATATAAAATGCTTTTGCATATAAACACTGAAAAAAGTCCTGTTGCTCATATAAAGCCCTAATATATATCCAAAAATATAGGAAATTCTCTAAGGTGGTGCTATAAAGCCACTATGATGCATATTTTTCTTTCCTACAAATAGCCCTCTATAATATCATTGCTATCTCTTTGCAAAATACAAGTAAAATCTGACATTTCATATACATTCCTGCTTTATATTTTTTATATATATATTTATAGATATATTTTTTAAGAAGCCACAAGTAAATACTATTTTCTTTGCAACAACGAAAAAAGAAGCTTACAGTAAAATGTAAAAAAAAAAAAAAATGTATCAAGTGGAATATTTCTCATAAATGCATTTATACTCTGACATGATCAAATCCACAACATGGAATCAACAATATTTTCGTCCGCACTCGCCACACCGGTCAACCTTAAGACTAAGCGGCTTTGATCACACGTGTTCGATAGATTCTGGTCAGTTCCATCGTCTGAGGTTTGATGTAATATTCACTTTTTCAACATGTCCGCTCTGTTTTGGAGCAGAGGAGATGAATGCTTCTGACTCATTCAGTGCAAAATTAAGAGTTTTCACAAAGTATACCAAATGAGGCAAACACAAAAGGTCAAAATGAAAACAAGATTGGAAATCCAGTAAGAATGCACAGATTGGAAATTTGGAAGTTCTGTGCAAATGTGTACTCAAAAGTAGGTTTTCTTCAAAGCAGTAGTACCATAATATAAAAAAATGTACAGTATAAAACAAAAAAAGAGGAATATATGATCAATGATAATAATAAAAAAAGGAATGAAGATCTTATGAGAAAACTAATGTTTCAAATCTATCCTGTAGCTGATAAAGTGCCATGCTTAAAATGGCATCCCAACTGTCTTTCCATCCCATTTGTATGAAGGTCTTAACTCCCCTGGATTCAATCACCCAGGTACCACCCCTAAATGTAAATCCGAAGACACTCAGGAATCATAAACGCATGCACTTAAACAGTATTAAAGGATCTTAATTTCACAGTGAGGGTCAGTTGCAGTGCACTGCTGGAATAGTAGGGTTGGGGGCTCTAAATGAGGTCAAATCCTGATCAATCCTATCCATCACATTTTGCTGCAGACAATCATCTGTTTTTATTTTCTCTTTCAGTAGAGTTGGATTACTACTGATTTGTTTTTGCATTTTCCTAAATGACCTAAAACACCTCAAACATGGAAATCTGCAGAGCACAGAAACTGATGTTCACTGCAAATGTTCATAGGAACTGCAATAAATGAGCACTTGTATGGCATTTTCAATTCACCAATACATTTTGCATCAAATAACTGACATAAATCCACTCATGGTTGTAAAGGTTGGAACGCTCCTGGCTGAATTACATTTTGCTGATTTTTAAAGTAAATACATTTTTGACAACAACCAACTAGTTTGCATTAAAATGTGTTATCTGTGGAGGATGTGTAAAGATAATCAAGAAAATGTAATTTCACCAGCAGCACCTAGGTTTCATACAACTATATCTCCAATGAAGTTACAACTTAAAATATTACACTGATGACCTGCAAATTCATCTCGCTCCTTTAAAAGTAAGCATAGATTTTGACAGGCAGGAACATGATTGGGATTTCATTGTGGTGCGGAGTATGTGTTATCTATACAAACTACAAAACCTGGAATGTGTTGAAAATGTGGGGCACTTTAGGGTTCTAAGAGTTTGTTGAAATGTTAGAGAAGTGACAGGTAAGATTTTTTGCATGACCTGATAAAAATGACCATTGTGCCATAAGCAGCACGCACACTTGGTGAACAAAATCTTCTAGTTTCAAGTTTCAACTGGTATACAATTGCTCACATGCTGAAAGTGAAAGAGACTATTTGTCTCTTTGGAGATTATTTGACTATCTGTGAAACGCAGCATGGCACACAGTGGAATAGAACGAAAAACTTTTACCCAAATATATTGTTTAGCAGGGGCAGTCACATCCAGCGCCCAGGGAGCAGTGACGGGGACGGTACCTTGCTGGTCCCTACTGGTCTGGGACTCAAACCCAAGACCTTCCGATCATGGGGCCTATTCCCTAACCACTGGGCCACAGCTGCCCCAAGAGGTGCAGCGTTCCTGGAGATACTGCGATCAGAGCAAGCTCCTTTTCCATCTCACTGTTCTTTAGTATGCAGTACTCATATAGAGGCTGTTTCAGACATTAAACTGATAAGAACACATACTACACGTAATCTTAGCTAAAAGGCTGAGAAGTGATTAGCTAAAATTTGCTGCTTCGTTAAAAATGGGCAACTATGCCAGCTCCAATTTTTCCTCATAAGAAGCACCATCAAACACAAACGCAGAATATTTCTCTCGTTTCCACTTCTATCATATCTGCTCATTTGAAAATCTTACATGTCGCTCCTGTAACAATGTCCGCACCCTAATATCAAAGTAAACATGCACGGGTTTCAGCTTCAATAAACTGTAGGCTAGATCTGTGCCAAACGGTTATAGTATGCAATCCTTAAATGTAATCCGATTGCTTTTTAGCAAGCAAATATTTGTTAATGTAATCAAGGTCTGGAAAATAAATAAACATAAAAGGTTATGGAAAATTGAAGAGTGTCTACAGAACATTTTCATGCCAGAAGATCCATTATTCGTCATCAACATCATGTCAAATTCATAAGGTCATCGAAATAATGGAATGAAGTCAACCACGTCATTTCTGCAGTGCAGGCGATGTGTTTGGACTGTATGGATGGTGGAGGGTTCTTATCAGAAATGCAGCTTTTTTATGAGACACAATAGACCAGGATCAACAATAACAGGCCACTGTTGATGAAAACGTAAGCATGTGAGCTAAACTAACCTCTGTCTGTGGTCACTATCCTTTGGTAAGGATGGACCCGCATTTCGTGCCTTCGAACTTTAGTTGTCACTGCACCTGCTTGGATTGCAATAATATCACCAAAAACAAAGATTAGGTCAATCAAACTTCACAATCCCCATGAAACAGGTCGATTTAAGATCAGAGTGGACAGATGCCACTCATCTGTATGACCAAATGTGTTCAAAGATGTAACATTATTTTGCAAATAAAAAAGTACACGGTAAGGCACAAATAATACTTCTTGTCTGTCTTTAAAACTAAACAAACCAACAAAAAACATACAAAACAATACAAGAAACAAAAAAACAGTTGCATTCATTCCAAGTAGATCCATGCGTTGCTTGGATACAGTATGACAGACATTAGTGAGAAGCATGTACAAACACACAGAGGGAAGGCTTTACTAGTCACATAATCCTGTGTTGGTGCAACAGGGAAGTGCATGTCTCCAGTCTCACACTTAAATATAATACTGATACACTTGCTCTTTGAGCAAAGGCCCAGAGAAGATAGCAATTAGGCACGTCTGCAGTAGTAAAAAAGGAACAAAGGAAAATAGAACGGCGATGAATTAAGTGATTAGTAAAGCGAGAATATAGTTGATGTTTTGTTTGTTCACTCTTTCCTCCTAAAGCAAAAAACTTAGCAGTCAGTAGAACAGTCCTGTGACTATGCAAATAGCTAATAAAATGCTTTTTACTGCTGATGGTGCATGAGACACACACACACAAACACACGCACACACACACACACACACACAAATAACTACGGTAGGAGCTGAGCCTCTTTGGGCAAGGAGTGGCCAGTGTAAACAAAAACAGTAGTGTGTCTGACTGACTGCTAGACTTATTTTCATGGTTCATCATCAGAAATAACAAGGCCGCTGTGAAACGAAAGCGCATGTGTGTTAACACTCAGATCGGATGAGGGGCTCAGTTAGGATCCTCAAAAGCGCTTTTAGCCTTTCGTGGGGAAAGCCACACCTAAAGAATAAAGGAAGGGAATGGGAAATTAGTGCCAGGAGTGTCTGTCCTTGGGAAGCAACACACACTACAGTCTGATGCATTACCAAAGCCGTTTTAGGGCAGTCCGTATCGGAGAGCCTGCAATACACTCAGAGTCTCTCAGAGCCAGTTTGGTCATGAATTTATTACATTTGTTCAAACTGTACTATAAACGAACTTGGAAAGCCCTATAAAAACTGTCCTACAACGGCTGTGTGAAGTGAGCTATATTTAGAACTGTGCAAACCCCGCCACCCTGTGTCTCCCAAAGCTAACTCTGCCTGACCCCCACTGTCCCCTCACCGTCGTCATGTTACCCCTCCTGATGCCCCCTCCGGACCAGCTAAGAGAGCGGAGGGAGCATCCAGAGACGGTTTGCAGCAGTTTGGGGCTCAGTGCTTTTTTCTCCCTTATTTAGATACACAGAGGTTCAAACAGCACATTCATAAACATGAAAACAAAATAGAATAAAAACAAACAAAAAAGAAATCGACATAAGGCATGGTTTCAGAAGAGAAAAACAACGAAAGAGTCTCCAGGGAGCCGCTTTCCGATCAGTCCGTTAAGACGGGCGGTTGTGGGGTGGGAAGGAGGAGTGGGGGTGGGGGTGGTGTGGGTAAAGGTGTGGGTGGAGTGAGTGAGTAGGGTTCAGGAAAGGCAAAAGGGTGGGGGTTGAAGGGTTCTGCTTTAAAAGGGAGGCCGGCTGGTCGGCTCTCCGCGCTGGACAGTGATGGGAAAGTGACAGGTCTGAAAGCCCAGGTAGAGGGGCAGCTCTTCGGCCTTTGAGGATGCTGTATAGGTGTACACAAGAGAGAAGACAGGGTGAAATTATCCGTTCTCCTCCCTCCCAAACACTCCTGACCTCCTGCGCTCTATCAACACCATGTCCACACATATAGGGATTTCTGAAAAGTGCATTTTTCTCATTCCTTTGAATATGAACGAATATGGCTTTTCAGCTTTGGCAAGCAGGTTATAAGCAGGTTTATCTTTACAAAATGAATCTACACTTAATGCACACTTATGCTTTTATATATGCCATATATTAAATAACCAAGTAATGCAAGTAAGCATTGCATTCTGCTGTTTTCAAAATGTAGTCTGACCATTTCTTCCCCAAATTTTATGCAGTTAACATTCTCATAATGTTTATCTCAAGATGCTTAACTTAACTTATTACCAGCTGTCCCTGGACTGACACAGTCACATGTGTACTTTCATTTACATTACAGCTGCAGAACGCACACTTCAAGCACATTAAAGTAATGCAGCTTATTTTATGGTAATCGTTTAGGTAATTTACATGAATACTTTTAGCCATCCAGTGAAAGTTTTAAGTTGTTAGGAAATTGTGTGAATTGCTGCCTAGTCCATAAATAAATCATGTAAGATTGGAGTGTAAGATCATTTGGCAGATGCTCTTATCCAGAGGTCTTATGCGACCCTGGCTAGGATAAGTGGCTCAGATAATGGATGGATAGATGGATGAGTCATTTAGCTAATGATGTACACAGTGCTTAAAGTATGTGGATTTTTAATTCTTTTGAATAATAGTGCAGGCTCGCTTCAAGTTCAGTGTAGCGTGGTAGGGCCCAGCTAGTAAACTCGAACATTTCTACATTGCCTTTAGTTAGCAACTGGAAGTAAGCTAGTTTTCAGAGACATCTGTATATGTTTGGACGAGGGTAAAGCAGCCACGTGATTGGCTGGAACGCCAGAAACAGTCCAACCCCTACCAATCCCCCAGCCCCCCACAGAAACACAATGACAGAGGCCCTTTGCAAGGCTTGGAACACTTGGGTGCAGCTTGTCTCGATCTTGACTGAATAAATGCTGTTTATTGTACAGTAACAAAACTCGGCTTCAGCTCAACTCATTGGATGCTTTTGGCTTGGAGACACTTTTTTGTCATTGCTCAACTTTACACTGTGCCTCTGGGAGCAGCCTGTGTTAAACTGGCAGAATGCTGTTTGTTACACGATATTCATAATCGGCTTTTCTCAAGTGCCTTAATGAAGCCATAGAGCTTGTGTGGAAAGGGGAGGACAAGGCCTTCGAGAGGGGGAGAGAGGGAGAGGGAGAGAGGAAAAAGAGACAGACAAAAAGAGAGGGAGAGGGAGAGGGAGAGAGAGAGAGCTCGGAGAAAGGGTGTGTTCTCTTATAGTTCACATAAAGCCGACAGAGCACTTTGCAGCCCAATCATTTATGCACATTTCTTAAAAGGATTTTTTCCTTTATGATACTAAATGGATTTATGTGGGAAAGGCTGGAAGGGTTATTGTTTTTCCTTATGCTGCTTTTTTAACTATGATAGCTAAGGTGATAGCTACGGGGGCACACTGCTGAGGAGAGCTTAGGGAGGGTTTGTGGGGAGGCTGGGGTTAGGGATTTCTTATTTCTATAAGCATCTGTATTGAGAACCAAAAGTGAATATATTTTCCTATTTTATTTTGTGAATTTTAAGCATGGTTCTGACTGCACTGAATGCTTGCCCTTTAACATTGTATTATATATGTGGAAATGTTTAAGACAAAAACTTAAAATGAGTACAGTGCAAGCTGTATGATTTATTCATGTGCAGATAAAATGGCAAAAACCTTGGAAAACCTCACTGGAATATTTGAAAAGTGTCTGAAAATACGGATATTCCAATAGCAATAATTATTAAAATGCCCACCCCTAGTTAAGGGGAGAAGAGTGGTGCAGGATCAATGTGGGTGCGGTCTGAGTGGGTAGGGGGTGTTGGTGGGGCTGTGATGATGTGCACTCACAGGTGCAGCCATGCTTACCTAACACCCCACTGGAGTCAATAGGGTACTCCAGGATGGAGGTGGCGGGTGCCAGTGTGTATGGATACTCATAGGGTGCGGCGTAGATCAGGCCTGCTGACTCCGGGCCAGGTGGCACCAGGGTGGCGGCGGCAGCAGGGTGGGCTGAGCCATTGGGCATGACGGTCTGGATCTGTCGGATCAGGGGCATGATGGTTGGGCCCGCAGGCGTGGGGGTGCGCAGTGCGGCTGGCGGCAAGACGGGGGCGGGGCCAGCAATGATGCGGGGCGCCTGGGCACTTGCTGCAAGAGAGAAGGCAAGGGCAGCTGTGGTGAGCGGAGGACCATAGAGGGTTGAGGAAAGGAGGGAACAGGAAGAAGTGAAAAGGGGAAGGAATAAGGGGGAGGGGGGAGACAAAACAAAAGTTAGTACCATGCATGGCTGTACATGGCATATAAACCATGGCATATAAAGCATGTCAGCAAAGTGAAAGCAGCCGGACATTAGTTAGGATGAGGAGAAGCCAATCCAACCGTACTTATACCTCTGCTAATATAAAACTCCACAGGGTGGCACTTCACCAACAGTGATGTTTGCAAAAGCATTGAAGTGAAGAGGAGAATAGCACAACATAAAACAGGGCTTTTTCACCCCTTCCTTTTTGACAGTTTGCAGGCTCTCTGTGGCAATTTACAATTAAAGCACCGAGCTGTTTGTGAGTGCTCTTATCTGTGAATCAGGGTCACCTGAGAGGGGGGCGCTGAGCATTGGTAGAAGTCAGGATCACAAAGCACTTTAACAACGGCAGCAACACTGCTCTGAATATATACCTGTAGAAAGCAGGCACTTACGCGATTTAATGTTTGCGTCCCTGTAAGTGCCATTCAGAATGGCCAGTTCCATCAGCTGCATCTTCTTCAGACTGTCCTCTCCTTCAGCCTGGTAAAAACACAAAGGGCAGGGATCAGTACAGATGCACACACATCCAGATCTTCATCAAGCTACTGCATACTCAGCATGACTTACTGGGAGCTATATATTCAAACAAAGATCATGGTATAGCTGAACCCTGTAGGCAGGCGTTTGTTTCATAAATCATCTCAGTAATAGGAGGGGAACTCAAATAAGGCTTTGTCTGACTGTAGGGGTGAAATTTGCTTCTGATAGGTAAGTCAGGCTATTCTGCAAAGCAGTAATTGCAGTTTGACAGGACTGCAAGAACTTTTAGGAAAGAATATACAAAACATATCTTGGTGTTAGCCTTTACCTATACAGGCAAAATCTGGACACTAGACATGTCTATTGTTTATGTTTATTGTTTATGAATGAGATTTTTGGACAAACCAGCCAAAATATCAGGACAGCCTGTACATTGCACCTCTTTCTATTCAACGCATGCTTCAGTCTTGTGTAAACTTGTATCGCTGTCTTCATATGACAGGACACAACAGGAAATAACTTATCAATCTTTTGTACCTTACATATTTGGAGCTCACTGAAATACCAGAAATCTAATCAAAGCAAAATCTCTTTTTTTTATGTTGTCACTAATCTGCGTGTCTGACACAGTAGCATAAAAATAAAAAAGCTCTGATTCATTATTCTCCCCCTCACCCACATCACAGCCCTGTTTGATCACTTGCAGGCCCGCAGCAGCAATTAACTTGCCAAGTAAAACGCCATCAAGATTTCACTCAGTCCTCGTCTTTTGATTTGTTTGAGGCGTCTGGAGATGAGACGTGGAAGGAGAGGCATGTCTGGCAGCCTGTCGCTGCGCACTCATCCCAAGGGCCCTGTTGCCCTCCCCTGCCGCTGGTTTGCTCCCCTGCTCAGGCTGTGTCTAAATATCAATACTTTATTAAGTCAAGAGGCTGGTGATGAATCGCGTGGGAGGAAGGAGAGAGAACTGTTATAAATCACTCTCTGTCTTTATGTAATCAGCCAAATGCGCTCTGTCCTTGAGAGCGAAGGAAGCTTCAAAAGGGCTTCTGGGGGCTCTGCTTCTGTGGACCACTCTAAAACACAGCATCGCAAAGGTCTGAGAATGAGATGAGAACTCTCTTCAGCCAGTGGCCCCCAGGTGAGGCTTCTAGAATGAAACACCCAAGCAGCAAATGATAAAATCTGTTATGATATGGTTTGGAAACATTTTTCCATATTTCGAGTAATTCGGAATGGCGCTGGCATGAGTAAAACACTGATTAATTATGAAAGAGCCTTTATTTTCCTCACTCTGCAGAAGGCTAAGGAAGTATTTTACTGTAAGATGAGGCCTTTGTCAATGCGGTGCAGTATCAGGTATGGACCAGCAAGAGGTGCTCTGTTGTCATTAAAGCATTCTGACCAAACTGCCAGTACAATTACAACTGCACACACAATGGAGGATAACTGCACCCAAACTACCTCTCTCTTCTTCTCTCTGAGTACAGGAACCTGAGCTCCTGACCAAATCCAGGCCAGTTAAGAGAGAGCTGTGGAAGAAATCCAGCTGATTCCAGCTCTGATATATGCCCCTTTCTTCCCCCCACAGCTCTGTTCCTCTTTATTCCACAAATCAAAGGCAGTTTTCTTCCTCCCTAGTTTGGTTCCACTTTTATCTGTCTCTCTGTTCATCTCTCCACAGCTGAACGTGAGTGATTTCACCGCTCTCAGTTTTCCACCTCACACCTCAGTAATCTATTACAGGCCTGCTGACTATCTCACTCACACTTGCTTCCTCCTCCATGCCTCACTGTCCTTCTCTATTCCTCTATCTTGCTCCATAATTCTCTTTTTCTTCTTTGTTATCATTCCTTCATCCTCGTCCTATCTTGCTGACTCTCTGTGGTAAACTTGCCCAAAGCCCCCTGCATCAAGAAAAAGCAGAGCAAAACCACACTTTCCTCACTTGGGTTTCTGTGGCTGTGTGAGTGTGAGGCGCGCTTGCAGCAAACATCACTATGGTTGATCTCAGTTTAATATAAAAGATGCTCTAGGATGGTGAAGCTGCTGAATCTCATAGTCACTCTTCAGCCTTGGGCTTTCGCCAGTTGTCTTTTCCTAATGTGGACTGCTGCTGTATTCAAAAGCACTAGGCAAAGAAAAAAAAGCCAGGTTGCAGCAAAACACTGTCAGAAAGCTCACAGCAATCAGGCAGCATTCACAAAAGGTGCTCCACAGTTAATTTGGCAGAGAGTGCCTATACCGGCTCTGAATGCCAGAAACATACCAAAATGGAATGGATGGTAAAGTGGGCATTATAATAGCACCTCTCTCTCTGTTTCTCTCTCCCCCACATACTTAGGTTTAAGAAAACTGTCTCCTGCCCTGCCACCTGATAGGCTGGTTAGGAAATTCACAAAACACATCACCAAAAGCAGTTGTATATTAAAACAGCTGCAAGGAGCAGCTATTTTTAAGAAATACAGGTCAGATAAATGTCATATTCATATAAGGAAAGTGTCCAACTCCATATATACATCTATTTCCTAGGCTGGGAGCACATGTATTAGCATCTGACAATGGTTTCAAGTAATGGAGTATTATAAGTGTTGTGGAACGGGTTCTAACCCAAGGCCCTGGCAGGTGGGGGGATGGTGGTTGGTTGTGGAGGACTTGGAGCACAGACAGTGGAGTGAAATCGCAGTGGAATGCTTTTTATGTCAGCCTGCATAAAGAGGAATCACTCTGGACCTATTCAGGCTGGGATCATAATGACCTTTGAAACACAATGCTTGCCTGCCTAGTCCTCTCCATCACTGCCTATCTGGAAGTCCTGCGTGTCTCACTGTCTTTCTCTCAAACACATACTATGTTTCTCTGTGGTTTGTATACTTGGGACTTTAATGTATGATTTTACATGCTCACAAATAAACAAGCTTTAACAATTTAAGATAAAAGTGCTTCACTAATAGTGTAAAATCAGAATCTCTTAATAAAGCAGAAACGTATACACAACTTTATGACTTTCTAACTACAAAGTGTTGGAAGAATAAAAAACCCTTCCCAGTGCTGAACATCTACATGCAGCTGCTTGATGTAGGATCACATTCCCTTATGCACTTTTCTGTAAAACGAATTTAAAGTCAATAATTAAGTACATTACATTATCATTCACAGCATCTAGCAGACACTCTAATCCAGAGCAACTTTCAGTTCCTAATTACAGGGACAGTCCCCCCTGGAGCACCTTAAGGGTTAAGGGTTTTGCTCAGGAACCCAATGGTAGCAGGGCTGGAGGATTCAAACCTGCGATTTCTTGTTTCATATGTAAGTATCCTACCACTAGACCACCCAAGCACAGAACAAAATGTTTGAGTGGGCTATTTTAAAAGTAGAAATCCTTATCACACCTCTACAACTTGCAGTTACAAACTATGCGTGTATTTTCTATGAAAACTATTGCACACACTTTCTTCAAATTAGTAGTTAGCATAGTGACCCAAACAACTTCGTACTGAGACTCATCCAACTCAGTCATACACTTGAGTGAAGTGAAAGTGACTATTTGTGAAAGCGAAAGTGACCATTTGTCATTGTGAAACACAGCCCAGCACATACATTGAACCACAACGAAAAGTAACTCCTGCTTTTAACCCATAAAAGAAGCATTAGGCAGGCATATCTAGCACCCAGGGAGAAGTGATTGGGACGGTACCTTACTCAAGCGCACTATAGCACCGGCAGTGGCAGTGATGGCCTAGTGGTTAGGGAGTTAGGGAGTTGGCCCCAGATCTGAAGATTGTGGGTTCGATTATCCTTACCAGCAGGGTAAGGGTACTTCAGGTTGCCCTGAGGTACCCTTGAGCAAAGTCCCTGCACCACGGGCACTTTCAATAGCTGCCCCCTGCTGCACGTGTGTAAGGGTGAAACGCAGAGGTTGAATTTCTTTGTGTTGTGCTGTGCTGCGTTTCACTTTCAATAAAATGCTTTCTCTGCCCTTACCCTATAAACACAGTGGAGCAGTAAGTGGTCATAATTTCAGTGCCCAGGGAGCAATGTTGGGAACAGTACCCAGCGCCCCCTTATCATGGGGTCAAGTCACTGCCCCTCTCCTGAACTGACTTAATACTTTATTGATTTAGATCATGAAAAATGTGTTCAATATTTACTGTTTATTTAACAAATAGGTATATTAAACTAAAAGACAAATAAAATTCAAAACTCATAATTACAATCAAAACACATTCTGTATTATTTATTATTGCTTATTATTTATATATAAAACCTACAGAATTAATTTTAAAATGTCCAAAGGTAGGGTGGCCCCACATCAATGCCAAACAGTATGTTGGGCACAAAAAATTGTGAGTCAAGTTTTCACACTTTTAAACTTCCTGCTGTCAATTTTATTGTAACCATAACTTTTATGACCTACAAGAATATTTACTTTCTTGCCCACCCCTCTCTCTCTCTCTCTCTCGCTCTGTCCATCTCCCTCAGCCAAGCACTCAAGCGATTGGTTTCTTAACAGCACAAAATATGATCAGATTTGGTACTTCTCCAAGCTTGATCCTGTTATCAGAGTGATCTCATTAGCAGCACTCTTTCAAGGACAATGATACAGGTTGCTCCTGTCAGACAAGGCACTGATCTGATCCGTTGAGCTGGAGGGCCGAAGGACAGAGAGGTGATGTAATTGGCTGAAGGAGGACATGGAGGACATGGGCTGTGTGAATGGAAACCGGACGCTGCCGCTCCAAGAACGCCCCCCTCACTCCCAGTGTGCACAGCTGCTCTAAGTGAATACAAACCCACACACACACACTTGGCAGGGTGCCACCAAGTCACCTCATCCCCTCTCCAGCCCTTCCTGTATCCTCACGCCACACAGGAACCCAGTGCTTTCTCCCAGCATAGCCCAAAATGCTAGGTGCTGTCTCTCTTCTTAGTCTCTTAGTCTAGCCTATAATAATATATATATTATATATAATAGAACATTGGAATATGAAAGTTATAATATAAAGAATATAAATATTATTAAATTATTTAAAAATATCCTTTAAAGCAGCACAATAAAGTTCTAATATTGTAAGATTATTTCACATGATGCCATAAAATAAATAAATCTAAAAATCTCTACATGGGAAATATATCCTATTTCTTGACTAGATTAAGGAAATATCGCCAGCGAAACTCTGGATCTGCATGCATAAGGAGTAGATTTAAACAAGTCACCCACGAGTTATCCACAAGTGGATGATGTCTGTCTAAACTCAGAAAGAAAAGCCCCAAGAAGTTGATGGCATAGAAGAACTGCTTTTGGTTCCATAAACAACCTTTCAAATGAAATGAACATGTTTTGCTAAGAGATGTGGACCAAACCGGGCTTACTTCAGTTGATACCACCCCAATTAATTGTACCTTGATTTTGCAATGACTGTTCAGATCACATCGGGCCGACGGGAGACATGACTGAGAGCCTGAGACGGGAGTGTGTGGCACAAAGACGGCAGAACTAATAGGGTGCGAATGGTCCGGACAGTTTTGGGAATTGGCCTAAAGTTTAGTGCCTCTGGCAGTGTGTCAGGTGGAAAGTGGAGCTTACCAGAAGCACAGAGTGAAATTCCACTGCAGCTGCACAGAACAGAATCATTCCCCACTGAGATAGACAGCTGAGTCGCATAGACCGTGAAAACACACACTGATTTCCTGTCTTTCGACGTCTATGTATGCATACATAAACAAACATACGCCCATACATGCGCACACACACACACACACACATACACACCAAGCCATGCTGGCCACTCATAATCTCTTCATAGACTACTGAGAATAACGGGATCCCAATCCAATCTTAATGTTGATCAGACTTGATGCACATCACGTAACTGGGAGCTTTAAATTGCTAATTGAAAAGGAGAAAAACTCTTTTGCCTTATAAATTCCCTCGTGTGTGCATGCAGAGTAGAAGAGGTGAGCAATTAGTGCAAATGTACTAAGATAATGAGGCCCCTAATATACACAGAAATATTCTGGTACCAGTGAAGGCATCAAAGCTTTGTTTATAACCCAACTTCAGAACAAGGGAGAGCAGCAGTACAGGATCACTGAGAGCAAAGAGCATTCTAAACAAGCACAAAGAGCACGGCCATGTCTGTCACACACGCACACGCACACACACACACACACACACACACACACACACACACACACACACACACACAAGCATACAAAGGTTAAAATTAGACCAGGAAATGGCCTTTCCTGGATGTAGAAAAAGATTCAAGACCCAGGGTCACCAAAGCACAGACTAGTTGAAAAGAAAGAAGGAGAAAAGGGGGGGTTTACCAACAGGGAAAAAAAGACAGGAAGATATAGAGGAAGAGAGATATTTCAGACATAGACTCAAAAAAGGACAGAATGAGAAAGTGTGAGAGTATCAGACAATGACAGGGGGCTATTTTTTTTTTTTACACTAATGTAATTAGCTAAAGGAGTCTGTAGCAAGAGAATTAAGTACATTATATTCCTCGTTTGGAGAAAGTGTGCATCAGCATCAGATTTAAGCACACAACAGTGTATATGTGTGTGTGCGTATGTGTGTGTGTGTGTGTTGAAGTTGAAATGAGATACAAAAGGGCAGAGGATGGAGAGAGAAAGCTGGAGCTCCCCTGCATCTCTCCAGCAGTAATCTGGAAGATTGTAGCAGAGCTGGAGCGCCTGTTAACTGGCTTTGAGAAAGGGAAGAGGTGGAAGAGTCTACTGTGTTACAGCACTGTGAGTATGTGTGTTTCAAATGAACTGTCATTGTAAAATCTTCTTTGAAATAAAATCCTTTCTGGTTCTTTCTGGCCAAATGAGAAAATGACCACACACACACACACACACACACACACACACACACACACACACACACACACACACACACACACACACACACACACACACACGCATACACATACACAGCTTGCCTGTGCCATGCCCTAAGTTGAACTGAGACCGTACGCCTGTTGGAGGGGAGAGAACTTGGGCTGGAGTTCTGGGCTGCCGGACCCCAGCTTTCTGTTTAAGCGTGAGCTCACGTCTCTTTGGTTTCTCCTGGCTTTCCTCTACTTAAACATGAGTCAACTGGCTCTCTGCTGTTCCCTAAGCAAAGATGATCAGGCCTATGCTGATGATATTATAGATTGAGCCAAGGCTGAAAATGGAATGTGCTGCTTACTATATAAATAGATGCTTAAGTGCACAAGTGCATGCCGACAGAAACGGCCAGGGTCATCATATTAACAGCTTGGCTACAAGCTCTTTCATCTTTCTGTGATGCTTCAATGGTTAGACATGCCACAAAAAGAGCCCTGTTTGGCTCATCTGCGTGCCTCTGTGAGAGGAGAAAATAAAAGTCTCAGAATCAAAGCCTCTGGGTATATGATGCAAAATGAGTTAAAAAGAGTCTCTGATAGTGAATTGATTCACTTTTAGAATAAACGCCTTAATATGATTCTCTTCCAAGCTGTTGTGCCTGCCAGTTCTACACAGCAAGACACTGTACCAGCAATGATCATTTTACATTGAAGATGTGAGACTCCCATCATTTCTCTCCCTCACACACACCCTTCTGCACATGCATAAGCATTGTAAGGCATGTACGAATGCATATAACTGTAACGTGAAATACAGGTTGTAGCAATGACTCTCTGTCAAAGCGTAGGAACTCTACTGATTGGATTTAAAGAGCTGTAATTAGTAGGAGGAGGAAGTCTCATACATCAAACTGGCTTTGAACTGAAGAGAGAGGGAGCGAGAGAGAGAGAGAGAGAGAGAGAGAGAGAGAGAGAGAGAGAGAGAG